>JARJCM010000183.1:0-214952 GCA_029233265.1 Mycena alexandri
TATCAGCGGCTTTCACCCGACTTCCGTTTCCACACCCACGAGGCGAACACTGTCCACAAATTGACGTTCTGTAGTGATTGAAGAATGAGTGAGTGACAGAACAGGGTTTGTGGACGAGTGACAGGCGATCAAATACATCTCCTTCACTGCACTTTGACGCCAACTCGCTCTATTGCCACATACACACCGTCTTTCTTTTGCCCTCCCGCCCTCTCCATATTTCTTGCTTATCTATCTATTCCCTCTGTAGCTTATCATTTTCTACTTCTACCTTACCACATACCGCCCTCGACATTGCTACTCTGCCTCTTGAGTCTATACCGGTTTTTGTTTATTCTACATTTCTAGCTTCTAGTGTGCCATACACATCCTCGATCTAGCTAACTTACTACTCGAGCCTATACCGGCAATTTAATTTAATACTTGTTCCCTTTTTTGCAGGGCCAATGCTCCAGGTGACGGGGTATCCATCATAGAGTTCCCCCACCTCCACATTGCGCCGGGAAGCCGACGCGGCTTTCACCCGACTTCCGTTTCCACACCCGCGAGGCGAACACTGTCCACAAAGCAGTAGGGGGCAACCCCGGCCTTCCAAGGGTGATGGTAAATCGGGAGACCGATTAAAGCCAATCATGCCGAGCGGCAAACCCTGGCCAATTTCGGCAAATCCCAGCCCTTGGAATGATCAATTTTTCAACGCTCGGGCATCTCGTGGGAGAAAGCATGTGACTTATATCACATGACTTTCACGTGGTGGCGGTGTTCTTTCGTGTTTTAAAGTAGAGGATGTTCTAAACGGATAAAGCCGTATATATATATATATTTACTTAATTTACCGAGCCCTCAAACAATAAACACATGATAAATAAACGGTTAAACGGTTATTTTTGGGGCCTGTTTTCAGCAGAGTATTTTAGAGTTTGCGATCGGGATTGAACAGAGGCGGCAGACACCAAACGATCCAAATGTTGCACATGGGGCTCAGATTGCGGCCGGATGTGGTAAGGTATGCGTTAAGCGAACACAACCAACGTTCCATATATGGACATAGTGACAAAACAAATGTGCTAGATAATCTGAGAGAAGTTTGGTCTTTATTCATATCCAACATATGGTAGATATGCATTCTATATACCTCACTACAACACCCATTCACCCCGGAGTCAAAACTGAATAAGTTTAAGCGACCGCAAAATTAATGATCTTACAGGTGATGGCAATGATGCAGATTTAAATCTGCTTAAACTTTTTTTGTCTTGAGGAAGGGGATGCAAGGAGTCGCCGAAGTCATGTAATGGACCTTCTTCCCCAACTTGACCGAGCTCGATTGAGACCATTCGGCCTCATAAATATCTAGCACATTTGTTTTGTGACTATGTCCGTATATGGAACGTTGGTTGTGTTTGCTTGACGCATACCTTACATTGTTGCGAGATGTGGTGCCCTACGATTGTTGCCGAGGGTTTACATCTCAGGCTCAAGACAGCGGATGGTTGACCATTCAAATACTTTCCTCCGGACTCCGCCTCTCATAATTCTCTTGTAATTTCCAAATGAATGTGTTTCAATCTGAATAAACAAAGAGCCAGCCCTTCCACAGTTCCAAAACGGTGAGTCTGGCGATGTGAGTGTTATACTAGCCAGCAGTGTCGACACTCAGCCAATATCCTCCGGATCTTACATCAATGAATAATCTAATACTCCTTTGCCATGCAAGGAGCCCCGATATGGGATTCCCTTCCAGGTACATAAGCAGATGTCAGGTACTGTCCAGCTGTTGTTTACTCTTTCGCAATTAACCCAGCTAGCAGTCGGTCCCAACGAAAGAAAGGCATATGCATTATTTAAACACTATGTTCAACCGTGGGACAGACCTTCTCGCCCTGAATATATATTAGGGGAACTGTCCGCCCTCGGTCATTCTGAGGGGCCCGTGAAGGCCGAGCCTTGAGGCACTAATTAAAGCGCTGCTGAAAACATGGATCAAGGCCGGATATCCTGAGTTTCAATTCCTACACCCGCGGCGCCAATATAATTAATATCTTGTGCCCCCAAGAAGTAACTCTTTATAAACGGTTTATAAATGTTTACTTACCGTTTACGTTTAATTTAGGCTCCAGTTCAAACGAAAGCTAAATGGTTGGAGCCTTAGACCCGGGTTAGGTGAGTGGGGAGATGAAAAGTCTCTGGGGAAAGAACGCGGAGGGTTCGCCGAAGTAGAATTAAACTAGGGCATGATATTTATGACTGCAACTTGTCAAACCATACATCCGCTATTTCGCGAATGCTGCCGCCTCTCTTTGCCCTCCACGACTCGTTCTCGGCGACGAAAAATCCAAGTCCCACCACTTCACCTTCCTCCTCCATAAACGAAATCTTGAAGTCAAACACAGGAGCTTCAAACGGAGTGTGGTCGGCACCGTAGCCATCGACATAGAGTGTCGTCATTTCGCCGATGTAGTCACTTCCAGAAATTGGGGTGAGGCGGAGATGCGTTCCCCAGAACCGCGACCAGGCGCTGTAGAGCTCCGAGGAATTGCTGGGCTTGCCCACCGCCGCGTCGACCTTATTGAAATCCTGGACAACGTCGGAACACTGGGAAGAAGTGGCCTGGGCGGCGCTGCAGAGGGTGAAGTTGCCGTACCCTACGTTTGAATAGGTGCCTATGAGCACGGACAAGACGTTCGACCGTGACGCGGGAGGGGCGGTCGCCGATGCCGGACTCATTAAAGGTGCAGGGGCAGTGGGAGCTGCGGCGCTTGCGCTGGGTTCGGGAAGGCCGAGAATGTGGTCGGCCAAACCGAAGGCAACGTTGAGGGTGCCGCTACCAGCTGTATTGGAGAGGACGACGACGGCGAAGCCGTCGTATGGATATACGGTGCACACCGAAGAGACGCCTGGGGCGCCACCATTATGAAAAATGACCTTGAACGAACGGTATGAGAAACTTGGGATGATTGGTGAACAGAATGCAGATTATCTACATACCTCATGACCGCGGTACGCCAGACGCGCCCACCCAAGTCCGTACCCAGCTGGTGACAATAATCCAGTTCCCTCGTGAAGGAAGACCGAGTTGCCCGTGGTCGCGAGATCGAAAGTGGCTTGGGGGATAATTGTGGTATTCGTATGCACATCCACCCCGCCGTTAAGAATCAGCTGGGCCCAGAGTAACTGCAGAGATCAACGTTAAACGAGGAACGTACTAAGAATATTAATTGAATCGCACCATGTCCTCTGCTGTGGAAACAACACCTCCTGCGCCAGCTATGAGCTCTGCCTCCTGCTCTGTCGACAAGAAAAACGGAATGCGACGCCGAGAGGGTGTCCACGTTTGCGAGAATTTATCGCTTCCAGAAAATCGGTCCGGGTGCAAGCTGGACGACGTCATGTTGAGAGGGAGCATTATGCGCTCCTCGACAAAGCTCTGATAAGCCATTCCCGACAATTTTGACACAACATAGGAGCCAGCTATGAACATCTTTTTTTCGTGAGTTGGATATAAGTAGGTCAGAAAAACAAGTTCGCTCACCTGGTTATTGTATTCGAAGAGCTGGCGTAACTCATACGCTGCGCGAAGGTCTCTCATTCGCAAAACCAGGTCGCGAGGGGAATCCTCCGGAGAGTAAGAGGCATCGTGTCTGAGCGAAAAAGAGTCGGCGGCGCTGAAAGAGAGGAAAATAGAAGATGAACTCACGTAGGGAGACCCGTCACATGCGAAAGCAGATCTCTGAGATCCGCCTTTTTGGTTGAAAACTCGTCCTCGATCATCCACTCTTCGGGGAGAAGGTCCCGCATTTTCGTGTCCCAGTTAAATTCCGTCACACCGGCTGGGAGAGCGGTCGTGTTCGTGCCGTCCGTAAAATCCTGCATGAGGATACCCAGCGATGCAGATAGAAACCCTTTGGATAACGAGCCTATGCCGAAGATCGTCTATGGATCATCAGAGTTCGGATGAGTCTTCGGTGAGCGAGGAATGTAACCCACATCAGACGCTACTTGTTCTCCACTCTCGGTCCGGTTCCCCCATGCCGCAAATTCCACTTGGCCATTGGGCGTGAGGATACCCACCGACATACCAGTTATGTTATTTGCCTGCACAACGGCTTCGATGGCGGAGTAAAGTTGGTCGTCAATGACGGTGCCGTTGCTCCCCTTGTCCCGAGGAAGTCGGGAGGACCGTGCAAGGGTCGCGGTCAAGATGAGAGACGCTACAAAGGGTTGGAAGATCATCGTCTGTAGCTGGGAAGACTGGAAATAGCGTGGAATTGGTATGATCATCGCGGGTATTTAACCACTGCGAGTCTCTGCGAGTATGAAGTGGGAACCAGGGCCGAAAAATGATGTTGCTCGCGTCAAGTTCCACCAGCGTCGGCAAAGGTTCTGAATTAATTCATAACGCGCGGGAAATGAGTCACACTGCAGGTGGGCAGCTCCACTCGCCAGGATGCCGACATCAGCTTCTTAGAGATAACCGGGATGAAACCGCAATTGAACTGATACGCTCAATGTGCGTCAAAAGGTATGGTCAACCATCGAAGCAGCAAATTATGAGCTCACCAGTTAAGTTTGCGAAGCTCATGATATTTTCGTTCCTTTCTATGTTTTAGTACCTCGTCCCGGAATTCGTCAAATATACTATTCATATGGCCCTCCGGGCATCCCTGGTACCGTGGATTTGGACCGGTACGTACACACAATAAATACCTCAAACCAGTCCAGCATTGAACATCATGATCCGTTCCAGAAGGGGCCGCTTGATCCGCAACCACCATGTCGGATGAGACCGCACCAGGCATACTGGTGCTGCCGCCCACCCAGAGCTCATAAACTGAGGGGGGTATTCTCGTATAGAGAATCCTCATATAGAGGCACAAGCAATTTGCACAATATACGTGTTCCCTCCGCTACTCGCGCCATTGGCCAGGAATTATCGCAACCCCAAGCCTATCTCAAGCTGCCAAGATATTAATCGAATCTCGACAACGACCCTTCGACGACAAACGGCCTCGATTGGCCGTGTGAGATTCCTCTGGAAGTCTAACGTCTGTCTGACGCTTGCCTGACACAATCTTCTTGCTCAGCGGCCACCCCCATGACGGACTGCCCACTCCCAACTCCACTTGCCGACCGACTCGTCCCGCCCCGTCCGCCCCACATTGTCTGGTCAATCTTCTATCACAATCTTAACTTCCGGGCCTTTCAAAAAAGCGGCTCTAGTGCTGGCAAGGTTCGGTTCAAAAATAGGTTCGAACCTGAACCGGACCGAACTGAACGCAGCGTTCAGGTTCAAGGTTCGGCCTGTACTCGAACCGAACCCCGCGTTCAGGTTCGGCGTTCGCGCTTTCGACGCCAGGTTCGAACCTGAACCAAACCCCGAGCCGAAAGACCGGAGGTTCAGTGATTTTCAGTGTTCTCCAACCGCTACAGTGGGTTTGGCAGCGGGATCATTAATGATCAAGGGTGCAAGCCAAGTGCAGACTGTGTGCGTCTAACAAATCGGTGTTGTGTTTATCGTACACGGCTGGATGGCACAGGAAGTTGGCCAAGCAAACGAGGGAGAGAGGCAGAGTGCTCCAGCGGGTCAGATAAGTCAATTGTTCCGCCGTGGGGTGATGTGAACATTGATGAGGTACGGAATTCGCACGGTGGTTCTCCAGTTTATCTGTCCAGAGGGACTTTGGAGTCTGCCCCATGCATGCCTCGCAAAGTATCTGATTCCCCTTTCCAGTCGTAATATTTCCGCTCATTTTCAAGTCGGTGTTAATTTGTTAAATTTATTTCAACCATCAGGACCTTGTTGAAGTTTTTGCTTCAATTTTGCTCCGTCGCAAGTCGCTTTTTCTCGACATTTTTCCTATTCCTGCTAATTTTAATGTATGTCCACGGTTGGTATACTGTGTCTCAAATTATGAGCGCCGCGAAGTCTTTCACGCTGCCACGGTGTCGGCATCAACACCGCCGATCCAAGCCGACGCATCAATGCCGTCATCCCCGCAGTTTGCTCCTCCAACCACCACGACGAGAACGCCCTGGCTGCCTCACCTCAGCGTCAACGGCCCCCACCCGCCCCGCAAGATGGGTGTCCAGCATCCCACCCTGAAACCCACGCCGCGCTTCTGGGCATGAGGAAACTTCTGGCGCTCCAGAACCGCCCTTTTACCTTGAGGCACCCCGCCCTTTGGCTTGACCCACTTGCCCTTTCGACGATTCCCTCACCGCATCCTGCGCTCATCGTGTTCGCCCGCCAACCTCACGGTATCCCGGACGCGCTCGCCGTCCTCTTCTTTCACCCACTCGCGCCTCCAAGCTGGCGCCGCACGGAATAGAAGTCGCTTGGGAACGACGGAAGGAGATGAATAACCCGGTGCGTACATACGTCGACGCGTATCCACGTTCAACGCCTACCCTCTACCCTTCCGCATCCCCTCCACTATGCTTCCCCGTTCCTTGCATGTCCTCCCTCTTCGTCTCCACGTCCACGACGCAGTTACAGTTCACCCAGAACGTTCGCCGCCGCGGGACCCGTTCTGCCGCAAGCTATCGCTCATCGCGAGTCGGGCCTCGGTGGGCGCGCAGGAGCAGGAGAGTGGCGCCAGAGTCTGGCGGTGGGGTTTGGTGCGTTGAGCTGGCAGTAATTTTGTTTTTCGGCGGTTTTTGGCAGTTTGGCGGCGTGTTTTGGCGGCGTGTTGTTTGTTGGGGAGGACGACTCGGATGAAGCGTCTGAATGTGGTGGTTTTTCCCCGTCTGCCTAGGGCTGCGGCGCTGTTCCGGGGCGTCGTCAGTTCTTCATTGGTTGCTCGGGCGCCAGATTGGTGTCGTTTCCTTGGGAGCGCGGCGTCCTCTCGCGTGCATCACCAAAAGGGTCAAAACGTCCCGAGGCCTTGTGATTATCACAAGGCCACACAAGGCCCAAACAAGGCGCACCAAAGGTTTGACCCAACCTTCTTAGTCGTCACCAAAGCTCGGGCACCCCTAGATCAGGCCTCACCAACCTTTGCCGCACCTTACGAGCGCCTTGCAACTTTCCTCCAACGTTTCCTGTCCCTCGCTAGCGCTCTGGCCTGGGGCCACGCGCGGGGTACAAGAATGGATGCACGCTGCTTTTGTCGACCGAAAAATACCCGTCTTTGCGGTCTGGGTTTAGGATGGTAATCTCTAGACCAATTCCACCACATTCGCCTCTCTTTGCCCCGGGCTAAAGGCGAATGCTGAGCTTTGCTCGGATAAGTTTTCAACTTGTTTTCAACCAAAGTACTTATCGGCAACCATCCAAGCACCTAAATTCAAGGACGGTAATATGAGCGGATTTAAGCATTCTGGAGCCTCCACCCAGAGGGTCCATATCATGAAAGTTCCTCGGAATTGCATTTAAATCCAGTAGAGTAAAGCCTGAGGGACTGCAGTGAAACAAGTTAAATTTTCAGACTGACAACCGAGTGGCTCAAACAAAAGAAAAAATGTGGGGACTGGATTAAAGCCTCAACGAAACAAATTCAGGTGTCTCTTGTGGTTCGTTGCCGGACTAGCAAATATTATTTCGCAAAATTTGATGCCTGCTCGTTATATTTGGAACGTGACACGTCACCCGTGACATTTCGCGTTTCTTTCCTCCCACATCATCTCCGCGTCCATCTGCGCGATACCATCCGTCCTGTCCCCTCAACGTCAAATTCCTCCGATGCACAGCACTTCTAACCATGCTCTGCTTTGATTTGGGGTCAATCCAGCCGCTCCTTGACGCTTCAACGCAAAAACACGCGATTTTGTCGTTTTCTGCCAACAAGGGCGTGTACAAGCGTTGTATACCATGAATGGTGCCCAGAAACATTTCAGATGCCGGGTATGTCATCCATACTCGCCCTTGGTACCTTTGATACCCTCTTACAGCGTGAGTCGCATCGACCTAAGCCGCACTGTTCGGGTCCGCGCTTATGCGACATTTTGTTGCAGATTTCATCGCTGTCTTCCACTTTCAATATCGATTCCATGCACATCTGCATCCACCCGCCGCCCCGGCGTCCCGCGTGCAAAATCGGACCGGCTGACGAATGCAATACAGTATGCTGTGAGCCTCCTTGACTCTCTCCTTTATTCTACATTCGCCCGTGCCCGTCTTCACGCCGCCCTCACAAATCCACGAATACCCGCTGCCTTGCCCTTTCACGTTGCCGCCCTCTTGTTTCGATGCCGGACGCCCGTTCAATCTCGTCGATACGCCTTTGCGTACTGCGTACGGCGAGCCTTTCCTGCTTATCCCTTGCATACTTCTGGTTATTGATGCTGCGTTCAATCAGGCTCGATAATTTGAACTTGAAGGTGACCGTCATTTTCTCAATACCCGCCGCGAGCTCATTTCCGTCTGTATGCCAGTCTTCCCTTGCTTGTGGTCTGATCTCCGACCAGTGTCATTTGTCCTGGTGAGCGCTTATCAATTGGCTCTGTCACGGTTGGTGCGTGCACTGATTTTTTTCCCTCCTGGCGTCGAACGAATCAAGATGTTAGAACAAAATGTATGTTCTCCCCATTGACTGTGTGCCATTCTCAATTTTTTTTTCAAAGGCCGTTGTCGGCGCCAGTAGTAGTTTCCATTTACTGAGGCGAGTACTACCTCTCGCGATATCTTTCCGATCTCACCGTCCTGTCCAGGTACCGACTAAATTCTTGATTGTAGGCCTCTTTTCTCGCTCACCTTGATACCAACTAATTTCCTTCTTTTCCTAGTCTATGATCTGGCCGTTGCCCTCTATTAAGCGGTTCTAACAAGTACGTCGTGCTCTTGTTCAACTATTCATTTGGCACTTGTTTCAAAATGAACTTTGGACTTAATGCGGTGTATAACTGTGTGTTTCTCGCTCTTCTTTCCTGGTATCGTTGCTCACCATGTAGTAGAACCCTAAATGAGTGGGTAGAAATAAATGTGTGAGTCTTCAGACTCCCTTCCGTGTTTTGCTGCCCTGACCACGTTCCTTAGCAGAAACTGCTGTGACTCCCACTTCCCCCCCCCCCCCCCCCCCCCCCCCCAAGTGAGTAACATCTGCCGCTCCCTCCGCTCAAGCTCATTCATTGTTGTGTCTAGGTGCCGAGACTCACTGTCTGACCACGAGTGTACGCCGTAAGCTCGTTTGTAGCTCACATTGACTACCGCTAATTTACTTCGTGCCTCAGTATCCCATCTCACCGCCGGGCGCGCCCCTCGAATGTGTGAGTTGCCCGACTCGTTCATTCAGATTCATTCCGCTGATATTGTTCATAGTCATTTTGTATTATGCCCTTCCGTATTGTTATCTTACTTAGCCGCTACAAATAAATTTGCTTTCCAATTATGTGGATGTTCTCTGAGTTTCTGGGAATACGGGGCGAGGCTGTGGGTGGCGTCGCGCGGGCGGAAAGGCCTCGCAAGGGGGCACAAGGCGGCTCAAGGTAGGCGAGGCTCGCGTACCCTTGCGAGGCCTTCTCATTTTGGTGTCATCCTTCTTAGACCCTTGTAAGGGTGTACAAAGGGTTGTGGACCCTTCCGCCACTTTGTGAGGGTTACGAGGGGGTTCTAGGCCCCTAATAACTTTTGCGCACTTTTGGTGATGTGGGGCAGTGCAACTGTCGGGGTGGCGCGGCGTCCGAGTCGACTTCATTCGCGTGCGAGATATGGAGGCATTGTCGTCGGACGTGCGCTCCGTCCTTTGCATGCCGCGCAGTTTTTGGCGGTGGAGGCGTCCGCGTTGCACGCTGGTGCGAGAGCCGCCGATGCACATACTCCGCAAAAACGGGAGGTCTTCGCTGAAGTCTTCATGGAGATGATGACCTTGCGCCGTCTCGTTTCGATGCGCACGCTGGTACCTGGACGACCTTAGGCCGCGCATCGGCCAAAGACAAACGTTACCTGTTATTATTTATGTTCTGTGCCGCGTCAGCAACGGTTTTGCATGCGGTTTTGCGTACAAGATAGTCGTAGTGTAGGTAGTCTTCGATTTTGTAGCAATCTTGGGGTATATAATAACTATACTCAACTTACAGTTTTCTCTGCCAACGCAGTTCCTACTCGTGCGCCCTTTAAATTACCTGTGGTATCGGCTCGACAGGCCCAAGCGCCTCGGCAACTGATGCCGAGGCGTGCCGAGAGGCCTGGACCGCTATGATTATGCGCACGGAGGCCCATGGAGCTCCGGGAAGCGCAGAAAACACATCAAAAATGAAGCCTGAGATGGAGACGCAGCTAATATTCGTACCGCGGCACAAGGGCAGTCTCAGCAATCCGAAGCCTTCTCTAACGTGGCAGCGGTTGTGAACCCGCTTTGAAACATGCCAAGATCACCAGGCCGGCGATCAGTCCGGCAATCGAACTTCGACCTTAACCACCACCACGAAAATCTCTCAACTTCCGTACAGCAAGCTGCCGGCCTGCAACGGTGTCCCTCGCGCGGGTATCCCTCCGTCACGACCAGCGCGTACCCAACTCCCGACTGAAGACTCTGGCCTCGCCGCAGCAGAACGTCGCTGACCAGACCCCGGGTGCATTCAGTTATAGTGCGTCCTGTAAGTCTTCCACTCAGTGGGTGCTAAACTCTCTTTAACAGGCGGTTGTCACTGGTGAGGCCTCGCACAGAGCGGGGACGTTGACTCTACACAGAGCCAAGCGTGCTTGAATGCGCGCGCGTTTGCGGGGCTAGCGATCAACGCCCGGCTCCCAACTTTACGCCTTCCTCCGCCTGTCGACGACTCGCCCACGCGAGAATAGCACGCGCTCGCATGGAAGTTTTACAGGGTGGAATTCTACTACACCAGCAATCCACGAGATGTCTGCGTCCGAGTGGCCTTCGTGCGCGCGGGCGGGCATACGTAGTTGCAGTCACCATCTCGCTGAATGGGTGGACTCAGATCGACCTCCCGGTGGCGTTCTTCACCCCCCTCCTTCCATCGTATTTCATTCTCATTGATGACGTTCCCCGTGCCCTACATGTATTCGCGAACCGAGTCGTCCGCGACTCCGCGCCGCCGGTCCGCTTGGACGGATGGGTGGAAGAAGGCTGCGCTCTCATTCGGATGTTCGAAAATCTCAGAATGTGACAACGAGAACACGAGGTAAATCGCCAAGCAAGGAAAGACATGAAGAGGGGAGCATCCGCTTGCTCATGCAAAGTGCTCAAACACAAGTGGCTAGCGTAAGTCACCAGTTCGAACCGGGAACGGAACTTTTTACTACAAGGTGTGCCCACGCGACCGGTCATTCACGAAAGTACGTGAACGCATGGCATGGTGTAAGGTAAGCTCCCCCAGTTTTCGACGTCGTTTGCTCTGTGATGCTCAAATTATTCTGTTTAGTTCTTTCCTTGATCAGAGAAAGAGATAAATTGCGAACCTGAAGGACCCGGTGGCTAGCTCATCATCGCACCTCCAGATGGTCTCGCAAAGGTCTCACGTCGCCGGCCTGGCGCAAGTCCCCTATTCAAACCACGTTTGGGCCATTATCTTTCGCTCCTTCGCTAATCACCTTTCTAGTCCACCTGAAGGAAACCACGAGAAGCGATCTCTTCGCTTTCGCGATTTGTGTTGACACGCTCGAGTGCGATTCCCCGCATGCCACCTTTTTTTGTCCATCCAACGTTCTTCCTCGCAGACTGCCGCTTCATCGCTAAAATCTATATCAAGCAGGAACCGAGCTCCGCATGCGCATCCACGAGTATTCGCACCTCAGTCTCAATCCGGTCAGTTCTGCCGAAATCCCCACTCTTGAATTCGTAGCTCACTCGACTCCACATGCCTAGAATGCTATTTTCCATTACTTTTGCATCCCATCTCTTCGCCTCTCGATGCTCCACGTCTTGCTTTCTCTTTCCTGCACAAAACGCGTCGTCTGTGGTCCCACCGTGAATGGCATACATATTATGAATTACGCTCAGCAAAGGACTTACCAGTCAATTTAGCCGCTGCTGAGTCATTGCATCCGGCGAACAGGTTACCGGATTACACCTCGGGTGTGGTGTACGGAGCACGGTGAGCGCTTCTAAAATATTTTCACAGGATGCTAAGCTCACAACCCGGGTTCGACTCCCCGCATCCGAGTAGGTCAGGCAATAGGCAATAACCCCCTTCTCACCGCTTTCCTGTCTCGCCGGGTGTTTGTCTTAGGCCACATCCGCTTTGAAAGAATGAGGTGAGTTTTTTATGGCCTTTCAACCGCATTGAACGAACTGTTGAAGCTGAAACTCCCTCTCAGGCTTGATTCCCCGCTTCCGATTCAGTGACGGTGAGAAACTGTCCGCTCGAAGTCGACGACGATATCGAGCAGAATAATAGTTTCTTCGACCTGATTTCAACCCGATCAAACGCAAGCTGAAATTTACAACTCTGGGTCAGAGATCGTCTCCTGGAGTCCTGGCCCCGGTGAGTGCTCCTTGAGCCCGCCTTCTTTCCTTTCTTCGACCTTGCGAACTGAACTTCAACTGCTGCCACGAAATTACCTAAAATGTCGACCTGTCCTTTCTGCACGTGAAGGAACGTGACATAGAGGCTTCTTTTTTGCCCTGCTTCTTTTCATCCTGATTTATCCCGACGCTCATGCCTCTACAGACTCAACAGATCGATCGCGTTCGAGAGACGTCCATTCGGGCGCTCCCTTTCTTGCCATTTGAAATCCTTAGCGCAATCTTCCTAGCGTTCCGTGATGCTGTCCTCAGGGAATGGTGGCATGCGATGGCGAAGCTCCTCGTCGTCTCGCAGGTCTGCGGCCGTTGGCGGAACATCTCACACTCCACCGGCGCCCTCTGGACACATTTGATTCTCAACTTCCACACCAAGGAGCATTATTTGCGCCTCCGCAGCCTCATTAACGTGTGGGTTAAACGAAGCCATCCGCATCCACTCACCTTTGACGTCCGGAGCTGCTATCCACTTGCGGAGAATCCTGTCATTGACCTTGTCCTCATGCATGCATCCCGCATCCGTGACCTCACCCTCGACCTTCCTGCCGCCCACTTCTATCCCTTCCTACTGGCGCGCGCCGGGTCTTTTCCCGTCCTCGAGTCAATCGACTTATCCGTCATTTGTAAATGCGACACAGTCTATGACACCACACTTGGTCTCTCCCGGTTCGAGTACTTCCAAGACGGGGGCCATTTCCACGGCGAGCCCGATATACATGGGGGCGTACTTTGGTGGGACGTGCCGGGGCGCATTACCGTCTTCACAAACGCCCCGCGTCTCCACGATATTTCCATCGGCACGCTTGGATTTGTCTCCCTCCAGCCGGACACGCTTCGCCTTCCGTGGAGCACTCTCACCACCGTGAACCTAATGAACGTCGGCCTCAGTGTCCTGGGAACCATGTCCGTCCTGCGTATGTGCGCCAACGTTCACGATCTTAGCCTCTCCACAGACGCATCCATGGGTCGTTATGTGCCGGCCACCCCGCGCGTGCGTCTCCCGCTCACCACCCTCCCATGGCAAGGCCTCGGCGTAGACGGCGCGTCAGTCCTCGCCCCGCTCGTCGTACCGAATCTGACAAAAGCGGAGCTGCGCGGCGCGACTGAGAAGGTCCTCCTCCGCCTCCAGCAAAACACCCACTTCCCCCTCCAAAACCTCCGCCTCGTCTTCTGCAGCCTCCACCTCCCCCGTTTCGGCACCTTCCTGCGCGCAACGCCGTCCATCACCTCCCTCGGCCTCTATCAGGCGCATCCATCACGGATGCTCTCCTCTTGCTCCTCACATTCAACGCCGACGACCCCGTCCTCCCGTACTTGGAACACCTCGCGCTGCGCGACATACTGGGCGAGCACGATTTTACCGATACGGCGGTACTGAGGCTGGTGGAATCCCGATGGAAGGCGACGCCGGTGGTGTCGATTAACATCACGGGTAAACGAACGCTGGCGCACGCGCTGGAACCAACGCGGGGCCGGGTGGTCAATCGACTCGCTGACTTGATTGGGGAAGGCCTCGAGTTTGAGTGCGCCGCGAGATGAACGAAGGCGAGATGCATCCAGCGATTGATTACGTCTTGTAGGCATCGTTCTTGATTTTGTGGGTGTCTTGGTATCTTGTAAATGTCGCGCTACATACTGCTCGCCGGACTTGACTTGCTCTGAGAAATTCAAAATTGAACTTGAACCTGACTTGCACTGCGGGCCGGATCGGCTGGCAAGATCAAGGAATGTTCTGGCTAATCAGGCTGGCAGATAGCTTCCGCTGGCAACAAAAGGAAAAGGTCCTGTTTATCATTTTAGCACCCTTCAAGTTTAAGTGTAACTTGAAACTCAAAGTATCACGGAGGATTTCCACAGCCTTCATACCTTCAATTTCAAGACTCATTTCAAGGTGAAGCATTCCTAACCTCAAATGTTTAATTTTATCGCCGGCGAAACGTAGGGCAATACTCAAAACTTCGTGGTGCAGCTGGTGCTTTAGTTGGAATTTGATAGATAAGATTTGAGCTTAGATTCTGTCGAGCCTTAAATGGGACATATTAGATTACGTTTCCGGCCGCTTTTTTCTTATCTTCATACTAGCAGAATTACTAAGAGTCACTCCGGACTGGAAATCAAAACCCAGAAATGCCAGAAAATTGATGGGAATTCGGAGTTAAGAATGATTTCAAGTGATGTCTCACGGCTGCCAGCACCCGAACATCTCGGGACATCTGCCATGACCATCAGACTGGCGTCCTCATCGTGCCCGACGACGACGAGCGGTTCAAATTAGTTCCTCAAAAATATTCCCAATCTTTGTGCATGCTGTTGATGATAACTGAGACACCAGTCAGCTACATTTTTAGCATCTTGGCGGCCCTGGCAAGTGCACAATGTGGATGGCGCTCGAAGGCGGGACGGCGACTAGGGGGCGGGGACAGTGACCGACAGCGGGCGCAATCAGGCGGAGTCGGAGCAACCGGCTAATAAAGATCCGAGCACTCCAAATCATTTTTAACTCCGAATTCCCATCATTTATCTCCCATCATTTCCAGTCCGGAGTGACTCTAAGATCAATTGAAATCCCGTTTTAATTGAGGCCCCAGCGGTGTGAGACGGTCGCAGTCGGCATGGCACGGCCGACTAACGCCGATCCATCAACGCCTCCATCACCGCACGGCAACTCAAACACTGACCACCACGATCAGTGATATAACCCCAGCAGCCCACCCAACGCGGTTCCCCACGCCCCCCCACGATCTCTTCCCAAGGCCTGCAGGCTGCCTACTGCCGCCGCCGGCAGTCTCAGACGTCCCCGCCGTAGTGCCTCCGCAGCGTTCACCCGCCAGCCTCCTCTTTGCGTACACGCCGCCAGCTTTCGCTATTTGTTCCCAGTCAGCCTCTGCCTGATACCCCCGCGCACAAATCTCCGATCTGGCTGCCGCTACCGCACCCCGCTCGCCATGCAGTATTTTCACGTTGCTCATTTCGCTCCCAAACAGCGCCGCGTCGATGGAGAGGATGGATTTGCATGGAAAAGCATCCAATGAAGTAAAAAAATGGAGTGCGTCGTCTCACCTTTCGTCCTCGCTTTCCTACCCTCGTTCTCCCTTCTTTTTATCCTCACCCTCTTTCCGAGTCCTCCATATCCACCTCCACAACCCGTTGCGTATCCCGGCAGCGTCGACGATATTGAACTCCGCCAGGATATCAAATTCAATAATGTCCTTGCGATGGTCCCTCCGCTTCCCCCTCCCGCCCGCCGCGCGCTGCTATCGCAGTCGAGCACGGTCCGGTGGCGCGTCACTCGACGCATCATCGCCTGCTCGTCTCAACATGCACGACGCACGTTCTCGAATGGCTTCCCACTCTCCCCATACTTTACACAAAAATACATTTCCCTCCCATTCCTTGGCGTTCGCGCGGCTCCCGTGAATTGTCCCGCTCCTTCGACGTCGCACGTCGTATGAGCGCTACGTTTCCTCTCGTCCACGGCGTAGCTATTCCGTGCACCGGTCTCCGTCCATCTTAACCCTGCTTTCTTATGCTGGGCATGCCTTCACGTCCCCTGGCTGTTCGCGTGCGCCGGCGCCTCCGCGGTTTATTCTTTAGTCCCCACGCCACAAGTGCAATATTTCGGCATCACTCGAGGGGCCGCGGTCTTTTGACGCTAATAACCGTTACATCTAGTCACTCAAATTTTACTTTGATGTTACTGCAATCGCTTCGCCGCCCGCCTGCGAGTATCTCAAACCTCGTACTTCTCGCCGATGACGTCCACGCCACCAGCGCTGAAGGTGCACAACACATCTGGCCGCAGGAAATTGCTGCGGGAAGTGGGTTTACTGGTGCAGACTTCAGAGCCGGTGAGCATTTTCGCGACACTCAATTTTCTTGCTGTCTGGGGCTTAGCCCTAACATTTCCTTCTCCCTTACTCTCCCCGTCCACGACCGCATGGGTCACCGGTCGAGATTGAAATCCCCCAGTCGAGCTCGGATTACGATCTTTTCCGTATCCGTATTCGGAACTACTATTCCGAACGTTGAAACTTGATTGATGGTTTAACATCGATGATTTGCATTGCCTTGACGGCGTTACGTGTACAGGATTCGCTTGGCATTCATATAAAGTGGCGCTCAATTCCGGAAGAGGCCTGCAGGACTGCGTTCTCCCACTTCACTTTCTTCTTCTCTTCCTCGATTTTATCATCATGTTCTTCTCCGCGTCGATCGCACTGACTTTCGTCCTCTCCCTCTCTGGGATCGCCGTCCGCAGCGCCCCGGTCAAAATCGTTCGTTATATTATTCCTGAGCACGCCGAACACTGACAACGAGTTACCAGGCTGCTCGTGCGGATTTCGTCCCCAAAGCCTGCTCCGGCCCGAATGGAACGGGCACCTGCGTTGAGCTTGGCGTTACCATCGGCGATGGCCGCGGCACGTGCACCAACGTCGACTCGTCGGTCTCCCTCGTCCTGAACGTCGACAACGACTGTGTCTCGACCCAGTGCGTGTTTCCTTTGCCAATCCTGCTGCTCCTTGAATAATTGATTTAATTGGCGCACATTCTGTAATTCAGGAACGCTGACTGCACACTCGACTTTACTAACCCGAGCGATGTCGCCGTTGAGCACTTCTCAGACGATGCGGATATCAACAACCTCCCGCCGGGCATCAAGAGCATCAGCTGCCAGGCGATTCCCGGCCTTGTCAACGGGCTGTTCCCGCAGTGATTGTTGGTGGTAGAGAACGACTGCGCTGAATCATGGTTGACCCTGGTACAGCCGTGAATGAAAACATGATGTTTATTTCGGATTGGAGGCTTGATAGGTGGCCGGTGAGACTTGCGTAAGCTTCCGCGAAAATTTGCGAGCTAGAACTCGCAAAGCAACAACGGAGGGAGGGCGAATGCCATTGCCAGAAAGATCAGTCGCCAGTGAGGCCATTTCACAGACCTTACCTCGCGCCGCTGCCACGATCGGTATCGCTTCACGATTCTTCTAGGTCATCTCAAATGAACCTCTTCAACCCTTCCACCTGTGACTCTGACTTCATTGCGCCGATTGCGAAATATTTTCTCTTTGCCCTCTCACTGAATTCTTCAACTCCAGACGGACCCCTCGAGAGGCAGCAGGCTAATCTCACTAACCTGACCGAACCTAACCTAGATACTTCTTGCTGGAGCGGAGGGGCGGAGAACACGACAGGGAAAGGGATGCGGACGACAAACACGATGGGGAAAGAAAATCCAGTCGCACGATGCATTGCTTATAGGGAAGGTCCGGCCACGAATTCGTGGAATTTGACCTGGCCGATAGAACCTGCTGAAGTATTCATTATCCGCCCTGAGATAGCGCACCTGGAGCCTTGAGTTGTGTTTGGCCATCCGCTAGCTTGGCCTCCTGGATCTCGATATCTTGTCAGGTGAAGTGCTCTGGACCAGCTCTGAACTCTGGAGGAAACAGGTCGGAAGCATCAGCTTAAGGTGTGCAAGGAAGTGAAGTGGAAGAGCAAAGTACCACTTGTCAAAAACGGGGCGGCGGGGCGGCGCAGAGGGATATCAAGCACTCAAGGAACTGGGACGGCGTCAGGCAAAGGTGAGGATATATTACTGTAGCTAACTACTTACCTGGGACGGCGTCAGGCAAAGGTGAGGAACCTTTGCCGACCGTCCCCGTAACTATATGTACAGCTCGGTAATCATAACGATCCTACTTACTACTAGTCTCTTATAAACAGACGCTACAAAAAATCTCGTACCTCGTTTATTGTAGTCTGTCGATTCCCCTTGACGTTTGATCGGAGGGTCCCCTTATCAATTTTCTCAATGCTAGATTGGACTTGAGGACGTGTATTCCACGTGTTTGCTGGTTGATTCCTACCCAGTCACTGAGCTACGATAACTTCCTCTCTCTCAATTTCCCGCCTGGATTGAGTAGCGCGATGCCGAATTTTGATGGCTTGGCCGCTGACCAAGCAATGCTTTTCCTCTGTGTCTAATCTATAGTGCTGGCAAGGTTCGGTTCGGTTCAGGTTCGGGCCACTTTTGCCTGAACGCTGAACGCGAACGCGAGGTTCGGTTCGGGCATTACCCGAACGCCGAACCTGAACCCGCGTTCAGGTTCAGTTCGGCGTTCGAACACGTTCGAACCTGGAAAATTCTCGGGCATCTCGGGGGTCCAAAAACTCGTTTAAACGACAACTTATGAGCTATTTCTGCGTACCCATGTGCCTCGGGATCCTACAGTTCTTCTCTATCAGTTGAAAGGGAGCCAGAACAACAAATATGATGGTTCAAAATTTAAACACTCACACACTCTGCAACATTGAAACCCAAATTTATACCCACATGGGCTCCAAGGTAACCAAAATACTCTGGAAGCAAGCACTGAAGAGGATGAATACCAAAGCTGACCGTGAAATGCAGAGATTTGACAGAAATACCTACAGAAGACGGCACTTCGGTTCGGGGTTCGGTTCAGGTTCGAACCTTGCCTCCACGGCGCGAACGCCGAACCTGAACGCCGGGTTCGGTTCAGCCATTTTCCGAACGCTGAACCTGAACGCGCGTTCGGTTCAGGTTCGGTTCAGGTTCGGACCGATTTCCGAACCGAACCTTGCCACCACTACTAATCTAGCACCTAGGCAATATTCCGAGCTGACAGCTTATGAGGGAGTACAAATATGAGAGGATTGGCCATTTGACCTGAGCGAATTGAGGAGCTATAGGCGTTGAATGGTGAGAGGGGAATTTCAAACTCCGCAGATTATGTAATAACCGGACCCTCATTCCATTGATCGCGCGGTTAACTACAGACTAACTTACTACGCCGTGTGAGTCACTAATTCCAACACACCCCCATGACGAGACACAACTATAAGTTCAAACCAAGTAGCCCAACCATCACTTCGACCTTAGCACGTCCCATGGCTTTGGTAAGGATGTCCGCCGGCATTTTGTCCGTTCGAAGATGCACTACAGATATACGTCCGCGATAGACTTCGTCGCGGAGCCAGTAGAAGCGTAAGTCGAGATGCTTCATCCGGCCGTGGTGTTCAGGGTCCTTCGCAACAGCCAGAGCCGACTCGTTGTCGATGTGGAGTACAGAAGCATCGTCAAATGTGTATCCGAGCTCAGTGAAGAAATTCCTAAGCCATAAGATTTCTTGGCCTGCAGTGACGGCAGATACAAATTCGGCTTCTGTGGTAGACAGTGTTACCAGTCCTTGTAGTCGGCTGGACCAGCTCACAGGTCCACCGGCCATCATGTAGTGATGGGAAAGTTCGGTTCGGTTCAGGTTCGGGGTACTTTTCCCTGAACCCCGAACCTGAACTTCGGTTCAGGTTCAGCAAATTGCTGAACCTCGAACCTGAACCGCAGGTTCAAGTTCAAACGGTTCGGTTCGGCGTTCGGAGGAGTTCGAACCCCCGAACTGAACTTATTTTTTCTGCCGAACTGCCGCACCAAGTAGCTTGCAGTCGTCCTACCACCAGACAGCCTCTGGAATTTGTTTTTTAAAAGCTTCCAGCGCGATCCAGCGACCTTGCGGATGGAGCTCCGGTGAAAAACCATGGATTTTCGGCTGTCCTCGGGTAAATTGTTGGGAGCTGGAGTTGGAAGATTGCTCGGGAAACAGCACTGGATGTTGGTGGAGACTATGAAACAGGCCAGCCGCATGTGAGACTTAGAGAACTTGAGAGTGTAATTTTTAAGACAATAGTAGCTGTTGGCGTTTGAGCCCTCAGAGCAACGCGGCATCGTGGCCAAGGTTCAGAGTCATAAAGCATGTCTGATTCCATGATAAAACACAATAGTAGCCAATGGGAGACCTCTCTGAGAGTGATAGGTCGTTACTGGGGCGGTACACGCGAGAAAGACACCCTAATTGCCCTCGTTTGGGTCATTGAACACCGGCTTGATCTCGGCATCAGGTTCGGCGGTTCGAACGGGTTCGAACGGGTTCAGCGAAATTCCTCCTTGGCCGAACGCCGAACTGAACCTCAGGTTCAGGTTCGGGCATTCGACTGAACCTGAACCTGAACTTCGTGTTCAGTTCAGTTCAGTTCGAGTTCGAACCGGAAGGTCGAACCGAACTTTCCCACCACTATTGGGGCCTTCTTGAAGAGAGATTTCACAGCTTGCTGGGTACTAAGGACATTTTCATCTGTTGCCTTCCTGTGTACTTTCCCCTTAAGTGCTTTTATTCCACGGTATGCCATTGCCTGTGTGAGGGTGGACAGTTTTGCGCCCCTAAGTTGGAGTTGATCCGGGATTCGTACGTCAATTTGATCGGTGTCTTCTTTGCCGGTTCCGGTCCGAGCGAGGCGGTGTGCTTCTTCTACTTCTGCTCGGGTTGTCGCCACCGCCATCTTCGTCTCCGCTGCCCTGCCCCGAAGAGCCGCTGCTAAGGCCTGAAGACTTTCGGCATATGGGGTCTCTATCCAGCCCCTATCTTCCCATGTTGGGAGTCTCTTGGTCATCGCCTTTAGGACAAGGTCTTTTTTGCTTTCCATTTGTAGAGGCACATCTGTCGGGATACGCTTGATCCCGAGAAGCGCTCCTACTATCTCGGCACTTTGCATTGACTGGTCTAGATTCTCTGGTATCCGGACTGCAGTTCCTTGATCCGGGGCTTGACGGTGTAGTACTCCTGTCCCCGCCCGCGCTTCTGCAGTGCCGCTGGATTCTACTGCCCCTGCAAATATTATGACTGCTGTCACTCCTACTGGCACTGGTACTCTCGGGTATATCTGTGCTGCTTCTGGTGGATTTGGGTCTGGGGCGGCCTTCACTCTTGTAAAGATCCGGAAGCCATCTGTCAGCGACGTTATTCTGGGTGGTCCCACAAACGTAACGAGTTCCTCCGTGTCTTCTATCACCGGTGGGGGTATCTCTGGCGTCGCCTTCCGCGGGTCCCATTTCGGGAGCAGAGAGTCGAGCCGTGTTAGGGCCATCTTGGTGCAAAGGTGCGGGTTTTTGCACCCGGCGAAGTTTCGATCTTCCACGCACGCAAGGCACATACATGTTTTATTTAGCTCGTGCTCTGGGTCTCCCAATCGCTCTATAATTTTCATCGCGTCCCCTGTGTTATGCGCGTGGTGGTTAAAGCGCAAACATTTGCAGGGTGCTGTGTTGTTAATCCTTCGTTTACCTCCGTCCTCGCCGAGGTGGTGCCACAGGGGCAGCTGTTTGCTGATCCCTTGCGATGGATTCAAGGTGTCGAATTTTAGTCCATACTTTACGGCAGTATTAACCATCTTCTTCATCCTCGGCGACATCAAGAATTATTCTAACGCATCGTGTTGAACATCATCTGTTATACAGTTACTCGGTCGCGCGCGACAGTGCTTGCCAACAGCATTGTTTCACGGTGTATGGGTATTATTCTCAATAGATTTATCCCTCTGCGCAAGTTTTTGTCGTCAATTTTGCGTGAATAATTGAAGTTGTCGACATGTTATTGTAAGACTTGCACTGCGCATTATGGATAGTCAAAGGATGTGCTACTGACTCTCTGTTTGTTTCTAGGTCCCTCAGGGTCCCTTCCCATCTCCTGCCTAAACTTTTCTTTAGTCCACCGATATGGCCCCGCTTTTTTCGGGGATCTCGGCGACTGGATTCGCACATATCACTCCGAGTGGCTGACATTAGAACATCTTGCGTGGCTGACAGAAAAGCACCTCTTTCCCCTCAACTATCACCATCTCCTCAGATAGAATGCGTATGTATGTTTCGAAAACGACGGGAGGACGGGAGGAAGAACGACGCGATGAGGCTGCAGGTCGCGAGGGCATCGTATCGGGCGCCCGCGGACGCGAATCGTGGCGCCGAACCGCGGATAAGTCAAGGCAATGGGATGGAAGGATTGAGCCAACGGATGGATGAATAAATAAAACGCGAGTGGGAGCGAAGAAAAGAAGGCGCGACGCGAAGGGTAGGCGAAGAAGGGAGCACGAGCCGGGGTATCAGGAAAGGAGGAGGGTGGGAGGGCGGGTGGATGTCAAGGAAGGTAAGAAATTCGAAGGCCAGCGCGAAGATTAGAATTTGAAGGGATTGAAACGATGGTACAAAGCGCGCCAAGGATTCGAAATAAAAGGGTTGGCACGGAACGAATCTGCAACCCGTCTGCAACCCAAAGAACGCCCCACGTCCAAAGATCCAAAAGAAGGAAAACAGAATGAGACTCACGACTCACCGCACATGCCGCGCCTTGGCCAAAGGCTCCAATCCGACTAGATACACGTATATCTAGAGCTAGTCCAGCGCTGGGGGGTATCGAGTCGGAGATGTGGTGGCAGGGCAGAGAAGAGATCGTGGCGGTGCCCGGATCACACGGCCCGTCCTCTGCTTCCTTCCCATTCTTTCATGACCACACCGCGGACGGACCTGCCACCGCAGCGCTACCCGTCCACCCTCTATGTCGCACGCTTCGACGACGCGTCGACTGCTGGAATCCACGCGGCCACTACAGGCGCCCACCCGTCGCGAATCTCTTCCACTGTGTTTTGCCCTCTGCAGCCGCGGTGACCTTTATCAAGCCCTTCAATTTCCGCGATCGAAACTCTGCGTTTTGGACCCTGATGTTCTTTACACTCGACATCTCGTTTCCTGGCGAATACTTACTGGCCGTTTGCCCCGGAACAATAAATTTCGAGGCTCTAACCTCTTGACGACTGACTGGAATCCTCCCATTGCAGTTCGTTTGAATCTACTATGCGCCGGTCCACCGGCGGCAATTCCGGAGACTCCGTGACACGCGGTCCTGTAAATTCGCCGCGTTCATTCATTCGGCGCGTTCGTTCTTCTCTGCGGACACTTCTGGGGTAATCGCTGGCGAGAGAACGAATGGAATGCTTAGGCCCCCGAGCTCCATGGGCGGAAACTCTGAATGGTGCGTCACATGGCTCCTTTCCCACTGCCGTTGCATCACGTCTTTTTTTTAAGGCGACAATATTTCTCATGCGCCACCGTGCGCGTGAAGTTGACAGCCTATGTTAATGTTGTCTCCTTATCCAACCTCGCGGTGCGTCTCAAAATTATTTCCCCCCCTCCCGTGTCTTACTCTCGGCATCGTTGGTTCTGCAGCTTGTGCTCGGGGCGAATCCCTTGTGCCCGCGAACCTCATACAGTACATTCCCCGTCCCAAATTCCGCACGTCGTTGGTTGGACGCCGAGGTTTCTTGCTTCGAAGATGCCGAAATGAGTCCTTAGCTTTCGCGATTTGTTGGGTGGATACCTCCTCTGCGTTGCCACTCAGATGTTTACGGGCATCCTCCGGTTCTCTTACTTACACTCTTTCCATGTAGGCATCGGAGGACCTTGTGAACGGCGATTCACGTCAACACAGTTGCCCATTCCGGCGAAGCCAATTTCCACGCGTCCCAGATTCGCGATGGCAAACGCGGAAATGGCCTCTCGCGAACGCCGCCGCCCCTGTAATTCCTCAAGCGGTAGGCCACATCCTTTTGGTACGGTTTTATTCACGTGGATGCTGGATTCACCGTTTTTCGCTGCACAGCGACGCGGGGTCACACCTGAAGCATTGCGCCGACGACGAGGCCCTGGGCACAACGTCGTGAGTTTGGTATGGAGGTGCGCAAGTTAATTCATTTCTCCGCGCGATTCTCTTACATTCATATCCTCCCGTAGCGTTATTCCGGGCTCAGCGTCAACATCAATACGTCGTCGCGCAGGCTTGGACCAAGGGTGCCTGGGCGACGGCAACTGGGGGTTTATCTACCATCTTGTTCATTATTTTATTTCATTCAATAAAGGCGCCGTACGTCCTCTTGACCGCAAATTTCCCTTCTCTGCGACCTTCAAATACTGCGACCACTCCTGCGATTATGCTCCTGGGAGCGCCGACGGTGAGTTATTTCTGTGTCCATTTCCATCAATCACCGCGTGGGTGATTGCGCGTTAACGACCTCCTCTTTGTTCTTGACTCTCACCGCGCGAGGAGGCAGCTCTTCGTTTTCTCGCTCAACGCCCTCATCTGTGACTCAACGCGCTGGTCTTTCGGCCTGGTGAACATGAAGATTTCCACAGAACTTCGGTCGTACGGTCGCTCTACTTTGGCGAGTTCTTTCGGCGAGATTCGTGCTGTGTTTATGCTGGCGTTTCTTGGGTAAACTGGAGCTCCGAGGGGTTGGATGATGCGGATCACGGAGGTCGCTGGCGCCGTCTGCATTTTCTGCTGAAACATTTTGGACTCCCTTTGAATTTCTCGCCCGCCGCGTGCTGTCTTGTGCGCTCAATTGAGTCGACTACGCGTCTGGACATTTTGACGGCGTTGAACCTTGCGTCACCCGTCTCTACTCCGCTTTCGAACGACCGGTCTGCGTCTCCTGTTGTAACCTGAGGCTTGTGCCAGCCTTAGACTGTTCCTCCGCGCGCTACAAGTACCCTTAAACCAGTGTTTCCCGGCGACAAGGGTGCGCCTCTGACGTTTGCCGCCGCGCCGTTTGAGTGAGTTTTCGGCTCGGGTGGAACCTTCATCGCGCCGACGGCCATATATGTGTCCTTACTGACCTTGCGGCCACTCGATTGGCCTCTAAGCTATAGCTAGCGGTTTGTATGCATCGCGGTACCACTGGACATCAGCGGTGTCTGATACATCGCACCGCTATACTAAGGTCGTCTCTGCGCGTGGAATTGCATTGATATTATTGGCTCTATGATACATGCTCGAACTTCTACATTTTTTTTCCTTTCTTTTTTTCAGTTGGGCCCGGGAGCGAAGTGGCTGCAATTCGTTAGTCTTCCAGATCCTCGATGCATCGGATAACGGTAGCGGCGTACTTGAATCCCAGACGAATCGTTGACCAGATCGTCAATGAGTCCGGGAAAAGGCCAAGGGTCTCCGAGGTCGAGTCCTCTGGCCTCACATTCAGAATGAATCCCGGAGAACTTGTCTCGAAGATAAGTTCTGATGTCGTTGTATGCGGACTTGTCGTCATTGAGTTGTGAATGGCAACAAATTTTGGAAGTTTCGCCCTTTTCCAAGTCCAGGACGTCGAGGAGGTGCGGCTCGCAACGGCTGGAAATCAAAATACGTACCGGAAGTTGGCCAGTGCGGATTGCCCCTATAAAGAGGCGAAGCATCCATTGTTGAGTTTTGTGGTCCTGGGATTCGTCGAGGCCATCAAGGACAATTACTGGACTAAATTGAAGGGCTGGTGCATGGGCGAAAGGCTCGACAAGTCGCTGGAACTGGACTGCCATCAATCGCCCACTGAGAAGGAGGAAGTTGAGGGCTATGACTTGAAGAGGCAGGGAGTTGAAGCTTTGAGCGGCAGGGGTGATAAGGTAGGGAAAAAGAAGTCTCCGACTTAGAAAAAAAAAGTTTAGGCTGGTTTTATATGTGACCGGAGTATCGGCAGCGGGCCAGCGGCGGCCGAGATTTTCATGTGAAATAGACAACTCCATATTGTCGGACAGTCCCCCTTGGAACGTTGGACTCCCAGACCGACTCCCAGACTTGGTTTGATAATCTCTCTGCGCCCAGCACAGAACGCGTACGTACGACAGGATCAGAATATTCCGTAAACACAGCGTAGGATGCGGCAGCCCAAGAAAAAACAAAACAAATTGTGTAATAAGGCTGTAGAACCTCGAACGCATGCAAGCAGGTATGGGCAAAGGAAACTGCACGAATCCGGCAACATCGCGTTTTCCACACTTTACTTTTGACAGCTTAGCCGAGCTTTTATTAGCTCGGCTAAGCCAAAAAAGCCGAAAAGTCGCAAGACCGCAAGCTATGTCAAAAAAACCAAAAGACGCCAAAAAAAACTTTTTTGTGAGCCATCCCATTGAAGTCTAGACATCATTTCTGCCAACTTTTTTTTTTACCACAAGAGAAAAAGGCCCGAAAGTCGCAAGACAATTGTGATCTTGCTGATGAAGGGAAACAAGCCAATTCAAAGACAGGGTGGACACTTCTATGTAAGAAGGAATGAGAGTCACATCAATTCCCGCGCGAGAGTTACGCACCGGAATATCATGTTGACTATTTCCGGGTCTGCAGGGAGAGATTCAATGGCTTTTGACGTGCACAGCTGGGAAGTACGACTACGATATGGCAAAACCCACGAGAATGGGATACGCGCACCCAGCCGCAACATTCAAACATCAATTGAAAATCACAGTTTGAGCATTTTTAATGGAAGCGCATCCGAATCGTCTGAAGTCGCTTTATACCTCCCAAATCTGCCTCTTGTTCGGACCGGAGACCGAAAGCATCACTCCCCTCGATCGCGACCAACTGGCGGCTTGAACGCCGGCATCAAGGACTCGCAGAAGACGTCGTCGGATCAGTGCACCATGTCGATAGCATTCCTCCTGACTTTGACCTGGCGAGGCCTAAAAGAATGGGTACGCCGAACTAGCCAGTCGTAAAAACATCATTCTGGGTTGATTCCGGGAATCACGCCAAAATCCCGAATGCAGCATGAAGAAAAAATGAACAAGAATGAAATTTTATGAAGCGCATCTACGCTGGGCTGGTGTTCGCCCGAATTCAATCTCCAGCACACGATACTCACTTAGGTGCTCCAAGGGCGCCGCGCTCTCTGTGCCTTCATTAGCGCCTACTTTCCCGGGCCCTTGTTGCCGCCTCGACATCGGCGACCATCCTTTTTCCGTAGTCGGTTTCCAACACATCACCATAATCGGACGGAAGGGATGTCGAGCTGCGGACGGTTGTGATGAACCACTTTTTGCGCACCCATGACTCGTGCACCTGGCGCTCGGGAGGGCCATCAATCGGGGTAGTAGGAAACCACAAGTTCGGTTTGAGCCGCAGCCACAACGTCTTGCTGATGAACACGCAGCGCTGGAGCGTCGGCGAACGATTGCCCCACCGACGTATCATTTGGAACTCCTTCTCCAACGTACTGGCTTGCACGGAGGTGTGATTGTCCGGGTTAGGCTCATAAAAGCGGAGGTATACCAGGTGGCGGAGTTCTGTGAGGGCATCATCCACAAGAGCAAGGACCGTCTGTCGGGGAACGAGGGTTAGAGGAAATTCGTTGGCATGGAAGAAACGACTCACTTCCACATCTCCCAGGTCGTATATTGGACCGAAATTATCGAAGGATATCGACGTGACTTTGGGAGCATTCGCCACAATGGTAGTCAGAAGCACGGGATCCCAGCAGCTGATCGAGTTGTAGACAGAAAGAAGCTCTGCACCGGAGTGCGAGATAGCATCATACACGGCGGATGCTGGAGCTTTGCGCTGAGGGTTCCAGTAGACATCGATACGTGACAAACTGGAGTTGACAAGGGCTTCTGCAACGGTGTCTGGTCCGCCGAAATATGTAAGATGCGGCAATGAGAGCGGTGGCATAGGTAGGGTATGGCACATATAGTGTGCAATAATTCAAAAGACGCAACACCCTAATTATACACACAGGTTGGAGAACCGGTCAGGAATAACTCGCAACTTGAGCGAATGCGGGGGGAAATAAAGCGCACCCAGCTATGAAGAGGAAAAAAATACCGCACCTTGGCGAGTTCTGGGGAAGAAATGACACACGTCCCAGACCCAAGAAAAACGACACAACTGAGGCCATTTCGGTCCGAGATTGTCCAACTCTTTGATTTGGTTGAGGGTGATGGGATCAAATTTCCCAACACAAAACTGCCACACCAAGTTGAACTTCAAAACTCCCAAGAATATTCGGAAAACTTCGGGAGACTACCGTGGGGTAACACCAGAGCACTGACTCGAAAGTCCGCCTGAGGAATTTGACAAGTGGACGCGAAGTTTCCACACGGCAGAGTGATGGGATCAAATCAAGCCAAGCTACACACTCCTGAGGTCCGAGACCTTCAGAAGTATTCATGGAGCCTCGAGAGACCGATCTTAACATCATTTTAAATACTCCAAGTTTCGCTTCCATGGTGGAGGAAGGCCGTGGATATCCACAGCCATTCAAGTTGCGTGTCCATCCTTGCGGGCTTACCTGCGAGGGTGCACGTACAAAGTCAATCCCCAATTGTCGTTATACCACTTTGTGTGCCTAGCTGCCTGGGTGCACATACCGGCAGCCTGGAGGTCCTTGGCCCAGTGTGTCCCTTGTTGACTCCCCGACTTCGAAGTATTACACAGACCGTCAACATTCAAACTGTGATTATACCGCGTGAACATTGTTCAACTTTCCAACGGAGCTTCAGTTCGGTTCCCACCTTCAGTTACGGCTCAGATGTACTACGGGTGTAAACTATAACTGACTTGTCACAGATAGATCCAAATTACGCACAGAGGAAAACATCCTGAAGTTTGAACCCGACGCCAGGCCACAAGTTGGAGTTGAATTACGACAGAAATCTTGTTACCTGAACTCTAGCACTGGGATCTCCTCTATCCAATCCATAAGCGCCCTGCTTAGACTTTCAGCTTGAGCTAGACTGAGAACACCATTTCGGCGGTCCTGGGGAAGAGGGAATGAGGGGCGAAGGCAGATAATGACGACGACGAATTTGAAAATGTGAAAAGATGGGAACAGTTTTCACTGATGGAAATTCTACATTGAGCTAGGCCACGTGAAGGTGTATCGTCGTCGAAAGCAAAGTCCAAGTTGCGTCTTTTTGTTGCATGAAGTTGCGCGTAATGTGAGGGAAGACAAGTCGCGTCTTTTTGATCATCAGCACGTGGTAGTGCTATTTCGATCCAACATCAGCAAGCTACGTAATTTTTCCTGGTTCAACTTGGTGGTGTGTTTTTTTAACCTAATTATTGCACACTATATGGCCCATAGTAGGTCATATAATCTGAGATCGTGCCCCAAAGTTTGGACAAAAAGCGACTCGAGATTCGGGTGGAGCTGAAGGAAGCGCGCGGTGTTGGGGCAAAAAGGGATCAAGGTTGCGCGAAGGCGCGGAAAATGTATCTCGGCGTGAATGCCAAGGATTTCGGGAGACCGTGGAATGTTGAGATCCATGAGTGCGTCAATCGGCTATTTGGCGGAAACGTCTGGAGACACAAATATCAATCAGGAAGGTTTCATTAATGCACGGTGACATACAGAGTTAGTTCCCTAACAGATTGAGCACATTGGACGTTGGAAATAAAAGTTCTGAAACACTTCATGGCTTGTTCGCTGTCCATGAGCGTAACGTTGGCATACATCCGACGAATAGAAATCCCGTTGAGTTGCCGGCTCGTGACAGCGAGCGAGACGAGATCTCGGCTCTCGACTTTTCCAAAGATTTTGTCGACGAGTTCTACCGGAAGTCCAGGCAGACATACACCGGCGCTCATAACGCGTGGGTGGTGGCGGAAGAGAGTGAAGTGACTGTTGTCACTCAATTGAAACAAAATGAATGGGCTCCGTGCTTTCGGAGCGCAGAGGGAAATATTCTGAATGAAACAAACGCTGCGGCACGATGGATGGCGTAGTCATTGATGGAACAGTGCTATATCGTTGACGTCCAATGGAAGAGAGAGAAGGAGCAAAGGAGTTAATCCTAATGGAGACTGAACCAAGGACATGCAAACAAACGCGAGGCATCTCGTTAAAGAACAGTAAATAGCAGGCCACGCTGAAGGGTCTCCGACTGGAAATGTTATTACCATCAAGGGGATCCCATTACCCGAAATATATACCCCGACTCGATATTTTTTTCTCAGCTCAGTGGCTTGACCCCCCCTCCCCCCCCCCGCCCCTCGTGGGAAATTGCCTTTTTAGGAAGGCCCCTATGTACCGTTTCGCCTCAAAACACACAACGGGTCGGAAGTTTGTGCTCAGACACAATGTATTCAGTACTTGTATTGCAATTGAAGTGCTCCCAGACCATTTTGACTCATGTTCAAGTTACTTTTATTTTTCGGACTGCGTCGGCAGGGATTGATGGATTGATGGCGACCGCATTGGGTGTGGCTGTACACTCACGTACACACTTTCACGCCCAGATATAGTAATAATGTTTTGGTCTCTACCTCGAATAATCTGTGTAGCCCGCTATCTATCTTTATCATCTCGTTGTACTAAGTACTGCAACCACCAAAACATTATTCATTCTCATACGCAGAGGTCACACAACGCACTCGCGCAGCATCCTCCCTCGAACCTCTAGAGATCTGGAAGAGTCAAGCAAGATGAAGACTATTGAAATCAGAAGTGCAGAAGAGGCCAATAAAGAACTTTTGGCTTGGTACTCGCCCGACCTGCGGTCGGCTCGGCCTCGTCTGGTATCGCACGCGAGCACATTTCATCTTAAACAAAGGTGCCGTGGTTGAGCTTATGCAGCACGAAACTCGACAGTACGACATATGAAAGAAAGGCAACCATGAGTCGGGTGAGTTGTAAAACAATTGCACCATGTACAGAGCCTGATTTGAGGCAGATGGAGCGAAACTATTGACTTGAATCAGATATATTGAGAGGCTGAGAGCAGAATAGCAGGAGTTTAATGAAAGGGCGAATTGATCCAACGATTTGCATACTGAGAAAGAGGGATGGATGTACAAGCCTGCCATCGGAAGCGAGCAGCAAGTCTAATGTTTGCGGAAGTTGGAAGAAATTTACAAAGAGGAAATCCCAACATATTCGGGTACCCCGGTCTGCGAGCTTCATGGTAACCGTTTGTGCACCAGCAATGCTCGCAGTGTGCCCAATTCCTAGTTCTGTTCATGAAGTGGTTAGATTGGCTTGATTTTAAACCTTTGAGGGACCTTTGGTGCCGGCCAGATTGAGTTTTGGGTACACTAAGGGGAAGTGAAGAGGTAAGCACTAGGTACTAAGTAGTGTTGCATTTGAGCGAAGAAAAACGCGGACCTTGATTCCGGAGGAAAAAAAAAAACAATTTTATGCCTTGAGACTTGCAGGAGGAGACAAAAAGTTTCGAGTGCAGGGAGTCGAACCCCGGGCGGTAAGCTTCAATCGGAACAAGCACTTTCATCCGTGCTCGTGGTGTACCGCACACCACACCCCGATTATGAGAATTGTTGGTCGTTGGATTACTCAGGGTGATTTTAAGTTAGCAAGATTGCATACCGTAGCCAAGATCGCTTGGGGGGTTTGCGAGCATCTCGAAGAAAGAACTTGAGCGAGGACTGACTTGGAGTTCGACTGAAGAGCCGTTCTCGACTCTGAAGCTTGAGGGGAAAACTCTGTAGCCGGCCTCGGCTTGCGAGAAATCAGAGCGAGCAGCTTGCACTGAAGTAAGAATAGAAAATGGCGGACTCGGAGGAAGTCGCTTTCAATTGAGCGAAGCGCAGTCAGGCATGCTCAGTGTGTTGGCGTGTCGGATCAGGCAGGTTAATTTCATGCAAGCAAGCCATGTCCGAATAGAAGACGAAACTCGAACCCAGGAATAAAAGTAGTGATGAGTAGGCGCGTAGGGTGAGTGATGTCTAGTACCGCATAGACAGTGTGGTCCTGAAAGCCTCTCGACCGTAGCAGTCGAAACGATAGTGCCGTCGACGCCATGTCCAGATTGAGGGGAATCCGAGGTGGGCAAGGGCAACGTGAGGGTAAAAGTAGAGGAGCAAAGGACGCTTAAATGGAGACAGACAAGAGACAGAAAGGAGCTTCATGCCGAAATAAAAAATCAAGGGGGTCATCATGATTAGAAATCACGTTTCATTTTCAAATGTAGTAGACTTCGCCTAATAAGGGTTTCGCCATCAATTTTAGAGTAGCAGGAATGACTGCGAAACAGCAGTATAGTACGGGGGAAGTCCCGGGTGGAAACTTGAAGCGCGTTGAAGCCGTCGACTTGGATTGAAGACATTGAAATGCGAAGTGAACAGGAAGAGGGGAATGGACGAAGAACACGGCTGTGAACGTGCGAAGGTGGAGTGAAAGTGCAGTGGAGGCCGAGGGGTCTGGGTCGAATCAAGGGGCGAAAGTAGATCGATCGAATGACGATCGTTTCACTTTCCCAATGAGGGCCATTGTTCCTTTTATGGACATTCAACCATCATTTTTTTGGACGCACGAAAACCCACTATGGGATAGCGGGAAAATGGGCTTAAATGGCACCTGGATGCCATACACATTTGTGTTCAGAGGGCAAAACTGGACCATCTGGGAGGTACATTGAACCATTCTTGGAATGGGAGCCCCTTGATTAACATGTTATTAGCATGCTATTCATCCGGAGTTATTAACATCAGACTCGGAGTTTGCAACACATCGCTACTGAGAGCAAGAACTGAGAGTAACGATTGGCTGTGTACATTCTAGTAGTCAGGAAGAGGTAATTCCGAGGCAAGCGTTGAGCCGGAAGATGGATCGGTCCCGACGGTAGGTGAGTCCGCCGTTCGGCAGAACCGTTCGAATGGCTCTAAAGTCTCGGCAACACAGCCCCGAGCCCATCGATACCCGTTGATAGTGACAGATGTGAACTTGACGTGTAGGTAGGTGGATTTACACGGCACGGTCCCGCTCAGGAACGCCGGTTTCAAATTCAAAGTCAATAGGACCGGAGTTACATTATATTTTCGGTGATGGGGGTAACAAAAAAGAACTAACAGTGGTGTATAATAGTATTCCCAACGTCACGCTTTTCTGGAGTATAAAAACGGGCTAAAGATAAATTTTAGTCCTCGTAATTCCGTAGCACCTTAACCGAGAACAGATGGCAGCAGGTGGTAACAAAGATCTCACCTGCCACTCTAAAGTTATTCAGTTTTGGTCCTCCCACCCCACTACACACATGGTCTTTCTAAAGCTCGTCGCGTCTGTAGCAGGCACTCTCGGCGCATATGCACTCTACACCGTTGTTCGGGTGTTCTACTTGGAGCGCACCTCCCCTCTGCAGTCGGTCCCGGGTCCCAAATCGAGCCACTGGCTTCTCGGGAATCTCAAGGAAGTTATGCCAAACGAAGTACGGGCCCTGGACTACCTTCCCCAGGAAAAGTGGACGAGTCAGTATGGACGCACTATCCGATTCAACAGCTTTGTGGGTGTGCGTCGCTCCATGATCGAGCAAATTGGAACACACTGATCTTGAGTAGTTTGGCCAGCTGTATACGATAGACCCCAAGGCGTTGAACCACGTTCTCTCAAATGCCTATACCTATCAAAAGTCCGAGATATCCAGATACATTCTGGGCAAAATCATTGGACCAGGTGCGAAATGGCGCCGCACTGAGCTCGGTAACTCATACCATTGCACTCAGGCATCCTTCTTGTGGAAGAAGATGTTCACCGGAAACAGGTGCAGTGCTCTTAGCCATTATCCCAGATCCCCGTTTCATTGGGGTCAACATTAGCGAAAGATCATGGTATGAATTCGCCGTCATGACGAACTTGTGATCATGACCCGCCATCAGAATCCCGCGTTCGGACCGGCCCAAGTGCGCGATCTCACCTCGGTCTTTGTTGAAAAGTCCTCACAGGTACGGATTTATTGCGCTGGACCCCATCTCGGTGAAATACCGAATTCTCTGCAGTTGCGTGACGTCTGGATGGCCGAGACGGTAAGCGGTGGTGGAGCAGTCAAAGTCAATATTATTCCGTGGCTCGACAAAGCCACCCTCGATATCATCGGCCTCGCAGGTACGTTTCAACGGCCCTTATCTCAATGCCTTGGACTGAAGCATACTTATTTAACCAGGATTCAACTACAAATTCAACGCGCTCGGTGCAAGCGGCGCCGTTCGAGACGAGCTTGACGAGGCGCTGGCCACCGCTCTCGCTTCTGTGGGCCTAGGGACTATCCTCAAAGGGCTGATCCCCGTTCTTCGAGTTGTGGTGCGTTCTCCTCTGAGACCTTGGCCGTTCACTTAACGGCTCTGAATGAAGCCAACGCCGGTAGATAAAGTGATCCGGCATTCCCAGGCCGTAATGGCGCGCATATCGAGAGTTTTGCTGGAGAACAGTAAAAAAGAGTTGGCAGAGAGCGGCGCCTTCGGGAACGGCGGAGGACGAGATCTTCTGACCTTGCTGGTCCGCGCCAATACGTCGAAGGATGTCCCCGAGCACCAGCGGCTGACGGATGCAGACGTTCTTGCGCGTAAATTTCCTCTTCTTCTAGCCCGGCACTAGCTGACAAGATCACAGAGGTTTCTAACTTTCTTGTCGCCGGTCACGAGACAATTAGCTCAGGTGCGGTCTGGGCGTTGTTCGCGCTATCCAAGAACATTGCCGTGCAGATGATGCTGAGAGCTGAGCTGCTGGCGGTTGGGACGGACAATCCAACCATGGACGAGCTGAACGCGCTGCAGTACCTTGATTGTGTTGTCCGTGAGACCCTTCGTTTGCACGCCCCGGTCACGCAAAGTGGTACGCAGTAATTGTGATCTCTGTGCCCTACCTCGGCTAATATAGTTCAACAGCCCGAGTGGCCATGTGCGATGATGTGATACCGCTGAGTACACCCTACGTCGACGTACATGGAAATGTTCGGGAAAGTTTCAGGTCAGCTTTGGTTTCGTCGTCTTTCCAGTCTATTCCGAGTTCTCACTTGTTATCAGAATAATGAAGGGCCAGCCCGTCGTGATACCGATTCTGGCTCTCAACCGCGACACCACTATATGGGGTCCGGACGCCTTGGAATTCAAGTACGTTGGCCTCCAATACTTGTGTATTTAACCCACTCACCTTGCCTTGCAGGCCGGAGCGATGGGACTCCAAAAATCCCATTTCAACCTCCATCCCCGGTGTATGGGGCGAGATGCTCACCTTCATCGGCGGTCCGCGCGCGTGCATTGGATACCGCTTCGCTCTCGTTGAGTGAGTTACGCAGTCTCCGTGCTCGAAAAGCAGAATCCAACGCTGACCTGGGATATAGACTGAAAGCCCTATTATTCACACTCGTTCGCGGATTAGAATTCGAGCTGGCCGTTCCTGCGGCCGACATTGGCGCACAATCCACAGTACTCGTGCAACGCCCGATTGTTTTAAGCGACGTGGCTACGGGAAACCAAGGGGGAAACCAACTACCGCTTCTCATCAAACCATTCATTCGCTCTTGATGCGTCCTGCGCTCTTCACTCAATTGCTGCCAATCAATTCATAGCGGAGCGCCATGAAAGGCTCTCCCATCTATCCCCGTTACATGGTAGACGCCGATTCGATAGAGAGCTCTCCTGCGCTACGGCTCTGCAGTCTCACGGCTCTACTTATCTACGAGCCCTACCGTAAAATCTATATGGTTCCTAATATACGAAGATACAGGTGCGAGAACAGCGAGTGAGAGCGAGAGCCGAGAGACGCCTGTGTCCCACTCCGTCTTATATACGAAGCAAATCGATCAGGGCAACAGCCAGGGGAGAAAAAACTGGAGATAGAGTCTCGCCACAGCATGTACAGCCCGGCTGCGGAAGGTGGAGCGCCGGCCAGGAATGACACAGAGCGCGGCTCGAGACCCGTGTTTGGCGAACGACACCCCGGGCGTCGACGTCAGGCAGAGCGAAAGGATGAAAGAAATATAATTCGCACCGTGCGGTATTAGACTACTATAAAACAAGCTCTAAACTCGACACATCGAGTGGGGGTTGATCTAGCTCTATCACTCTTTTGAAGGCTAGCAGGCCTGGTAGCCACTTTCCCGTACACCGGGATACTTCCTGAAACCGGTGCTACTCAGCGCGTAATACTACCTAACTACCCGCAATGAATATTCATGAGTGATCCACAACCGCTTACTTACCGCTTGTGCAATGTGCTCCAACATGCTTTGTCATACCGTCTGAGCTCTACCGTGGGGTCGAGTCAGGTTTAGATGTCAGGATGAAGTCCAAGACTCCAGGAGCGATGGTGTATCGCTTGCTTATACAGCGAGAAAACTCCTGGCGCCGGCGTCCGCTATTCGGACCGGCCGTGTAATGTTACCTATCTACCAACACCGATTGATGACTTGAATCTTATACATATAGTAGCCCTCTAGTAGCATACTGCTAACATTCCCCCTTTCGGCGCCCTATTTTCACAACTTCGCTGCGGTAGGATCTCAGAAGAGGTGGGTTGGACAGGCTCGTCGACAGGTCATAATTTCAATCGTTCCTCGTACGCCATAGGACGCATCAAACGAAAAACCGGACGGGGGCCACAAATTTGCTTTTTTTTCACCCAGGGGTACTCATTGAACCGAATCCTGACGGCGCGCGCGCGCCGCCACCTAATTCGAACTACACCGAAGATCTTCGACCTTGGGGTATGTTCAATTGAGCGGCAATCGCCATTCAATTGATTCCCCATCTTTGATGAACACTGTGTTATTACTGCAGTGCTTCCCGTATTTTGTATTTATCTCCAAATAATCGGACCGTGTATTCACGGATATAAAACGTCCAGGCATGTCTCCTAATCTTCACCTGCCTCGGCATGATTAATTATCTTCCCTCCTTCTTGTTTCTCAATCGGACTGCACTGGTGTCGTTGGCTCTAGTCGGCTCATTAGCCACTTTCGTTTTCTTTCTTTTCATTGTCGCTAGCGTGAAAGCTTACACGGAACACTCCCGCGTCCCTGCGGACCTTCCCTGGGTGGGCCACAAGAATGAAATTTTCCTTGGATCCCTCAAGGCCAATTGGCGCGGACTGTGGGCTTCCATCGCGCTGTACCTCGAAGGTTACGGGAAGGTATGTGAATACTAAAAACTATGACCCGCGGAGGCGCATTTCTCATCTATCATGGACGCCAGTTCTCTAAATACGACATCATACATGTGGTTCCTACGTGGGGTGGGCTATTTTCCCTCGTCCTCATCCTTTGTTCAATGTCGTTAGCTCGCGGCCCGCAGATCATGCTGCCTCCTTCCATGGGGCATTGGCTCGCTCACATGCCGGAGGACGTCTTGAACGCCAAGAATTGCACGTTCTACAATGGTATTGCGAGCTCTCTTACTTGCCACGCGACCCTGAATTAATTCATTGGCATTCCCAGTTCAATTCAAACACACTGTCGGGCATCCGGAAATTTTGACCGACGATATGATCGACCTCTTGATCCGGCGCGAACTCACACGCACCGCCGGGACGATGAATTCCGAGCTCTTGGAAGATATCGAGGACTCGTATGTGCGGTTCTACGGCGCGGACGGGGAGTGGAGAAGTCGCCGTATCTACCACCACATGGGCCGAATCGTGGCAAGAGTCGCTAACCGCGCGTTTGTGGGGAAAGAATTATGTGAGTGCACCGCACCCACTCGAAATTGGCTAGGGACTTGATAGAATTCATCAGGTGCCAACGATGAGTACCTGGACAGCGCAAACGACTTTGCATTGGCCGTTGGCGTCAGCGGTGTAATTCTGCACTTCTTTCCCAAGTTTATGCGGCCGTGAGCTCAACGTACATCCTATATACGAGAACCTGAGTTTTGTTCCTTTGCCCAGGGCAGTTGCTTGGTTTGTCACTATTCCGAATCGTCGAGCCTCTGGAATCTCGATGAAACATTTGCAACCACTTGTTAAACAGCGACTTATCGATATGAAAGCCAAAGCTGCCGATCCCACATACCCCTTTGAGGAACCTGTGAGCCCCCAGTTTTGTTACGTATATGGAATTGAACACCCGCCATAGAACGATTTCGTTACCTGGATGGTTCGGGAATCCTTCAAACGCACCGGCGAGCACGAGACCTCCCCCAGTGAAAAGTCCGTGTTGGCAGGTTGAGAGAAAAGGATGGAGATGCAACGAAAATATTTCCTGCCAAGAAACTTAGCATATACAGATCTCCTTGCATGAATATATATTCGTATCAAAGGGAATCGACTGGAATCGAGACAGAAGGAATGCGGTTATTTTTGGATGCGCCGGCGCGGTCTGCATTTGTGTAGCGAGATCAATAGAGATATTTATGCTTCCAAATAACATCCAGGTAGCCAGAAATGTATGAATGCATTGAGATATCTACTAAACATATGGATACATCTACAACGACGCCACCAGATTGACGAGTGCCTTGGATGGTAGTGTAGTGCCGCTTGAGATCGTCGACTTCCGTGTTTGGAGTCTGGAATGCCCGGAGGTGTTTGGAAGGGATTCTTGAAGGAGGTTTTGAAGCCAGCTTGAAGCTTGAGGAGAGTCTTGGATTGAAGAGAGAGGTTTAGTCTGGTAGTCATTCTTGAAGGTAGGTCTTGGGTGACGAGTCAAATCGGCGGGAGCATGGATGCTTGGAGGCTTGAATGCTACAGTCAGATTGGAGAGGATGGCCGAGGAATTGAGAGTTGGGTAGCATACATGGGCACAGGAGTGAGGTCGACGAGCAGGATGGTGGGGGGAAGAGACAAGAGTATCAATATCAACATCACACGATTTAATACCAGCTCGAGCGCCGGAGCCGCTCGGCTACCGACTTGTCAAATTTCATGTTTTCGTACTGGACAGACATGCTTCATGTGTGAATTGAAGGGGACGTCGGCACAATCCAATCTATTTCACTCTATATCAACAGAAATGAAGACAACCTAAGCGATGGCACCCGACTGTGTCAAGATCTCTATATATTTATCTCGATTTTCCCTATTTGCCTCTTTCTGGGGGCATCCACCAACATGGACTTTTCACTGGGGGCCTCCGTCTTTGGCCTCTCATACCGCATTGTTCTCCTCAACTTTGCCGCAATCACTACCACTACCATTACCGTCACCAATGCAATTTTGGATATCTGGAGTTCGCCCCCTTCCGAGAATGTGGTGGCGATCCTGCGCGAGGAGGCTGAACGTGTCTATGCGGAACACAAAGGTGAATGGACCAAAGCCGCGATTGCCAAGCTCGTCCGCCTCGATAGCGCCATCCGAGAGAGCGCCAGAATCTCGTCCATCGGCGGCGCTGGTATGGCCCGGAGGACCAAACGTGACGTGACGCTGCCCAACGGCTTGGTCGTTCCCAAGGTAGTCTCAAAGCTTCATAGACGGTCTCTGTGAGGTATCTAAATCGCACCCGAGGACAATTGCGTTGGCGTCTCTATGCACGGCCTCCACTTTGACCCAGAGTACTATGCGGCTCCTCACGAGTACGACGCATTCCGATTCTCCCGCCCTCGCGAAGAAGCCCTGTTGTCGGAGAAGCCACACGTGAACGAGGATCTTGTCACGACGTCGGTGCACTGGCTCCCGTTCGGCCACGGGCTCCACGCTTGGTACGCATTCAATCCGTCCAACGATTGCTGAAATATAGTGGGCTTGCAGCTCTGGGAGATTTTTTGCCGCCAACAGCGTCAAGCTGATGTTGGCGCACCTCTTGATCAACTATGAAATTAAGCCGTTCGACGTTCGGCCTGTCAATCCGTCCTTTTCGGGTTCGTTTCACGTCGTTCGAAATTATATCAGACATGCGAATGGTGACGAATATTGTAGACATGCAAGTCGTGCCCAGGCACGCCGAAATGGTTATAAGGCGGCGTGTGAAGGCGTAGAGACTGACTTCTAACAAATGAGCCACAGCGGGGATGCGGCACAAGATCTATTTATTGCCTAGAATGACCACCGAGGAATAGGGCTTGGGGCGAAGGGATCATGAATGTTTATAATCTAAATTCAATTACACCGGCCATCCAATTTGGGTCCAAGTGATGGCGAACTGAGGGTGGAATCTGGGATGTTACTGATATAATGACTTGCACTTGTTTCAAAAGCTTATCGGAAACCCGCGCCACCGAAATCTACCGGCTATGTGTAAATACTAAATAGAATACCAAAGAACACGCCGGACCTTCGCAGTATCACTTCGTCATCTATTGAAAGATGACAACACCACACCGGTAAAATCGTGTATATTCATTGAACACATTCAAGGGGAACTCAGTATTAAAATCCCGGACATGGGGAGGGGTCTGGCCGAGGCTGAAAATTCTCGCTATGAGTTGTGGGAGGGGAGGAAAGGGCTGGGAGAGGCATTGTAGAGCTTCTACCAAATGATAAGCCTTACTATGTCGCGCTGGGAACCTGGCCACCTAAGGGGTTTCGGCCCAATCTTGATATTCCACGGGGATTTTTCGCAGGTTCGTGGACCCTATTTGATAGGCGCGCATCTTCCGAAGAGATTGAGCATATTTATGATAATTTTAGTGCCACTTTGAGTGCCCAGCGAATTTAGTTTTGAAGGATTTCCCGAAAAGGTAACTGACAGGGATCCTGGCCACCCTCGAAAGCTGTTGTAGTTAGTACCTCACATCCAGTCACGCAGTCACACCCTGGCGGCCAGGGTGTGACCGTGATGGGAACTCGACGCAGTGTTTGGTTCGTGGAGGTTCTGTATATTGTAGGTGCCATAGGCCGTTCTCTTCAGTCTGAAGAGAACGGTCTAGGTGCGTAGTATGTTTGCCTAATAGAATTCAGTCTGAAGAGAACGGTCTAGTGAGACTCTGAACTCTTGACCTACAACGGGTTATGGGCACCCAGAACGCTTCTACGCGTTACGCCTTCAATTTGCTGGACGGAAAAAACTGGGATACCTGGTCGTTCAAGGCTCAATCGAAATTTGAGGATGAAGAACTCTGGAAGTATATCACAGGGCCATGGGTCTTTCCAACAGTTATTGTCCAACAAACTGCGGTAGCTCCGGCCACGGGTATGGTCGACGTGGAGGTCCCGAATCCCGCGTACGCAGCTTGGCACAAGGGCGAGGAGAAGACCAAACGGCGCATTATTGAAATGGTGGGGGATGACCAGGTGGCATACATTCGAGACGCCGCAACCGCTGCAGAAATGTGGACGAATCTGCGCACAATTTATCAGCGGCAAGGAATGCAGTCCATGATTGCGATACAGAACAAGATCACTACGCTCAAGTATGGGGGCATCGAGAGCGGACCCCTCCAGGCTCACCTTGACCTTATCCTTGGTTACGCCAGCGAGCTGAAGCGCGGTAACGATCCACTGTCGGACTACAAGCTCCTACAGTACTTGCTGCAGAGTCTCCCCGCCGAGTTCACTCCCCTCGTTCAGGCGATTTCGCTTACCCAACACACAAGCATCGGCACTGTTACACCGGTGCTCCTAGAGGACGAGACTCGGCAGCGCGAGCTGTTAAATGTGCGCCAGCATGAAGAGCATGCGTTGATGGCGCACACGGAGAAGCTCGCGTTGGTGAAGGCGCACGATGAAGAGACGGCCGCAACTGCAGTGAAGGCATATATTGCGCAACATGGTGGTTATGGTGGCCGTGGTGGACGAGGAGGACGTGGTGGTGCTCGTGGTGGTACTAGTAGTGGTGCTCGTGGTGGTACTAGTGGTGGTGGCGGCGACGATTGGAAGAAAAGAGTGACATGCTACGGCTGTGGGAACAAAGGTCACATTGCTCACGACTGTCCGGTTGATGCGAAAGAGAAGCTGAAAGAGAAACTGCGCCTTGCGCAACTTGCGTACGACGGTGCTGATGACGGTAACCAGCCAAAGGTTCTCCTCACAAAGAGGGCCACTAGCAGTCTCCGTGTCAACGCACTCTTTGTCGACTCCGGCGCGTCGCGCAACCTTACCTCCGAGCGCAGTTCATTCATCACATACAATGTCCTCAACAAGCCCATCCCCATCCAACTCGGGGATAACAGCGAGATCCACACCATTGGGTGTGGAACGAGTGCACGGCGTATCAAGAGTCCGACCGGAATCCAGACAGTCCATTTTGCACGCACGTTGCATGTCCCGAAGCTCGCGGGCTCACTCCTCTCTGTCGGACAGTTGACAGCCATTCCAGGCGTCAAGCTGGAGTTCGAGGGGCGCTTACCAGCAGGTGTAGGGGTTTTTGCTTTGAGGACAGATGGAGAGCTGGGAGCAGGGGGAGGTGAGCCGTCGGCCAGTTCCAATGTGTAAAGACCATCTTTGAATATCGCCTCGCAGAGGGTTGCACCACGCAACTTGATGGAACAGACTGCACCGCCATCCCGAAACGCTCGAGCACGCCCTCAAAGTATTTCTTTTGGGAAATGCGGACCGTCCCCGCCTCGAGATCTTGCTCAATCTCAAGGCCCAAGCAATATGACGCGACACCAAGATCCTTCATCTTCAAGCGTGCAGAGAGTTTTGACTTGAGCACATTCCAAGTTGGCTCATCATTGGTAGCACCCTGGAGATCGTCAACATAGAGCGCGATGACAACTATGATTTCCCCGCGGCGGCAGAGGTATATACTGTGGTCAGATTCAAGATGAGTGAAACCAAGGGACTTGAAGATTGAATCGATGAGCTTGTACCATTGACGCGAGGCTTGCTTCAGACCATAGATCGACTTGTGCAGCTTCAAGACCATTTCCTCGCCGTGCGCGTTAAGTTTTGGCGGAAGACCTGGTGGTTGTGACATGTAAATCTCCTCATCGAGCTCGGCGTTGAGGAAGGCTGTAACAACATCCATTTGGTAGATGATGAGACTGTAGTGGGCGACGAGGGCGAACATGACACGAAGAGAGGTGAATTTGACGACAGGGGCAAAGGTCTCTTTGTAATCAATGCCGTGAATCTGTGTGAATCCACGTGCAACGAGGCGTGCTTTGAAACGCTCAAACTCGTTCCACTGGTTCCTCTTCACACTGAATACCCATTTGCACGTTATCACCCTCCTCCCCTTCGGAGCATCAGCGTACTCAAAAGTTCCGGTATCCACAAGTGATCCAAATTCGGCTGCCATCGCATTGGCCCAACCCTCGGACTCCGCACTCGCCATCGCCTGCTTGAACGTTAAGGGGACCACAATTGGGGGCTCTGGGACTCGTGCAGGACGAGCTTGAGCTTGGAACTCCTCCTCCTCCTCAAGCTCAGGTACGTCTTCGACTTCTGGGGCTGATTTGTGCTTATATCGGCCCTTTGGTAGATTTGCCCGCTCGTCCACCATGTCCTCGAAACGTTTCGGCGGCCTGCGCGTCCTCGGTGCCATAGGCACCTCGACAATGACCTCGGCCGCTTCCTCGTTATCCACACCTGTGTCCGCCTCTGCGGTTGCCTCTCGCTCTCCCTCATCACCAGCCTCGCTCTCCTCTGGCTCAGACTCGTTTGCAAAATCAACTGGGGGTATGGCCAAGGAATTGGAAGCACTCTTGGGGGTAGGTGGTGCCTCGGGGGCAGGAGGATTGGGAATAATGGGTGGCAGATTTCGAAGGTCCGTAATAACTTCAGTCCGCCCAGAGCTCGTTCCGCGCTCAATGAAAGTCACATCTCTAGACTTGTAGACTTTCTTTGTTGTCCTGTCATAGCATTTGTACGCCTTGGATTGTGTTCCTGGGAGTGCATAGTACCCCAGAAAAATACATTTGACTGCTTTGTCAGACAATGTCGGGCGATTCTTCTCGGGCAAGACTTGAACGTAGCATTCACATCCAAATGGTCGCAGAAGGCTGATATCCTGCCGTTGGTTGGTCCACACCTCCTCTGGTATGCGCCCATCCAGCGACGCGCGTGTCGGGCAGAAGTTTCGTGTCACTGCGCCATACAGGACCGCGTCAGGCCAGAATCCAATTGGGAGTCCAATCTCGATTAAATTCGCTCTCGCGCTATCTTCAAGAGTGCGATTCGCACGTTCGGCAACACCATTCTGTTGAGATGTGTGCGGGGCTGTTGTCTGGTGAATCACACCTTCCGACTCGAGGTAGGCCTCAAACTCGTCGGAAGTAAGCTCGCCCGCGTTATCTGTGCGAATCTTTCCAAGTTTCTCGCCGGTCTCCTTCTCAACCCGTGCCTTCCAGACGTGGAAACGTTGAAGTGCACTGCTCTTGTGCTTCATAAAATCGACATCGAGATGGGCGGCAAAATCATCTGTGAAGGTAATGAAATAGCGATTTCCGCCGATGGAATTTGGGAGTGAGTCGACCATATCCGAGTGTACTAACTCTAGAACACGAGTAGCGCGCCGTCTCCCATCCTTTGGGAACGGTTTGCGCGAGGCTTTCCCTCGCAGGCACGCTTCACACGACACGTTGTCATCCCACTGACCCATCTCTGCACCATTGACCATCCCCGACGAAACAAGTTTTCTGAGGTCGGAGAAGTTCAGATGGCCGAGACGGCGGACTGCCGAGCTGTCTCCACCCCGTTTCCAGTTGGCACTAAACTCACAAAAGAGATGTCGCCGAGGACACGCGAGGAACGGGAGCTCATGGTTGGAAAAGACTACCTTGGTGGTCTTGGGTGTGTCATGTACGGGATGCTGGGGACACGGGTTGATCTGGCCTTCGCTGTGGGGATGCTCAGCCGCTTCAGTTCTAATCCGGGTATTGAGCACTGGAACGCGTACATACATCTCCTCCGTTACATCCGTGGGACGCTACATTTAGGCATCACCTACCGCCGCCCGGGACGACTTCCAACACCTTTTGCAAGCACCTTACTTTGCTATACAGATGCGGACTGGGCAGGTGACAAGGACAAGTTGCGCTTAACATCGGGGACCATTGTTCTTCTCGCTGGTGGTGCCGTGTCTTGGATCAGCCGCCTGCAAAGTGCCCCGGCTCAATCCACCATGGAGGCGGAGTATGTGGCTGGCAGTCATTCAAGCCGTGAGCTCATGTTCATCCGGAACCTGGTCGGTGAACTCTTGGGGAAACCATTGGACTCTGCGTCACCGATACATTGCGACAACCAGTCAGCAATCACTGTTGCTGAAAACCCCGCAATGCATGATAAAGCAAAACATATTGCATTGAAATACCACAATATCCGGAAGTACATTGAGGACGGGGACATCACCATTCACTATTGTCGATCTGAAGAAAATCCCGCCGACCTCCTCACCAAAATCCTTCCTCGGGACACAACGCTCCGATGCCGACGTATGATTGGATTAGAGTAGTGACTGGACTGCGAGGTCAGTGGGAGTGTTGTAGTTAGTACCTCACATCCAGTCACGCAGTCACACCCTGGCGGCCAGGGTGTGACCGTGATGGGAACTCGACGCGGTGTTTGGTTCGTGGAGGTTCTGTATATTGTAGGTGCCATAGGCCGTTCTCTTCAGTCTGAAGAGAACGGTCTAGGTGCGTAGTATGTTTGCCTAATAGAATTCAGTCTGAAGAGAACGGTCTAGTGAGACTCTGAACTCTTGACCTACAACAAAAGCCCATTGTTGGCGGTGAATGAGGGTCCACACCATTGGCTATAGTGTATGTGGGACCCATATGATGTATTCTGGGCACTTATACCATACAATGGACCTTGCAAAAGTAGTGTAGCGGAGACACTTTACAAAGGCCCTCAGCGGCGGGATCCGTACTTTCACCTAAATCGGGTTGGTGCGCCAGCAGTAATGGATTGTAGGCCAAAATAAGTGATAGTGACGTTCAATGGAACCCAATGGACCAACATCAATGCATATCTCCACTTGCAAGGTGCACTGTTGAGAACCCGACGTTTAATCTTTTTTCTGGCATCAAATGGGTGATTTTCTATTTGCATCCATATTAGGAGGGAAGGGAAGCGTTCAACTATTGTATGATAAAGGATATACATGTCTTACCTATCATAGTGGATACTGCAAGGCACTGGAATTATAGTCTTGAAGAGGCCATCGGTATCTTGAGTTTAAGAGTGTGATCGTTGAGTTTCTCTTCCAATTGCGTTGGTGAATTTGGTCACAGAGGGCAAGTCTTCAGCCAGGTAAGACATGCTTAGAAGAAAGCACTAGGTTGTAGTAGAAGAATGAGCCCCCAAAGTCCCGGATCCCCGGCGTATTGGTTGAGAAACAGGCGAAACGGTCGCTCGGGGTTATCAAATTGATGTTCTCACCCTCCGGATCACAATCAATCCGGGCACAGCTTTGGATCAACTTATCACTTCGGGTTGAAATTTGGTCTCAAGGTGTGCAATAGTTCATATTCCATTGTGGAAATACAAAGGGAAGATATTGCACAGCCCAGAGTCCTATATTTGACTAGTGGCCAGGATCCTAGTCATTGATAGTAAGGTTTGCTTTCCACGCACCTCAGCAGGGGTCAAAATAATAATTTCGGCCAGGGTCAACCTTAATGTTGGGAAAGTTCGGCTCGGATTTCCCGTTCGAACCTGAACTGAACCGAATTGAACCTGAGGTTCGGGGTTCAGGAAATTCCTGAACCTGAACCGAAGTTCGAGTTCGGGATTCAGGGAAGTCCAGGAATTTTTGAACCGAACCGACGTTGAACCGCAAGTGTGGTTCTGATCCCTCATTTGGTTCCATTCTTCAGAGATTTCAGGTAGAGAACACTCACTTATGATGACCCAAGTCATATTTTAACCCCTCCAGACGGATGAGTGGATTTGAATGGCACCTTGGTGCCTTGGAGATCTGGTTGTAGTTAATAATGTGCTCTCCCCCTCGCGTGCGGAGTTTTCGGTCGCGCGCGCGTGCGAAATCAATATTTGTACAAATGAACCGTCATAGGACGAGATCCCGTGGTGAATGGTCGTTCGGAGCACAGGCTCATCATTGTAACATAAGGTACATTCAATTTTAAGAGCGCGTGGTATCCCTTCAATGGCAACTGAGAACTGTTGAATTGAGGGGACAGATGGACATACGGCCAACTTAGCTTGTTTGAAATTCAAATCATACGGCACGCAAAGACTAAGATACTTCAGGGTGTTGACCATATTCAGAAGGAATGAGAGTTCAGTCATTTTATGGAAGGTAGACGTCAGAGGAGAACTAGGAGTAACGCAGAAGGAGCAGTTCAAAAGGATTGGAGTTTGATGCTCCCACCGGGGTGACCCGAACACCCAGGTCCGAACTCGAGCTCGAGTCAGAATAGTATGAGTGCGACTCGATGTAGAAAGTTATAGTTTGGATTGAACGGGGGATACAAGAAATAGATAATATATTCAAGAACTATTAGCGGCCTTTTATACCTCTCAAGGCAATAGTCTCTCACAGCCAGACACTTCAACACATGACACTCGTACCTACAAGTTTATCTCGCCATTCCAACCTTCAAGACAGTTGCTGTGGGATGAACGCAGCCACTGTTTTGAGGGTCAGAATGGGCAGTAAGGAAACACTTGGGTCGGAACCGTTAGTCGAGAGTGAACGGCGAGGGAGGAGGGGAACGAGGGAGGATCATTGAATGCCTAATACACTCACTAAAACACTAGAGACGAACAGAGACTCGGCATGGTCACCGACATTAATCGACGGTGATAAAGAAAAGTGGATGGGCATGGGAGTGCGTTCAACTGCGAGTAGCCGTCTGACCACCCGAGCGTCGTATAGGCTCATTGAAGCCGTCTATTTCACGCACCGCGGGACATGAAGCATTGGGTTTCGGTTTATCATGGCTCTCTGCAGAACCGTCAATGGGAATTAGTTGAGAATAATTCAAGCCGGCATTTGCAAGTACCTGTAAGACTCAAGAGTCCACCGTGCCTGATTGCCGGAACGTGTGCCAGATTCAGCGTAGAGCGACAAACATGAATGTGGCGGTGGGTTCAGGCTTGGGGACCGTCGTGAAACTGACCAGCGACTCACTGTGTTCAAGGACCTCCTAGGCTCAGTTCAGGGGCCTACATGGACCTACATGGACCTACACTGAGACCCACCTACGTACAGTCTGTGTCGGTGGATGTAGATCTGTGTAGGTGCGCATAGGTCAGTCAAGGTCAGCTAAGCTGAATGTAGGTGAATGTAGGTCGATGTAGTGACCTATGCAAGGTGAATGTAGGTAAGTGTAGGTCCACATAGTGACCTATGCTGAGAGCAGTGTACTGTACTATTTCGACCGTAGATTCAAGTCACGGGTCACAGCGGTGGGTGAACTGAAGCTATTTAATGGAGGTCACAGGTCACCGGGGGGCTTGAATTAGTGACCGTTTTACCCCGCACAGGGTGCAAAATTCCTCCAATGTAAAAAATGGCTCACCCATCGTGAGGTTCTCTCCTGTGCACACTTGCTGGTTCAAGTTTGGGCCTTCCCAGGCCTACTGCAGTGGGTGTATTGGTTGAATCTACACTGAGTTCAACATTCCATCAGTTGAATGTAAAAATTGTGGTCACAGGTCCCAGCCCACTTTGAATCTGTTGAAAGTTGAATCTAACAGGTCACAGGTCACAAGGCCTGAATCTACGGTCGAAATGGTACAGTACTGGCAGTATATTCTACTGTACTATTTTGCTTGAGGTCAATGAACGTGGGCGTAGGTGAGCTGTAGCACCTACGTCGATCTAAATATACCCAGTTCAGATCAGTTACGTACACCTATGCCGAGCTACGTGCACCTTTATTGATCTCTGTCAAGGTGGACGTAGGTGATCTACGCTGACCTATTGTAGCCGACTACGCTGACCTACGTACACCTATGTGCACCTTTATTCACTCAGCGTAGGTCCCCCTTAAATGCAGTGACTGTGGGTGAATGGATTGCAGGCGTAGACAGCGATTTTATATATTACAAGAGCGTGGCGGGGCGCTCCGCGCCCCACCACTTCGGTTCAAAAAAGAAGCATAGGAGCTGTAAAAGCTGTTAAGGTCTGAAAATAAAAGCTGTTGAGTTGTGCCGAGGTGGGATCAGCACCGGCCAGGCTCGGCATAGGCAAGCCGGACTTATCTGGCTGTGTGATCAGAGATGCCGCAGTGAAATGGCGGTGGCATCAGCGGACCTTAAAAAGCTTCAGACGGACAGGCATAATCTTATAAAGAGAGTGAAACATCTCTGAATTAGACTTTATATAAAACACTCTGATTAGAGGTGACACTTTATATATAACTTTGTGGTAGATGTCTATTTATTAATAGATTTCACACCGTCCGAAATTCGTGTTTCTAGATAGAGGCAACCCCGCCATTCCGAGGGTGATGGCAAATCGGTCTAGTGATGTTCCAGCTTCGGCCTCAGGCCAAAAAGCCGGGGCTTTCTCGGCTTGCAAGCCGGGCCAAAGCCGGCCGAAATGTCGGCCTGAGGGGGCCCAGGGCCCGGCCTGCCATTTCTTCAAGCCGAAGCCGGGCCTAAAAAATCCCGGCTTTTATAGGTCAGTCTAGGGCCATTTGAAGAACTCAACAATCATTCATATAGGTGGTTTGTTACCGCTAGCGTGAATAATATCCAATTCCGAACTCGGCTCATTCACAAAGTCGACGACAGTTCAACTGATGGCATCATCAAAACTTTTGCATCGCGTATAGACGTCCAGGAGCGGTTAAAATGCAACCAAAAGCATAGCTTTATTGCCCAAGGACTGTTGTAAGCCCATAGAACTGTAGTCAAGTACTTAGTACTCACCGAACAGCAGTTTGGAAATTTTCACCCAAAGCCCCGGCTTAAGCCAAAGCCAGGCCCAGCCAGGCTGGGCCTGAGGGCGGCGGCCTGGCCTGGGATTTTTGAAAGCCCAAGCCCCCAAAAGGGGGCCAAAGCCCCGGCTTTCAGGCCAAGCCGAGGCCCGCACATCACTCGCGACCGATTAAAACTGACCCGGGCGGGAAACCCTCGGCAATCTGACGCTATTTCCAGCCGAATGAAACGCTCGGAATAACCGATTTTTCTGTCGCGGAGCTTGGTCGGAAAGCTTCAAAAATATGCTGAAAACATTTTTTAATCGTTATGGGAAGTCACCCGCTGAGCAATGGTGCATTCACGAGGACTGAAACTCACAATAACCCGCCCCCCCCCCCTCAAAGAGGCGAGCAGCTAATCGAGCTTGTCTGATCGTTGAAGTTCTGAGGTCCGCCAATACCTTGAACGTCAGACATGTCCCAGGTGCCGCCGTCCAAGACGGCGACGTCGTGGGCATTGACCCCCCCCCGTTACTGCAGTCGCGGTCTCTAAAAGTAATGTCTACGCTTGAACAATGTTATCAAGAAATATGTGTCAACACTTACTGGAAGAACGTGCAGACGAATCCATCGGGAACCTGCACCCAGGATACCTCTTTGTTGAGGGAGCTGAGATTGCCAGTGAGGTTGATGCAACTGGCAGAGACGACGGAGATAATAGTGCAGCCGTCGGGCGGGTTGATCGTGCTGGAGCAGGCGGTAATGGTCGGGGATGCAAGTTCTCCTCCTAGTGTCAACAAGGAGGGCACAGCAGCTAGACTAAGTGCAGCGAGAAGGAATTTGGCTGAGAACATGTTTTGGTGAGCGCAAAGTTTTGAGTGCTGGGAGCGCGCTAGCCTTTATAGGAACTTGAACACTGACCGCATGGTTGCAAGTCAAGTCAAGCCAATGATGGACCCGGTGATTTGATCTCGCTGGGAACATGGAATATTGTGGGAGGAAGGCCCTGCAATCCTAGTGCACTTCTCTTGGGAGAAACACAATGTTGGAAGTGCCGCGGCATTAGGATTTTTGAAGTGCTGACTGGGGGAATGAAGTCGAATGCCGAGAACATCGCAATCCACATGGTATGTATCGGTTCGTTCTCCGATTTGAGTCACGGAGAGTAACCACCATCGTGCAAGACGCTTGTCATCCATGCCTCTAGAAACCAGTAGGTGTATTAGGCAGGTCCAATGAAAGAATGAGTTGAAATGGTGGTGTTAGTAGAGTTGCTCCACTTGTAGCGCCCATCCATTCAACGGCAGAGCGTTGTATTGGTTGAAATCCGCCGAGAGCGCTAAATGACCAAGTACTGATGAAAGACGATTGAAACATCCAAGAAATATCTTATGCCGGACAGACAACATACTGAAGGACAATTTCAAGATGGCATTCTATGCCAGGCTTTACTGGACAAAAGACCAGTGGCCATCCATGCGCACACGTGAGCATGCATGGCCACGAATAGTCACGCATGACCATGCATGCTCACGCGTGTGCTATCGATGTTCGGCCGTGTAGCATGCATGTTGTGTTTCCCTGACCCTAGGGAATTTGTTCATGGCTCACTAATGACCATCACGGGATACTTCTTCGGTCCGTTTAGTTTGTGTTGGAGTGAATGTACCATGAATGCCCATCATTCATGTGCCATCCATGGCCCTTCCCCACATTTTTCCTGCACCAATTCTTTGACCCCAAAGAGGGCCCAATTTAGGTCAGAAAATCACTCCTGATATGTAGACCTCAATCGGCTCCTCGACTCCAATTTTTTCACCTACCGCCTCATAATGAGCTTTCACATATTTTGGATGCTTCCCGACCAAACACCGCGACAGCTGTTGAGACCCCATCAGTCCCGTGTTGGTAGATGTGTGAATCACACACATTGGGTTGAGAAGCACGGGCTCGAGTCAAGAACTGCAGAAAAGAAGAGACCGGAATTTTCGAACCAGAAATCAAACATCTCCGAGATACCCGAAACCCCAGAAGAATATTCGCCTAAATCGAGGATGTGCCTGGAGCCTCGTTATTGATGGTGGTACAGGCGAGATTCACACAGGGATCAAGCCTTAACTCACCCAGTTGACACCAAAAATATTTTTAAATGACGGATTTCGCAGATTTGAATATTTGCTTAAATTTCACCAGAACCAGCCAGGCCTACTACGAGGCACTTGCCCCAGGCAGATAACCAACATAGGGGTGATGGAGGTAGGAACAGATGATGAAGGTGAGTAGAGAACAAGCAGAGACGAGACTGCACAGTTGCTGAATAATTCGACTCACCGAATGAGGAGTACACCTAATGTGCCCCACTAACCCCTCTAGTTAGAGGCTGAACGTGGGGGGGGTTCAGCCTCTAACTAGAGGGTTTAATGTGATTTCACGGGAATCTCTTATATCCCTTATGTGGGGGGACTTAGGAGATCTCCCAAGGCCGTCCACCAACTATGGCAGGCGGTGGCCACTACCGTTACGAAGGCCACCGCCCTCCCCGCCGCCCTCCCCGCCATCTTCATTGCCTGTCGCCACCGCCATCGTCACTGCTCGCCGCCGTCCCCAGCGCCGCTGCCATCACGGGTGCGCGCTGCCATCAAACCGCCTCCCCCATCACATCACCCACCAATAACACGTCCCGCACGTCACACCGCCACTCCCGCACATCACCCCGACGCCCCCGCCCGCCGTCCCGACCCCCGACCCCGACCTTATTAATTATTTTTTTCTATTTTTTTCTTTTGACATTCTATCGTAATGTTATTGTTTTCTACATGATTCAATGAGACGTACAAAACATGGCATGGTGGAGGGAGTCCACCAACTTCCCGTGAAAAAGCCAGCCCGCCGTCCGGAATGCATGGCCTAAAAAAGTGGGGCATCTGACAACGGGGTCCATTTCCAAGTGATTGTATCATAAGGGGTACAACAGCGTCCATAGCGTACAAGATCGAGCAATATGTCCACCAACTTCCTGTGTCCACCAACTTCTCTGTACTATACACAGCACGAACATCGCTACATCAGGAAAAACCAAAATGCTATGATAGAACACTGACTTTTATGTGGCTCTCTGGCGGTCTTTGAATGTCTATAAGTTGACCACCCTTTTTATGGATGTCTATGGGTGTCTATGTGTGACTCCAGAGTTTCGTCTCACGGCTTCAATGTTTATGACAATCTATAGGTTACCAAGTGTGATCCAAACCAACTATGTTGCAAGCGGCGGCACCCGGAGGGCCTGCACAATGTGTTCCCCATGAGACACGATTATAATTACCAGGCATGAATAATATGCATCAGCGAAAAAATTGATTAATTGTGCATGAGATGAAAGTCCAACCAGTCAGTTTCAAATTCAATCTCCACCACAAGCCTGGTTCACTCACATACAGTATTTACTAGTGTGTTTCAGGCAGCACTCGGCGCACTGAATGGGCCAGCCAGTGGTCACCAGTGGTGATACTGTTGCAATAGGGAATCTTCAATCCCCTCCAGATGGGATCTCTACCAGAGGACCCATGTAGAGAATCAACTCAAAGTCGCTGCGCAACACTGCACCGCGTACGCCGTATGAGGTCGGACTCCGACTCGATCGCCGGCGGCGATAGTGCCGTTGAAACGTGTGCTCGGGAAACAGACCAAAATGCTATATAATGCTAAAGACGACGAGCAGAATGCTTCACTGGCTAAGCCTAATCCGAAGAATGGCTACGCCAACTAACAACTACTAACCAAATCTAACACCTTCACACCCCTTTCAAGGTCTATATTCGCCGACGAGTTGTGATTGCTTGTCCAAGATTACACGAATGTACTTCCAAGGACGAGGACCAGAGTTCGAGAGCAAGTTTGTTTGTATGAGTTGCGTGCCTTAGCACAAGTTTGGCTCGAATAAGAGTTGAACAGAGTTCTGAACGCCTTAGTCGCAGTTTGTTAGATTTTAAAGCCTCACAGCTATGTAACGTCTGATTCTCTTTGCCTGGGTCAAGTCTGTGTTCTCTTTGTCTGAAACTCGCTATGTCTGGTAACTTTCTTTGTCTGGAACTTGCTTTGTCTGAAACTCTCTTTGTCTGGTAACACGGTGAGGTTGTGGGTTTTATGGGTTGACTTAAAGTCCGAAATCCGATTCCAAAACGAAACTTGTTATTATCAAACTAAACTCGTTATGTGAGTTAGCCTTAGCTGAACAAGCCCTAGAATTCCCCTGGTACGCGGTGCTTTATTGCTACCTGCTCTTTTAGGGAGGATCCAGTGCCTATCCTACTAATTCTACCCTCCTTTTATATCTACTCAAAACGTATTACATGTGCGCTATTATGCTACTGCGGGTATCTATCCGAGAATTATTAAGTACAGTAGCGTCAGCTCAATACAGTTGTGCAGGCTCAAACATTATCCCAACCCCTAATAAGTTATTTAGTTGCGGGACATGTTGTCAGATCGGTTCCTAATTCGATCACCCAGTTGGTAAGCTCTTTTCCTTGAGCCTTGGGCCAGTAACTGGTAATGTCCCCAGTGGTCGAAGCCTTATCCTGAGATGCTCAGAGCCCGGGCTTCTTGTGGACACCCCAAACTCCCAATTTGGTAAGTTAGTTCGCAAGTTAGACTCACATCATCAATATCGTGCTCATTTATAAGTGACATTTGATCGGTGTATTGCCAAGACTCTTTGGCCGTTTAGCCGCCTTAGCTGGTATTGAATACCTTGTCTAAGGCATGGCCTGGTCATGTGACGGAACGCGTCGCGTCTTGGTTGTAAACATTATTCAACCATTCGAAAGGTCCGTCTAAGGAGAAACTCCCTTAGACCAATAATCAACAGAGTGCGTCTTAGCTTATCCCTTAGTAAAGTAGAACCCCAAGGTGGCTTCTGAACCAATATTCAGCCTTGCCCAAGCGGTACCCGTCGTCAATCCCTTATTCAGTATGTGCAGTTTTCTGATAAGTGAGCCGCGAACGGGTTGCGACTTATAGCCTTGGTATGTCTTTTGACTAACCGTGCGGGATACACGTTAGTCCTTATTTTGGATCATGCGCGCGGTTAAAACACCGAAAAACGCATATTTCGGCGTGTTTCGATTCACGGCTTATCACCGTAACGTCACGTGCGCGCGAAAATGGTTCGGTTTGATGGGGGACAAACAAACAACACCACTCTTCCTTTCCTTTCTCTTCCACCTCTTGACGGCTCCGCCTCTCGACTCCTATGAAGCCTGATCTGGCTGTGTTACTCTACTCATACTCTGTTTGCTGCTCCGAGTGGATGGGCGTGTCCCGCTAATGGTGGCTAGTTCGCGCAGAGGTGCGTATTTCCTCTTTTAAATTTTGAGTCGTTGTCGGGGGACTGCTTGCCTTCTTCGATCTCATTCTCCATGTTCACCCTTCTTTCCCTCCCTCATCTTTCCCCTCCTACCCCCAGATTCTCTCGTCCCATGGCTATAGCCACCCTGGACGTAGACGCTACCCACACCCTCCTTGCCCTTCCCATATCCTCGCCTTCTTGGCTTATTCTTTGCTATCTGTTCAGTCTTCCACTAACTCATTGTCAGCAGATACTCAGTGGCTCAAATCAAGCCACCGAGGCTCACGCAGCGGTCAATCAGTCTCGCACCGAGTCTATGCACACGCCTCATCTCCCGCGCAGTCCAAACTCCGCTCTTCCCAATGACACCTGCTGCGCAAGCTCATCCGCCCAAATTCGCCAATGCGTCCCTGTCCCAGTCAAACCCACCGTCAACGTCCGATCCTCACTGTTGCCACTCAGTTCCTCTGGTCTTCACAGCAACATCTCGTCAAAATTTCCTCTCATCAAGTACCCAAACCCATGCCGCAAGTGCGTTCAAACCCCACACCGAACCGATGCACGGTATTAAAAATGGACCTGAGATGCCTGTCGACAACAAACTTGTCAGCAAGATTGTTTCATCCCGTCAAACTTCACGCGGTTCCACCTCGAGGGGCGCAATTTTGAAACTCAATTTGTACCTTTCCCACCGTCATTTCAAATCGTTCCTCAAGTTTCTGAATACTCCAAGACCTCTATTCTAAAGCCAGTCCTCTCTCGCGTCTCGTTATCAAATCAATCTGAACATTGCAACTCAATGTTCCCGTTCCTGCAAACTCTCCTTCGACTTCAATTTTGCAACATCGGGGAATCCTGTACGCGCATGTAATTCACCCTCTTTGTCGTTCCTCTCGTAAATCTGTATTCTATATATACGCTGCAATATATGTTTCTTTTTGCCATTTTTTATGTGTTATTTGACGCGACTACGGGAAAGAAAAAGTCGAAAATTGTCATAGAAAGTAGGCCAGTCTCATGGAAAGTAGGGGTTTATGGGTGTCTATGGGGCCGACCCCCCCCCCTCCCACCAGTCTATGATAAAAGTCCATTGTCTATGACGTCTATGTGGGTCTCTCTGGGTCTATGGGGCAACTTTGGTTTTTCCTGATGCTATGGTCTGTCCTCCTCTGCGCCATTCCCATCCTCAGCGACGTTCAGAACCGTCTCAAAGCCGACATCGGTGTCTGCCTCATCGACGTCCGACTTACATTTGTTTGTTGACATGTGCATGTGTTGGACGTTGATAATCATCTAACTCCCTTCAAGGCCACCACCACCACCCGACCACCTCACCCAACCAGAGGACCCGGTAAGCCCCTCTCCTTGCCTCACCCCTGAGAGTGCGTTGCGTTGAGCTCAAATTGGGCGCGGCATCGCCGGCTGCTTGCCTCTGGGTGTTTAAGCTGCAGAGGTGTGTGTGCCCCCACTAGGCCTCCTTTCACTCATTCCTCACACCTACTCCGTTCATTTGCACCGTGCTAACCGCAGTTCATAGGCATGCTTTGGTCCTGGCATCTAGAAAAGTCAGCTGTCCACCAACTTCTCGGGCACGTACTCACATATTCCTCTAGACGCAAAGCAGGCGCGTTTTGCCGAATTCTACTAGGCCACCATCTTTTCAATCCTCACACTGTTTGCTGCTGCCGTCTGCGTTATCCAACAACCGGCAAGACACCGAACCTGAGGACTCTGAGCCTTACCTCAACACCTGGAATTCGGACACCACCATCGCAACCACTGATACAAAAGCTGCCAGTCCCACCCCTCCTCCGCCCCGAAGAACAAGAAGTGCAGCGGCGGCCCTGTGCCGCCCCCGTCATCATTGCTGGCTTTGAGGTGCCCGCATCGCGCAGCAACCACATCCAGTGTCGCCCCAAAGGGATCTGAGAGGCGGTGGTCATCTCTGCCGGGCATGCGGTACGCCCTGCTGCATATCTCAAGCACACGGCGGGGGGATGGAATGTGGGTGCTGATCTGCGTCCACCCACTTCCCATCCACTAACTTCCTCTCAGCCAGGGCCGGCCCCTCGTCAACGCGAACAGGCGCATCTTTGCCGGCTCGCCAGTCGACCTAATACCGGTGCCGATCTGTGTCCATTAACTTCCCGTCCACTAACTTCCTCTCAGCTAGGGCTGGCCCCTCGTCGACGCGAAGGGGCACATCTTTGCCGTGCTCGCCGAGGACCTCTCACAGCTCATCCGCATTGGCTTCACGTGGATCCACTGGGATGGAATGTGGGTGCTGATCTGCGTCCACCCACTTCCCGTCCACTAACTTCCTCTCAGCCAGGGCCGGCCCCTCGTCAACGCGAACAGGCGCATCTTTGCCCGCTCGCCAGTCGACCTAATACCCCCGCCGTCACCAACACATTCGACCTGCTCGCTATGTCGACAACGACTTCATGGCTGAGGCGGAGTTGGCCGAATAGAACCCTGAAGAATACCGGGAGAATTTAGCGAGCAAGGAAGCCCGTTGGCCAATGGGTGTTGGTTTATGGAGTATATTCAATGAGCTAGTAGAACTGGCGGAGCTTGTAGAAGCAAGCACAATAAACAACCGTTCCATGATTAAGAAGTTGGTGGACCAAAGACTGAAATACTTTAAGCCCTTGAGTACAGCACGGATCTGATCTACTGCAGGACTTTCTATTCATGAGAGACCCGTGTTGCTGCAAATTATCAGGTGGCTCGCACATCTGGGGTGGACTCGAGAGGGAGGAAGTTGGTGGACGCGCTGGGCGTTCAGAGTGAGTACAGCACAGATCTGAGCTACTGCCAGAATTTCTGTGCATGCAAGACTCGTTCCTGCAAGTTATCAGGCAGCCAGCGCACCTGGGACGGAAGTTGAACCAGGTTTAAGGTAGGGGAAGTTGGTGGACACGGGAGGGAGTTGGTGAACACGGTGGATTTTTGCCAATGTTCAAGTATGACGAGATAGCTAAGGCAGTCACTCACTTTATAGTCATAGAAGACATTGACCCCAACTATCAGGCCCCAAACACGTCTTGGGCAAAAGTACAAGCGCGTTTAATTTAACAGACACATCGTGTTTATCTTCTCATTCTAGCCTATTCAAACGTCCTAAACTATGTTAACATGTTGGATTTCACTGCAATGACCCCTGAGTCCATCACGACGCCACACAAAAAAGTCACAAAAAAGTCATACCAACCTAAGTGGATTTCAGTGTTAGTCCAACCGAGTTTTGGGAGACGATGAGATATTACAAGTCCCGGGATTCAAGTTCAATACAAACACCTCAGAAGGACTTCATATCATTAAGTAAGCTTGGTGAACATCCCACAGCAACGTGGACCCGCGGGGAAGTGAGAAATGGCATCAAAGTTCAATGATGGGAGTTGGTGGGCAGTTGGTGGACGGGTAGTTGGTAGATGGTGACCGAATTCTTTGGAATCGGTGGCCCCCTCGCTGAACTCTGCTGTAGCATGAGTATTCATATCCTTAAATAAGCCTGCCGAGCATCCCACAGCGACATGGACCCTCAGGGAAGTGATAAACGGCGCCAAGGTTCAAGGAAGGCAGTTGGTGGACGGGTAGTTAATTCTTTGGAATTGGCGGCCCCTCATTAAACTCTGCTGTAGCATGAGTTTTTATATTGATAGGTAAGCCTTGTGAACATTATATAGCAACGTTGACCTCCCGGGATGTGAGAAATGGCGCTAAATTTCAAGGAAGGGAGTTGGTGGACGGTAGTTAATTCGGCGGCCCCCTCATTAGAATCCGGTAGCATGAGTATTTATATCATTAACTAAGCCTGCTGAGCATCCCACAGAGACGTGGAACCCCGGGGAAGTGGGAAACGGTGCCAAGGTTCAAGAAAGGCAGTTGGTGGATGGGTAGTTAATTCTTTAGAATCGGTGGCCCCCTTGTTAAACTCTGCTGTAGCATAATTTTTTATATTGATAATTAAGCCTTGTGAACGTCCCATAGCAACATAGACCCCCGGGGATGCAAGAAACGGTGGTTCAAGGAAGGGAGTTGGTGGACAAGTAGTTAATTCGGCGGCCCCCTCATTAGAATCTGCGGTAGAATGAGTATTCATATCATTAACTAAGCCTGCCGAGCATCCCACAGAGACGTGGACCCCCGGGGAAGTGAGAAACGGTGCCAAGGTTCAAGGAAGACAGTTGATGGACAGGTAGTTAATTCTTTGGAATTGGCGACCCCTCGTTAAACTCTGCTGTAGCATAAGTTTTTACATTGATAGTACAACAGGGCGGGGCTACTGTACAAGATCAAGCAATATGTCCACCAACTTCTTGTGTCCACCAACTTCTCTGTACTATAAACGGCACGAACATCACTATGGTCCGTCCTCCTCTGCGCCATTCCCATCCTCAGCAACGTTCAGAACCGTTTCAAGACCGACATTGGTGTCTGCCTCATTGTTGTCCGGCGTATTTTTGTTTGTTGATGTGTGTGTGTGTTGAACGTTGACTAACATCTGACTCTCTTCAAGACCACCACCACCGACCACCTCACCCCCCAAGACGACTAGGTAAGCGCTCGCCCCGCCTCGCCTCACCCCGTTCTTCCTGCCGCACCCCGTTCTTCTTGCCGTACCCTGGAGAGCGCATAGCGTCTTGAGCTCAAATTGGGCTCCGCTACTCGCCCCTGGGCGTTTAAGCGGCAGAGGCAGGTGTGCCACCACCAGGCCCCCTTTCACTCACTTCTCACGCTTACCCCGTTCGTTTACACCGCGCTAACCGCAGTTCACAGGCATGCTTTGGTCCTGGCATCTAGAAAAGTCAGCTGTCCACCAACTTCTCAGGCACGTACTCACATATTCCTCTAGACACAAAGCGGGCGCGTTTTGCTGAAATCTACCAGGCCACCACCTTTTCGATCCTCACACCGTTTGCTGCTGCCGTCTGTGTTGAATCCAACAGCCAGCGAGACGCCAAACCTGAAGACTGCGAGCCCTACCTCGACTCAGATTCGGACACCTTCTCGGACGCCACCTTCGCATCCACCGATACAGAATCTGCTGGCCCCACCCCTTCTTTGATGCTAGCACGGGAGAGACGCAGTTGGGGAAGCGGAAGAGACCAACAGAGGATGAGGGCGGGGGAAGCGAGTTGGTGGACGGAGTGGCCGACGACGTGCTCACCACCAGGCGAGGGTGTCGGACAGAGAGCTCAGAAGCACGGGAGAAACGCGAGGTAATGATGGCGCAGTTGGGTAAACGGAAGAGGCAAAAAAAGGTGGAGTAGCACATACATAGGTGGTTAGTGGACATTCTGGTAGTTGGGGGCGTGAAATATCGGCAGCCTTTATTTCATTGAATGCTCGAACTGATTGAGCTTAAAATCACCTGCTCTGTGGCCGTGCGTCACGGCGTTCAAACAGGTGAGTGCATCACCGGAAGTTGGTGGACTCACTCCAGCATGCCATGTTTTGTAGGATACATCTCATTGAATGATATAGAACGATAAAATTACGATAGAATGTCAAAAGAAAAAATAGAAAAAAAATAATTAATAAGGTCGGGGTCGGGGGTCGGGACGGCGGGCGGGGCGTCGGGGTGATGTGCGGGAGTGGCGGTGTGACGTGCGGGACGTGTTGTTGATGGGTGATGTGATGGGGGAGGCAGTTTGATGGCAGCGCGCACCCGTGATGGCAGTGGCGCTGGGGACAGAGTCGGCGGTGACGACGGCGGCGGCGACAGGCGATGAAGACGGCGGGGAGGGCGGTGGCCGCCGTAGAGGTAGTGGCCACCGCCCGCCGTAGTTGGTGGACGGCCTTGGGCGATCTCCTAAGTCCCCCACATAAGGGATATAAGAGATTCCCGTGAAATCACATTAAACCCTCTAGTTAGAGGCTGAACCCCCCCCCCCACGTTCAGCCTCTAACTAGAGGGGTTAGTGGGGCACATTAGGTGGAGGAGTACTTCTTCCAAAATGTTTGGTGACCAAATCGGGACAAAATGCCTCCTTTGGATGGGATTTACAACATGCGTGCCACATGGATGCGCAACATCGTAAACAATTCTGAACGAACCTAAGTGGCGGTACACCACGCATGACAGCATCTGTCAGTCGGACGACTCCCAAATTGTCAACATCCATGAGCATTGATGGTACATCGCCCGTCATGCATGGCCATGCGTGGTCACAGGCCGACATCCATGACCATCCATTAAAATGCGTGGTCATGCATGGTCGTGCATGCCCACTCGACTTTTGTCCAATAACGCCCGTCATACTATTCTGCAATTTCCGTCTCAGGGCCACTGCCTTAACCGCCGGACTGGTCGAGCCCCGGATCTCGCCGATCGTCAATCTTGGTTATGCGCAGTATCAAGGCGCCGTGGATATCCCAATGACGTACCACACTTCCGGGCGATTCGATACGCTGCGCCCCCTTTGGGTGAACATTCCTCCTCATTCACTCAATTCACCCCAAATTGAAATGAAAAATTGGTGATCTGCGCTTCAGAGCCTGAGCCCCACAACCGCCGGCAAACATGAGTGGTGTGCAACTGGCAACAGTACAGCCCATGGAGCCTTTCCACTGGGGTTCGACTGGGTACTCCCGACCGACCCGCTTACATAAAAACCATCCAACTCAAATCGTCGACACGAAGTACTATCCCCCCCCTAGTAGAACCCGGACACCTAAGATTAAACTGGGTGTAACTTGCTTACTATAAGGTTTGGGGCAATTCTGCGATGCGCAGTCGATAGCAGACCTTAAAATGCTTCAGACCATGTCTTTGGTTCACGCCAAACTGCCCGCTATTCGTCAAGATAGAGCGATCATGATGTTGATGTCGGGTGTCCGAGTTCTAGGTAACACGTCAAATGCTGATTGCCGGGTCTGTGCCGGGCCCGGCTGATTTCGCTGCAGTGCAGGGCTCTGTATACTCAATCTACAATATATTCTGTATATTGTGCCTGCAGGAAGGCCCTAGAAATGGCTTGGAAAAGACACACCTGAGAACGAATTTCTTAGTACCAAAGGGAGAGGTTGAATTTGGCAGTCATGGAGCGATAACTTCGGTTTTTGCAATGGTTTGAAGACTGTTATGTCCCTAAACTTTTGCCAGGATAGTTGAATTACATGAATACATCTTCTGAAAGTGTTGAAACAGTTCTACCTACCCAAGAACTTGGTCCCGGACCCTAAAATTGCCAAAATAATCCAATTATCCACCCCCCGCACACTTCTTGCCAGTGCTGTATCAAAAAATTTTGGACCTTGGGATGTTAGACCACATCATGCTGATTATATAGAGCCTACAATCTCCCCAACCGATACCGTATTGCGTGCAAAATTCTCGTTTGTCCGAGTTCTAGGTTCGTCCGAGATGCAGGGGGGGATAGTACAGATGTATCTTACGATATTGAGTATCATGGGATCGATGAATTTTTAGTGTATGCTATCCGACAATGAAGTAGGAATCCCACTCAACAACAATCTCCCTACTTTTGATGTTCCTGAATTCTTGGATGCGTAAAATTTATTTAAAGAAACCGATATGTCGCCGGGGGATCCTTCGGTTACAAGGGTAAGGACATTACCAGGCAGAGCAACAGGGGAATTGACATCGTTACCAACCAGTATCGGTTGGGTCTCTTCGGTACACTGCTACTGTACATGTATCAACACTGTAACAAGTTATCTCAGAGTTGCGCGGTATTAGTGGTGGGGAAGTTCGGTTCGACCTTTCGGTTCGAACTCGAACTGAACCGAACTGAACACAAAGTTCGGGTTCAGGTTCAGTCAAAAGCCCGAACCTGAACCTGCGGTTCGGTTCAGCGTTCGGGCGAGGAGGGGTTTCGCTGAACCCGTTCGAACCCGTTCGAACCGCCGAACCTGATGCCGAGATCAAGCCGGTCTTGAACGTACAAGTTTATACCCAAACGAGGGCAACAACATCTCTCTTGCACATACCAACCACGTCAGTAGCAAAATGCGAATAAATACACCCAAGTAACCACCTATCACCCTCAGAGAGGTCTCCCATTGGCTACTACTGTCTGGAAAATTCTGTGGCCGGGGATCTCACGCGCGGTTCGACGGCATTTTGGGTCTCCCTTTTGTTAGCTATGACAGAATGAATTCAGATGGCTCTTTTCGCTATGCGGCCAACATCGTCTTTTACCACGACCGTGACGACGAGCATCCTATCTCTGCACCTGCTGTTTCATTCTCGACTTCGCCAAAAATTCATGTTTTTTTTTGACCGGAGCTCCGTTGGCAAGGTCGCTGGATCGCGCCGGAAGCTCTTCACACAAATTCTAGAGGCTGTCTGAGTGGTAGGACGACTGCAAGCTCCTTGGTGCGGCAGTTTTTCGGCAGAAAAAATTTAGGTTCGGTTCAGGGGTTCGAACTCCTCCGAACGCCGAACCGGACCGTTTGAACTTGAACCTGTGGTTCAGGTTCGGGGTTCAGCCAATTGCTGAACCTGAACCGAAGTTCAGGTTCAGAGTTCAGGCCAAGGTACCCCGAACCTGAACCGAACCGAACTTTCCCATCACTACGCGGTATAGAAGAACGCAGCCTTAAATACCGGCCTGCGTAATGTTCCTCGGGATCTCGGTGTCAAAGTCGCAACTTTTGCTCAAATGGCAAACTCGCCAGCACGGGGATAAACAAGGTACTTCAAGCTCTTTAGATTCGCACTTGCACCATGCAGGATACAGGTAGTTGGATGATTTTAGAGTTTGCCCTGGTATAATTTTTCGAACAATTTTAAACATCTGAAGCAGCGGAACTATGATCAAAGACCTCATGAGATTGGGATTAACAGGGAAGGTAAAAAATCTCTCACCCAGAACGCACACAGTTGAACGAGCTGGTCAGGTCGTTGAAGTTCTGCGTCCCCGATGCCGTCGGGACTAGGACATCGACCATGTTCCAGGTGCCGCAGCTTAGCGTCGTATGGTCATCTTCCTCAGCCGCGAGACATCCGAAATTCCTGCGATATCTAGTCAGACTCACGAAGGCACAAGATTCCGGCCAGCTACTGGAAATAGGTACAGGCATATTCCGCAGGAACCTGGACCCAGGAGACCTCCTTGTCGAGGCCGCTGGCACCCCCAACAAAGTTAAAGCATGAGTCTGAGACTATGGGGATTGTGACGCAGCCCACGGGCGGATTGATTGAGCCTGAACAGGCGGTCATGTTGGGAACTCCGGGCTTAGATATGGTCATTAGCTGACTGTTCAAGTGGAAAACGGACTTCATACCGCTGCGAGATCATCGGCCGAGGCAGCAGAGGCATGCAAGAACAGTGCGAAGAGGACGACTTGTACGGAAAGCATCTGCGGTAGGGAAAGGTAAGACGTGGGACACAAACGGGTTCTAAGGAATATAAGCACACAAAGAAGCATTCAGGCTTTCTCGAAGAAAATTGTGGCTGCCAAATGGTGAACGGCCAGCGCTTGCCAGATATGAAGGATGAAGGAATCATCCCGTCATGCCAGCTTCCGAGAACATCGCTACTTCAGTGCTGCACATGCGACGCTGTCGTACTTGTGTACACTATGGAGAGGGGAAAGGGGATTGATTAACGCCGACCAAAGAAGACACAAAGATCTTACCCGCGCCTTGTATTTCGGGTGCGTGAGTCCTCACTCCAATGTAGGACTTGGGGAGGGGATGAGGCAGAGGGAAAAGAAAGTTAATATCCACTAGCATCTTGAGTGCTGGAATACAGTAGCGGCTAGGAAGACATACACTTAAAATCAGTGGCAGAAAGGAATTTGATCGCTCAGGATCGAAGACGTGAAGAGGCTTGGCCAATATGTTTGCAGCGAGAGTTGGGAGGACACGGCAGGCAAGTGCAGCGAGACTGAAGCATTGAAGAGTGGCAGAATCTAGACTAGAGGGTGACAGCATTCCGACGTAGCAAAATGCGACGAGAGGGAGGGACCGCGCCTCAGTGATGATTTTTGACTATTGAGCTTAGATGAGTGAACTCTTGATTGAAAACGCGCCGAGAAGCAGCAGGGAAATAACAAAGAGGAAGTGACATAGCTTTGCATTTAGGGATATCGGTTTCGGAGGCGATAAAGGGCGAGGTGAATCCAGTGAGATGGTGGTCGCGCCGCCGGATCTGTCCTCGATGGTGCCTGGGACGCGCAGTGTTGTCGAGTGCTATGACGCACGATCGTATTAGTCGAGGTATGAGGCTGAAAAGACGTTGAGGTCTGTGCGTCGCGGGGAGGTACTTCGGAAATGGGGCATGAGGAGAGCAGAAGTTGCATGCGCCGCTGACACGAGGAAGCGTCAGCGGCATGTGAAGGAAGCGTCAGCGGCATGTGAAGGAACGCACGGCGGCGTACACACGCGGAGTGACATCGAGTGCAGCAAGGAGTGCTGCGCGGGGAAGCGCGAGCGCAGGGGAAAGATGGTTTGTGTGGGGTATGTGGGGAGATTGGGAAATCCCCCCGAGAACGCCGCGCCATGCATAGAGAGACGAGCAGGCGGTGAACACGTCGAATGACGCGCCACGGACCATGCTCGACTGCGGCAGGAGCGCGCGGAGGGGGGTTATGGATGGGGACGGGGACGACATTGAAATGTTCGCAGAGTTCAGTATCGTCCGTGGACGATGGTGGACGGGACAAAGGATGGGGAGGGTAGGGAACGCAGCCAAGACGTGTTGACGTATCGCCGTCACGTATGTACGCACCGTGGTATTCATCCCCTTCGTTCCTTCGTTTTCCAGCGACTTATATTCGCCGCAGAATGTGCTTGGAGGTGTGAGTGGGCGGGACGAGAGGACGGCAGGGGCGTGCGGGGCGCGCGACGCTGGCGGGCGAAAGCGGTGGGGTCGGGCTGGGTACTGAGGCCTGAGGCCGCGTTGGGGCACCGAGGCAGCGCTGAGGTGGGGTGGGTGGGCGGTGTTAACGCTGAGGTGGGGTCGACTGAGGTTGCTGAGCGTAGTCGTGGTGGTCAGAAGAAAAACGGGCAGTGATGACGGGATTGATCCGTCGGCTTTGATCGGCGGTTTGATGCCGACTGAGGTGCGGGGTGTGCCGAGCTGGGAGGTGCAACATGATCATGATCGGCGCTCCGAACGTTATGCATTATGAGAAATCAACTGTATCTGAAGAGCACGAAATATATTGAATTGGGGTTAATCTCTGGTGTATCACTTTAGTTCAAATCTTAATGAGTTCAAATCTGGGATTGTCGAAGACCAGTAATCTAATACGTGATCAACGCGTAAGTAGGCGAAACATCTTACTCACTAGGGAACGACCTAGTCTCTGCAAGACAGACACTGTAACATTTGCACTCGTTCCTCTAGGAACGACCTTCCAGTCGAGGAATTGCGTCAACCAGTTCATCGGCGGATTCAACGATGCAAGCGTGAAGCGTTACGACGAGGAAACTCACTGCGTTCAGGCCCCACGTAGACGCAGGGTGCTCCTACGTTGGGCTACCTGCGTCTACGTGCGTCTACCCTGCGTCTACATAGGTCTACGTGTGTCTACCCGGGTAGCCGTATGTCGCGTAGCCCATGCTGATAGTCCGAGGTTGGGCTAAATGATGTAGGCGCACCTTCGGCTACGCTCGGTTACGTTGGTCTACGCTCGTATGACAGCTTTTACTGGACAAAATCCCAGTTTCAACGAGTGCGCACTCGTGCGGTGCGTGAGTTGCCGATGCAGAACGCGTGCAAATGCGTGCTTCTGCGTTCCTCAAACAGTTCTGCACTGGTGCTGTTGTAGCCCTCCATTCGACTCAACTCTCTGCGCCCCATTGGCACCGGTGTTGCATTCGAACCGACAGTCTGTAAGGTGTGCAGCACTGAAGCTGCACGCGTGCTACATTCTTGCTGCACCCGTGCAGAACTCCCACTGAATTGATGCAACACACATGATGCAACACACATGCTGCACTCAACTCATTTCTGTAGGCAAATCAGGGCCGATGGAATTTGGTCTCCAATCCTACCGTTTCTTTCCATATTCTGTGATCCGTCGCCTTGCTTACCCCCGTCCTGTGCATGAGCTCCCGGCCCCAGCGCAGAAGGCATCCCACCCTTCGTCCTGAGCTCGCTCTTATGGCTTTTAAATCTCTTCCTTCCCTCCCATCTCACTAGTAGTTTAGGTTCAGCTTGCACTTGGAGGGAAACGACGAACCAACCAACTGTCCAAGCGTGAGCTGAACCTAAACTATAAGGTAAGCTGCAGAAGGGAGGGAAGGAAGAGATCTAAAAGTGTGAGTGGTCCAACTTCACTGAGACCTGGGCCAGAGTACGAAAATGGAGCGTGTCTGCGGAAACGACGAGGGCCAGGAGCGATTGTGTTGGTAACGGTACTACAGTGCAGGATATATAGTAGGTGAAATAGGGGAGAAATGGAAGTATGCCAAGTCTGAAACCACAAGCTATGCAATACAGTGGCTAATAGTAGACGGAAAACTGCGTCGGAATCGACGGGATCACGAGTATATGGCGTGGCAGCGAGGGACGAGCGGCGGCGCGAGATTGTGGTCGTAGGAAGCAAGAGTGTCGGCGTGGGAAAAAAATTCGGCGATCTCGGTGATGTTGGTTTATGGGCGCGGCGAGGAGCGAGGCGCGTCGGTGGTAAGTTTCGCATGAATAACTCAAGTGTGTAAAGACCCACGGTAAAGGGAAGGATTATGAGCAGGAACCGTACAAACCCCGGCGAAGGTCCATTCACTGTGGCTTGAATCGGGGCATCGGGCGGCGCAAACAGCGTCATCGGGCAATCCAAAGGGGTTGTTCGAGTTCGCCGAAGTAGCTAGTTTCGTTTCGCGCTTGCCTGCCGGAGATGAGCTGGCATCAGGCATCGATATGCATTCACTGCGTTCCGGGCCCGGCTACACTTAGTCAGCGCGGCTGAGTGCGGATCAGCGTAGGCCCAGTGTAGCCGACTACACTTACGTACCCGTGTCAGTGTAGTGATCCGCACTCAGCCGCACTCAGCCGCGCTGACTAAGTGTAGCCGGGCCCGGAACGCAGTGATTCGGTGAATGCTCTTACCAGACTGGATCTGGATTGTCCCCGAGGCCGGTGGAGGCTTTTGGAACGGTTCAAATGTCCCTGAGCCGCGGGGACTTTGATAAGCGGCAACTGGGGGAGGGAGACCTGGTCCCCTGGGTGGTGAGGGGGCAGAGAGCGAGAACGCAGTACTGGCAGCAGGTAGTTAAATATTGTCCCGCCGCACAAGCATTCAGGGTGTAAGCAATGGCCGCGAGGAGCCAGGTGGTTGAACTAGGGACATTACGCGATAAAGTCAGCATTTGATAAACTGTGAAGGTCACTGAACTGGGAGACGAGGTTTAACTTTTAAGAGAAATCAAAATAGCAATAGGAGACAATTTCCTAAATAAGCCAACCGACGGAGTCGTCGGACTGACCGAACTGGAATGTTGCACGTCCCTAGCACGGAGTCAAGATTTTCAACGGGATAAGACAGGCATCCCCCTCACGTATGCAGGCAAAGTGCAGGTCAGTGCAGCTCATACAAAGCATTCAACTGCACGCAATTGCATTCGCCTGCATCCGCTAGCATTCATCTGCACGCCGGCACGCGTGCAGCATCGTGCTGAACGCATTTTTGTCCAATAATGACCGTCATACGCTCGGCTACCCGTGTAGACACAGTCCGTCTTCCTTTCTCCACTCTTGTATTGCCTCCTTTGTTACTTAATTATTATCGCATGTCTTTGGTAGCCTCTGCCAGCATTTTGCCAACATTGGAGGCGGATAATCTCCGTCGGTTAAGGCTAGTGTTGCCGCGACTTAGACTTGACCCCCTTTACTATATGTCACCGGGTACTGGGCCACCTTAGCACTTTTACCCTCTGGCCAGCTGGTCTAGCAGATTATATACCTCAACGTCGACCCTTGGGTGAAGACTAACATACCAGGAGTGAGTTAGAGTATTTTAGGGCATTTCTAGGTCGTGTTTTGGGCCGCCACTGAATTTATTTTCCGGTGTACCCCAAAATAGCAATCAACGGGGGTAGTGGGCCACCGGCCTAATTTAGGCGTCGAGACAGGTATTGAGTAACTTAGAGTACTCAGAACGACTCAAGGGGTCCTAAGGCATGATTATATACCCTCATAATTGGAACTAAAGGTTTACAAGGGTTATAACTAGTGGTACTTCCGGCAAGGGAGGACGGCGGAAACTGGGGCATCGACGAAATCGGGTGTGCTACAACGCAGACAGACTGATCTTGGGCGAAGCTAAGTATTGGGACGGTAGATAGGAAGCTATGGCACATACCTAAGTAGAATAGATGGTGCCTCCATGCCCATAACCCTTCAAACAAAATCCATCTATGTACGTCAATGAAATTGGGTGGTTGCGTGGAACGACCTTCGGTGAACGCGACGTCGGCTGGTAGAGGCCTAAAGCAAGGGGGAGGGCCTCTGAATGCATGTTATCAGTGTGCATACCGAACTCTAGGCCAACAGCAATGTCGGGTGGGTCGCCATAGGGCGGTCTGTCGCGCGCCGGTCAAGCGAAGGCCAGGCTGTTCTTGGACAGCCTAGGGAGAATTTCGGGTCGTCCAGGGGTCTACCGACCACACAGAACATTGCCTTGGATATAGGCAACAAAACGAGCCCGCAAACGTGAAAATCGGCGGAGAATTGGTGGAGAATGAGAGAAAAGAAGAGGGCGAGTGGCGTTCGGAGATAAGAAATGATTAATTCCCACCCTGCCCTCGGAACCAAACGGAGCACAGTGTATGATCAACGCATCACCCGGCCTCCAAATTTGGTCTGCATCAAGCTCAGACATCATACTCCATCCTCCGAACACCAAACCACGCAGTTCCGCAAGACAACAACCTGTATTATCCAAGTGGCCCACTACCCCAACTGGCCCAGTACCCAGTCGCTAATAGTAAGTCGACTTGAGCTGAGTCAAGTCAAGTTATTTTCAGACTTCCATGCGACTTCCGAGTCAACGTAAGTCGACTTGGAGTCACTTGAGTGACTTGAGTCGGGGGTTTAGTAGAAGATGTATATTCTAGTCACTAGGCGCAATTGGAGTAGTTTTCATTTTTTTTTTTTCCAACCGGGTGTCACGTCTGTGACATATGTCACGACATGTCACACCTGCGTTGGTTTGTGTTTCCATCCAGTGTTAAATACAGATTAAAGCTCTAAAAATATAAGAAAAATCCTAAGTACTAAAGGGAAGAATACTGGACTCTCTGATCCATGAAATAGCCCCAGGAACCCGAATTAACAATGGTGTGACTCAACCGACTTGAGTCGACTTCAAGTGACTTCGAGTGACTTGGGCTGACCAAGTCAAGTCAAGTCGAAGGTTGCCGTAAGTCGACTTAGCCAAGTCGACTTCCGACTTAACGAGTCGCGGCAACACTAGTTAAGGCTGCACACAGCTTTTGATCGGAATTAACAAAACGACGGAAAACAGTTGGAAAACAGTCTAAGAAGAATGACAAATGAAGACTTACAGTAACTCCCAACCAACGAGTTTGAAATTACAATGGTAGGTTTACATCGGTCTACCTATGTCTACGTTGGGTTACGTTGGGCTACGTTGGTTTACGTTGGTCTACCCATGTAGACCAATGTAGACCACCTGTGCCTACACCGCGTAGCCGTACGTAGCCATACGTAGACCAATGGGTGCGTCTACCCTATGATCTACATGGGTAGCCGCACCCTAGGTCTACGTGGGGCCTGAACGCAGTGACTTGGTTCACACAAGGTGGAATAGTATTGGGTAAAGATAGATTGCCCCTTGGACGGGGTTCAGAGAGATTCAGGCTTATCGGCAGAGTCAGATATCCGGAGGCGCGAAGGACCCGGCACGATCACTTGAACGCGGTCACCTGATGAGTGCCGCGCCGGATTGCCGACAAGTTCATGAAGTCTAAGGTCAACAAGTGGACTTAGAGTGTATCGTGAGTGGTCGTAAACATGATTGTAGGCATAGTGAAGTGCGGTGAGTCTGTTAGACCAAAGTAACTAACATCCATAACACTTTCCGGCTCTACGCAGACGGAGGTTTGGCCCGATTCGATATCCCAGGCTTTTATTTCAGTATCCCTGTTGTCTTGCAGCTCGGATGCCGATCCTTGGGTAAGTGTTATCTAAAGGAATCCTATTTGATGCTGACCCTCAACGTTTCATCTCGCAGCGTTAATCCATCCGTACTGCGTTCGGCAAGGTTCACCTCTCCAACTCAATGATTCGAACGTGAAGCTTGACATACCAAGTCGTTGCTGGATGACGGTAGGTCTATGTGGCCGCGCGAGCTCCTCAAGTGTTGGGCTCACAGCCTCTATGTTTATCGAGAGAGTAAATGAGCCGGAATCCCACATGGACAACATATTTGTGCCTCGTTCGATTGGAGGTTGGCGTTTCATTTCGTTCTTCAAGTATCGAAACTGAATATTAATGCGAACTTCGAATCTATCCTCGTGTACAGAACTTATCCAAAACGATTCAAGGAACTCTCCAAATCGAGCTAGAGCGTCCAATCGAGGTGAGTACAACGTCAACTCCAGCCAGGCAGTGTGCCCCGGGACAAAAAAGACATGTCCAGAATGCGATGCGCACTCCGCCCCAGTCGAATGGGATTAATCGTGGATTCATCGAAGGCAACGACCCCCATTGAAGGCAGGCGTACATTGTATATGTTCTCGTGACACTATGGAACACTTACGCGACGTTCCCGAGGTCTCCGGATCTGAACCTAGCACGTCCTCCTGATTTGCGTAGAACTGTCGATGCTTACAACCCACCTTCCTCCGCCGGCGCATCCAGAATCCAGATCCAAGAAAACCCATTCTGAGAAGGCTTAGGTGCTCGTGCTAAAGAGCTTCCGTGTGCAGTGCGCATTTGAAAGGGGACAGCGACGATGTTCGGAAAAGCATCGTGCTGACAGTCAATCCTTACTTATCGGCGCAGCTGAAATCTTAACAGAACGGGTGCTAAAATGCCTGACGCAACGCTAGGACGTCCCCAAGGCCCTCGTTTGAAGAAAGTACTACATTCATGTCCTCGGACCCATGAAATGCGCCGTGCTCATCGTAATACATAACGCGAAATAAACCCTACTTCTTTGATCGCACTTTCGTGCACCCCGTCCCAGATCATTACTCCTTGTGCACGGTTCATTCAATTCGTTATTTGGCTGTCGACGCACCTCCCCTTCGATCTCTTGTGTCCATTCTGACTTGGTTACTAGCCATATATGACACCGGAGTTGAATCGAAGGTGTAATAGAGGCTGAACTCAAACGACCCTCTGGGTTTTAAAACACCATATGCGGCAAGTAGCTTTTCTCAGCGGCGGAACGCTGTAGTACTCCGAGTCTGGTAAGTAATTGCAGACCAAATGATTGTTTACGTCGGCTCGAGCATCCGCAAGGAAGCCTTTGTTGGTCAGGGTTCCAGGGAGTGTGACAGGCATCCTGGCGCTCAGAGGACGCGCGGTCGGCCCTTTATCGTTTCCGTGCAGTGCTGTTATGCGACATTTTCAACAGGACAATGATGAGTGTTGCCGGCCGATGGCCGAGGCGTCGGAAGTTCAAGGCATTCAGCTCAGTTTGTCCAAGGACAGTTGTTTGGTCTAATCCTGAATTCTGGAGTTTACAACTGCGGGCGCCAGTGAGTGGTTGAATCGATTAGGCGCTGAGAAACAGAGTTCGTACGGAAAGCTCTTGGGATGAACATGTTTCCGGGGACCGCGAACAGGCTTCCTGTCCATAGAGCATCAATCTGGGCCCGGTCAATTGGTTTCTTCTGTGGATGTTGACACACTACGGGAGGAATGATTGAATGGATGATTGAACCTAAGATTATTAATACGGGCATTAAGCAATATAAAAGGAGGAGAGAGGGACTCACCTCCCTCAGTTCGCTCAAACTAACCAACTACTCCATCTATCCATCCAAAGCAATGTTTAACTCCAAGGCTCTCCTCGCCAGCACTCTTGCTGCCGTCCTCGTCTCCTTCGCGGCGGCGGCTCCCGCCAAGCCAAGCCCCGTGCGCTCCACACCCAACATCTCGTACTCTAGCGGCACAATAACTTACAATTCAATTCACCCAGGAAGTCCCCGTGACCATTGAGGTCTGCAGCGGCAGCCTTAACCCGCCCAATGGATGTGTCACCGTCCCGGTGGTCTCCGACTCCTGCATCAACCTCACTGGTGGACTCAGCTTCCTGAACAAGGAGATCTCCTGGGCCGTTGTACCGGGCGGATTTATCTGCACGTTCTTCCAGTGAGGCGGACACATTTAGCTCCAGCGCTAATCAAGCTAACAGATACGCACTTTCGCAGGGACTTTGGGTGTATCGCGACTGGAACTGGAAACGCGGCTACCAACAGCGAGGTCGTTCTGCAGCAGGGCAACTGGGACATGTTCAGTGTGCCCGGGCTCTCCGGGACCACCAACTTTAACGATTTGACGAGCTCGATCAGCTGCTCGCCTATCTAGCTAGTTCGGTAGTGGGTGTCGAGGAAGTCTGTTTGGGCTTCGAAGGATTGCGGAGCTGTTAACAGTCTGCTTTTCGTTTTCGGAATTGGTGGCTTTTGTATAGTAACCTTGTGGTTAATTTCAATTCTACCGTGGTTTCTCGGTGTTTCGAGTGCGTCCCGAGGGAATGTGAGAGCTGAGGCTGCCAATGTTGATTGCGCAGTGTGGGATTGAAACGATTATCACTTACCGGTGGCTTGGCGGAATCAGCAGTTGATCAGCAGTGACTTGTATAGGACTAAAGCATGAGCAAAGTGAAGTGAAGTGAAGGAACTCACGAGGGGGAACGCCTTTGGACGTCAAATCCTATTGTCCAGACACAGAGAATATGAATAACCCCATGCTCCAAGAGATGAACACTAGTTATTTGTGGAAGGGCAAGAGAATGAAGCGGCAAACGCCGGTGGCGTGTGGACAAAAACATGTGCATACTGATCCAGGGGATCTCCTTAGGAGACGAGTAATAATACCTTACATAAGCTTTGAGACGCAAATGAACGAAGGATGAGGGATGAGTAACGACGAGAACGGGGAAACACGGCCCAGCCAAGATCCTTCCTATTTGGGAACACCCGGCTATCACCCGGGTCAGGCTGCCGAAGGTCGCGTGCCCGGACGCGTCCATCCATTGTTCACGAACAATGGACGATTTCAGCGTAGGGCGCGTATAGAGAAGCAAAGGGTGGCATTTACAGGGCATACAAAGCAGTAATAGGAGTATTGGATTTGAATACAAGAGCTATGACAGTTGTCATATTTCTGCTATGAAAGACCTTGCTCCGCCGTGATTGCAGCAGCATGTACTAGCATGTACTTGGTCGACGTCTTCACTATTAACTTGAAAAAATAGTCTACATGACCCTCAGCATTATTCAGAGCAGTAGGCTGTTGAGCCTCTCCAATGCAGCGCGCTCAGTTTTTAGACTCGTAATTCCAAAAGAATCAACCCTGACCCCAAACTGGGCCTTCGTGATCCGCAAGGGATGTCGGCGGACGCGCCGCAGAGGGATTAAGACAGGTTTGCTCACTCCCAACGTGCCTGCTGATATAGTGAGCCTATTTAACTTTCTTGTATCCTTTGGCGGCTTAGAACGACGGTTCACCGTGAACAACCTCAAAAGTTTGGCCCGACATGGTATAGAGCAGCATACAGGGAGGGAAGGTTGTGGTACGGGAGAAAGAAGTGTTTGACACGTCCAAACGCGTCAAGTGGCATGTGGCCATGGCGCACAATGGCTCTTGAACATCCCTCATTTAGATAGGGGCCTCAGCGGCCGTTGATGGCCGAGCTTCCCAGATAGGCAGGAGCTTGGCTGGGCCTACGTTCCCGAGAACGGTGGGACTCGGCGTTACTGTACCGAGTTGTAGGGAGGCAACGCCCTGAGGACCGTGACAATTCCGTTGCCTATTTTTTAGGCAACGGAGCGGACCGTGACCGTGACCGTTGCTTAAGGAGGCAACCAGATTATTTTAAAAAGGCAAGTTATCCGCACTCCGGCATTGTGTGGGCACTTTCTTGGTTTGAGGAGAGGTTTTGGATGGACTTCTGGCCACTGGAGCTCATTCTCAGGGTCAAGAAAAAATTCCAACAATATTTCCTTCAATGTCACGATTTTTTCAAGGCAACCAACCCTACCGTTACCGTGACACGCCAGAAATAGGCAACGCAACGCCACCCGTTACTCGTGACCGTTGCCTCCCTACAACTTGGTACAGTAGGAGTATATACGAGAACGGTGGGAGTGGGACTCAACCAGTCCCACCATCAGCACGCATAAGACCAGTCCCACTTGAGTAAAGTACCGCCATCAAAAGTGGGACTCGTGTAGCAGGTGATGCCGCCGTGCTCAAGCCGTGCAGGCGATCAGGGCAATCAGTCCGGCTTGCATCCAGTGCGGCGTGAGTCAACCTCAAAGGTCGAGATAAATCCAGGCACTTATAATGGCTTATAGTAACTACATAAAAGGTATCCTGACCGACCCTCTCGAAATCGTTGAATATAAATGCCTTTGTTGCGGCCCAGGGAACACGGTCATGTGATCGTGACGCGCCAGCTAAAGAGTGCATGTCGCTACATCTCGTTGAAATGGACCACTAGGCCCTGTATAAATACCTCCAGCCATGATAGATATGCTCCTGATTTTTCCAGAGATGGCCGGACCGACAGAGTTTTCATGAAAAACGGCGGGCAAATCACGGCAAAATCACGGCTTGTGATCGGACAGCCTAATGCGGATGCGTTCGAGCGCGTTTCCCATCCCCAGATAATGTCTCATAATGAGCTTCTTGAGGTATAGAAGAATATGGCACCCTTGGATCTTGCTCTTTAAGTCTCCCCCAAACACATAGAGGCTAAGAATTAACACTGGTTCAAATGGTGCTACTTCAGAAATTGAGTGAAATATATTACACTGAGGGCCGACTATGTACATTAGTTGGAATCCAAATCAATATGGACAAAATGTAAGGTTGTTGGTGAGTAGTAGATAGGCATTTGTGGACTGTATAGATTACACTAGGTGATTACTTTAATTGGGCTGTTTGGTCAGCCGGCCGCTTATGGCGCCTGAGTCCGATTTACGTTTCGTTCCAGATCCCAAAACGGGATGTACCACAGTGAGAACGCAGGTCTTGTTCTTGTTCGAGTTTTGGTGTGTAGGCGGTAAAAGGCCGTCATGCTCCATGGCGAATCGCAAATCGTCCGCGTTGACATTTTGAGGGATCGCAAAGTACAGGTGTTTGCCTTTCTGGTTGCGAGACCAATTGGAGCACCCAACAAAGTGGGTTTGCCCGGAATACGGCTGATCTCATGTCAATACCGTGACACATGCAAAAAGGGTTAACCGACATTAGACAAGTACGGGCACACCCGCGCACTTGACTCTGCATGTTGAATTCATAATCCGAGTGTAGAAGCTGCGTGGAAATTAGTGAAGCTGAAGGCATGCGGACGGCGGACTTACCGTGCGATGATGCCTACAACTGATTCCGCCTCTTGTTCGTTGAAATCCAGCTCATGCCTCCATCTTGCATTCCCTCCAAATCTGGCTCGAACCTCTCGCAGCCGGCGAAAAGGTCTGGGTCGAGCAATTGACACACGTCAACACCACCACATTTGAAAGTACAGCGGCGGCAGAGGATCGATTTGTCGAGATCATCGGGGAAAAAACCGAAGGTGTTTGCGTCACCAGCCGTATGTCCACCAGAGCCTTCCCATGAATCCTGATCCTAAAACAGAATTACTTGATGAGCCATGAACAGAGAGCGGGCAACTCACCTCTGATCTAATAAATGTATCGAGGTTTAAAACTCGGCCGTCCGCCAGTGTGAGTTTATCACATTTGGACATGTCGATGTGAATGGCCGTTGAGATGCGTGGTACAGTCCAGGTCGACTCCACGGTGGAGGCATCGAGGATTACATCAACTCGATGCTCACGAGTAATTTTGAACTCCCCGACCGCTTTGGCCCTCCTTTTGGCCTTCCCTTTACCTACGCCTTTGTTGGGAGCAGGTTGATCATCGGGAACGGGAGGAGCAAGCAGTTTTTCAGAAGCAGGTAAGTTGTCCGGGTTCGGAAATTCTGAGTCGTGATCCTCCATGAAATCGTGATCAGACATGGCGCTTGGTGGACGAGACATCACATCAGAGATAAAAGAAATCGGAGAGCTCGCTCGGGAGGATGGGATAAAAGAGACTTGGCTACTGGCTCGAGATCCGGCCACTGAGGATGCGACTCGAGATGGAGCGTGGGAGCTAAACGGGGTGGAGTCCTGGCGGCGACCCCGATAGTCCTCGAATGAGCCATACATCATTGACATGTACGCCTCAAACGGCTTGGGATTGAAATATGGATGTCCCAGATACTGGTCACTGAGTATCTGCAAGTCCCTTATCAATATAATCGATGGAGTAGTAAGAAAAGACGTACATAGCCTCGATAAGCCTTCAATTGTGTGGCCGATGCGTTGTCGGCCGTCCAGGGAGAATCAGGAGTAACAGAGTCATCATACATCAGATATAGCTGTAAGCCATGCGAGGTGATCCAGGAGGGGGCATTTTCCATGGAAAAAAATGGGTCATGATCCGGCAGAGCGAGCGCATCTGGAAATGCCTGAGGGGTTGTGAGCTCGGACATCAAAGAGAAGCCAGACTTAATACTTACAAAGGTTCTGTAAGCCTTAACTTCCCCTCGGGGAAGATCAGCTGCTTCTTCAAACATAGTAGGAGGAAAGCAAAGGATATCGGCGAGGCTGATGGCACATCGTCGGGGTTTCAATGATATCACACGCTGATGCGCAATTGATTGCTCAGTCCCACTTTGATGCGAGTCCCACTACTGATGGGAGCTCTGAATCCTCTGATGGGGCGACGAGTCCCACTAATGATGGGGTAGCCGAGGCTAACCGAGGATCAGGCGAGTCCCACTCCCACCATTCTCGTCGTCACTCGTACAGTAGTGGGACTCGGCTAAAGGCCTGTCAGTGGGACTCGCTCTCCGATAAACACGGACAGTGGGACTTACGCGTTGCGGCCATCACTAGATCAACTCGCCGAGAGCTCCGAACAAGCAGCAAAAAGTGAGTTAAACCCCGTTAAAAATTCGGGAGAGCTCCACGCAGTGGGCCCTGCGGCGAGCGATAGCAGCACGCAGTGAGCCTCCGCGGCGAGCGGCAGCCCCGCGCAGCGGTCGGGGTCTGGGGTGGAAAACCCCAGCCGTCCGGGCCGGCGCCCGTAAACAATGAAAAAAAAGGTGAAAAAAAGAATGAAAGGGCCTAAATTAAACTTCTGAGCGTGCCGTCAGGCCAAAGGAGGGGGGTCTGGGGGGAACACCGCTCCCCCCAGTGTGCAATATAGCATGCATGCCTTAAAACAGTGTTAGCGGTGCCCAGGTGCCGATATTAATCCTTTGATGCCGAATGATGGAATTCAGATCAAAAGTGGGACTCGCTTAATTGTGCGAGTCCCACTCCCACTGTTCTCGTATATACTCATGAGGGATAACGGCAACTATTCCTTCTACTTAGGGAAATCAAAGTATTTGCCTGCCACAGATTTCCGGCCGGTGTCGGAATATCCACTGCCACCCGTAATTATGGTGTAATTCGTCATTAGGACGTTGGATAATCATTGTACACGAGAAACACGGACAACGGAAAACACTACTTTCTCAAGTATCGTGTTACACTAGAAATATTACCGAAGGAGAAAATTCTTTGAGCGGTGCGTGTCGGGGCGTGATTCACTCAAATCTTCACGACGACGGCCCGCCGGGAGTGCAGAAGCTCGCACCGTTGGATCCACGGCAGCACTGGACGTCTGTTCCAACAGGGTTAACGCTCGGTACAAAGACGCAGAGAGATGGATATACTTTTCCCACCAGGGCATAGGCCAGGGATGTATGCTTGAGAGCAGGAGACATGGCTGAGATCGTTGCAAAAACCATTGCCTCCATTGCAGTGTTGGGTGATGGTGCAACAGCGTATCTGAAACGTAGGATCGCATGAGAAGGCTCTATTCGTGAAATGCGTCAACGAGCCCGTACGCACGTTAGATCCACCGGGACAGAAACCGACGCTGTAGAATCCATTGCAGCAGGTGGTGTCGGCATTGAAGCATGTGCCGCCCACACTGGAGAAGGATTAGTATAACCAACCACAGATGAAATCTGAGAGACATACGAAGCGCCAGTAACTGGACCACAGCTGACACCGACTCCGGTTTGACGACGTTCATGGGAGGGCTCAAGAAGCCCGGAAAGAACGAGACCAGGCTTGGAAGCCAACTCTTTAGGGTCAATGTCCGTAGTCGGGAATGCGACGACAGAGGCAGCAAAAAAAGTAAAGATACCACCGAAGAGGCAGAGGAAATTGAAGCGTTGAGCACGCATTGCGATATGTGTTGGGGTCTTCAATCCGGTGTGTTTGGATGGGTTTTATACGTATTCTGTGTCCATCTAAACTCCAAAAGTGAGCAGTGGTATAAATACCGCGACATTCCGATATCATCCAATATCAGTGGAGTAGATGGTTAGCATAGACGCACAGCGCCGCAAGAGCTCCCGTTAGAGTCTGATAGTCATAAAGCCAAGAAGCCCAAGCCACATATCCGGTTTTGAGGGGGCTTTGGCTTGGAGTGTCGAAGGCCAGAGTCATGGATTAAGCCTTGACCTGGATGGTCAATTGGAGTGAACTTAGGGTGATTTCAGTTGGAATTGAAGTTGAACCTTGACCTCGGGCTGAACCCAGGCCAAAATCTCGCGGCCTTTCTAAACAGGGTCAGCCGCAGGAAACCTGTCTCAGACCATCTGGAGTTTTGCCGTAAATGCGGGGCAAAGCCCTGTCCGTGGAATTTTCCTTCGACTACAGCATACCCTGTGGGTGCCAGACCGATGTGAGTTTAAAGCGTTTTGTACAGCGGCTAACTGGTTCTGTGTTAGCCAGTTTGTACCCAAAGAGAAAATACTGAGCAAGCCATGCTTGAGCCAACGTCAAGACAACCCATTATTTCACTATCTTGCTACCAAAATAGCTTATTTATTCAGAAGTTAAATCTCAAAAACAAGTGGGCAACCAAGTTTAACTAATGAAGGAACATTGTCTCGAGTTTCATGCAGACGGAGAAGACAATGGTAGACTTTCAGGATTTCTGCTTGGCGGACCCCAGCGTCGGCTCCATTGGCAGAGTGTCGGGAGCCTCAAACGCCTTCCATCGCTTTTCTTTCAGATACGCTCAAGTCATGGGTTCCGTTACCCCTTAAGTAGGTATCCCAAAAAAAAAAACGTTCGAATTCAACCGAAGTGCTGCCACCGCGCTCTTGTACTGATACAGATCCATCAACGCATCATTCCTTCCCAAGATCCCCGATTCCCAGCAATATGCGTGTCAGTGAAAGGATTTAATACAGTGGCGTGCTTGACGTAAGTATAGTTGGACGGTGGCCGTTCAACTGGTACATGATGCGTGACTGAAGATTTCAGTACTCTCCGTTCCTGGAGGATGTCTGAACGGATCCAATAGCGTTCTATCCGATAAGGCGATTTTGAGGGAGTCGAGAATCAATCCAGAATACTCATAGAAATTCAACTTGTGGAAGAGTCGAAACATAAAGAGTTGCTGAGTAGCTGGCAGGTCAAACAAGCAGTCGGCGGTTAAAGTCTACCATTACAAGGCGACTCCAGCGGCTAGGTGTCCCAATGGGCATCTTCAATGTTCTGTTTTCTGACTTCCCGCTTTGAAATTGCTTGACGCGGTAGTAAAGATCGTCACATGAAATTGGAGCCGGTGTAGCGCATTATCCGCGCCCAAATTTGGGCCACAGGATTCGATAGGAACCGTATCATACCAGCTCTACCGCACGGCCGACACATCGGTTTAGCTTTAGACAAGGGTAAACCGTTTGGGACGATTGGGGCATGTTGGAGAATGCGACACTGGGAGGATTAAGCCTCGAATGACACCGCTTCATCGTGTGGGATACAAGGAGCTCCTCCATACGTTCCAACATTGTACCTGGAAGAGTTCCGCAAAAAACACCTCGTGTCGACCCGTGAACGCTCCTTCGATTCCAAGCGGCGAGAGGAAGGGGAGTGGAGGCGCACGTGGTGCATGAGGACTGCCGTGTGGTCTGAGTACTATATGTCACCCAGTACTGGGCCACCTTGGCACTTTTACTCTCTGGTCAGCTGATACAGTGATTCATGTACCCATATTTCGACCCTTGGGTAAAAACTGACATACTAGGAGCCAGCTAAGATACATTTGGGCATTTTTGGGCCGCGTTTTGAGCCGCCAGCGAATTTATTTTCGACGGTACCCCAAAATCCCAATAAACGGGGTAGTCACTGCGTTCCGGCCCTATGTAGCCGAGCATCGGCTACATTATTATACGTCACGTAGACGTATGCCGTTATGCGTCTACATGCGTCTACGTGACGTGTACGTGACGCATAATAACGTAGCCGAATGTAGCCGATGCCTCGGCTACATAGGGCCGGAACGCAGTGAGTGAGCCACCCGCCCAAATTAGTTGCCGAGACTAGGATCGTGCACCCCAGAGCACTCAGAATCATTCAGGTGGTTCAAATGCCTGATTCTATACACTTAAATACTAAATTAAAGGCGTACAAGGGTTATAATTACTGGCACTTCCGCCAGGGGGAGATGGGGGAAATTGGGGTATCCACAAAATCGTGCACGCTACAAAGCAGAGAGACCCAAATTGAAGTGCTGGAGGGATTGATAAGAAGCAATGGCACATACCTAGGTACATTGGATGGCCACTCCAAAGCAGTAACCCTCCGAACAAATTCCATTTGTTTCCGGCACCGAAATTGGCTGCTTTGGTGAAATGACGCACGGCAAGGGGGTCCAGTTTTCGGAGCCCTAGACACAGGGTCGATTTCCGAAGGGTTTTTCAATGCTGAGTCCGAATATCAGCTTTTTAGGGCAAACGGAGCAGTCGCCATCGAGCTTTGTACTCCGACATTATTGCTTTATTTGGGTGATAACAGCTGATAACAAGTGTACAGCCTCGACCAAACAGGAAATTTCCCATGATCTCTGCTGACAATCAAAAGCCACGTAATTTCTCCAGAAACTAGTTCTCGAACGACACAATTACTTTCCTTGATCTTAACATGGGGATGGGTGCGGGCAACGTATACAAGCCACTTGCGCGGAAAAAAATTGCAAAAAGACCCGGTTTTGAACCCCAAAAAGGCAATTTCCCACGGGGAGGGGGGGGGGGGGGGGGGTCGGCCGACCCCCAGAAAAAAAACTTTTGTAGGTGATATCTTTTTTCCTAATCTTTGGACCCCCTTGACGCACGGTCAACGCGAAGCTGAAGGGTTGAAAACGGAATGGAGGGCGTGGGTCGTTGGAATGCATGTCCCAATTACACCTACAGAATGCTAGGCTCACGGCAGAGTCAGGTGGGTCGCCATGTAGTGGTTTGTCTTGCGCCATCCAGAAGGTGTTGCCATCCTTGCGGGGAATAATTATTATACCAGAGAATCTTGGGTTATTTCGGTATCCAGTGTATGTTGAAGATATCCCCTGAGGTCGAGGCAACAAAATGAGCCCTCAACCTTGTGAATCGGCCGAGAATTGGCTGAGGAATGGGCGAAGGAAGAACGCGGCATCCCCTCGGGGATAAGAAATGATGATTTCCCACCTACCTATCGGAAACAAACGGAGCACAGCTTCTGATCAGTGGATCAGCCGGCCTCCAAATTTGGTCGACATCAAGCTCAGACATCATACTCCATCCTCCGAACACCAAACCACGCAGTTCCGCAAGACAACAACCTGTATTATCCAAGTGGCCCACTACCCCGACTGGCCCAGTACCCAGTCGCTAATAGTATCAGAAAATGATGCAAACAGAATGAAGGGAAGAGTTGGGGAAGAAAAAAGAAGAAAACAGGTGCAGCGTCCACGGGCGGGACTTCGTGCCGTACTTAGCGAGAAGGAGACTCTTGTCGTGCCCGAGACGGCTGTAAAATATCCAGAGAGCACGCAACGGAGCTGCTTCAGACGCTCAATAGTAAGAGGCAAGCACCAATATCGACTGCTTGCAAGCCCACCCAGTCGGCGATGGCGAGATTGCGGCCAGTGCTACCATTGTCCTCGTATCATCGCAACCCAGCCCCCCTCTGGCTCTGAAGGACGGGCAATCGCATCCCCGAAAGTCAGCAGGTTCCCCCGAGATCACCTATGGATGAGTATATACGAGAAGAGTGGGAGTGGGACTCGCACAATTAAGTGAGTCCCACTTTTGATCTGAATTCCATCGGTCGGCATCAAAGGGATCAATATCGGCACCCGGGCTCCGGTAGCGGGGTTTTAAGGCACCTGCTACACTGGGGGGAACGGTGTTCCCCCCAGACCCCCTTCCTTTGGCCTGACGGCATATCAAGAGTTTAATTGAGGTTCTTTTGCTGTTGTTATTCAGCCTTTTTTCATTGCTTACGGGCGCTGGCCCGGACGGCTGGGGTCTTCCACCCCAGACCCGTGGGGCTGCCGCTCGCCGCAGAGGCCCACTGTGTGGTGCTGTCGCTCGCTGCGTGGGGCTCTCCCGAATTTTTAACAAGATTAGTTCACTTTTTGCTGCTTATTCGGAGTGACATCGGCATATTGATTCAGTGATGGCCGCAACGCGTAAATCTCACTTTCCGCGCTCATCGGACAACGAGTCCCACTGACAGGTTGTTAGCCGACATTAAGTGAGGCTAAGCGAGCTTTAGCCGAGTCCCACCGTTCTCGTCGTTACTCCAAGGGGGTTCAAAGATTAGGAAAAAAGATATCACCTACAAAAGTTTTTTTCTGGGGGTTGGGCAACCCTCCCCTCCCCGTGGGAAATTGCCTTTTTGGGTCCAAACTGATCTTTTTGCATTTTTTTCCCACGCAAGTGGCTTGTATACTTTTCCTGCACCCATTCCCGTGTTAGATCAGGAAAAGTAAATGTGTTGTTCGAGAACTAGTTTCTGAAGAAATTACGTGGCTTTTGATGTACAAAAAGGCCGATATTTTCCCAATAAGGCAATTCTGATCGCATCAGAAGGAATGAAGACCGTGGTGCCCTCCGCATTTTCATTGCGGACAGAATGAGCATATTCTTAAGGCAAACGGACACAGATTAAGCTCAAAATAACCATTCTCGTTGAAAAGTGTGAAGAGGAAAAAGAAAAAAAAGCCCGCACCTTAAGTTTCGCAAATGGTAAGACTTAAACTTCACGTTGTTGACCCCGCGGGCGGTCTTAACGTACAAAAGAGAGGTTATCCTACCTAAGTGGGCTTATTGCTTCGCTAGTTGCATCTGTGGTCGAATTGTCCGGTAGTAACCAACAGGAAGATCAGTTTGGTCGCCAGCAAGGTACTTAAGCCTTGAAGTAGAGCAGAGGTTCCTGTGACCAGTTAAGTCAAGGTCTGCAACGAGGATTGCTTGTTGTAAGAGTATTGGAAGCTGGATCTGTGACCTCAATAAAGAGGATTTACTGTTGAAACCTAACAAACTCTGCCCTGGCGTAGACGAAACTATCTAATAGGCTTCCTCTCGTCTTGTATCCAATACAAAACACCTGTTCATATTTGTTCATTGAGGCCGCAGGCATTGTTTTCGTACAAATCCTGCATAGTTGAGGTTCCGTGGGGACTATTGTCAGTCAGATAGAGAAGGATTTGTTATCACACATTGGGTTCCAAAACCAGTAGTCGCATACTACTACTCGGACCCGAACTCACCAAGGGAGCGTGCTTGGTCTGTTGTGTGGTTGTTACAATTGTTACGAATTTGAACACTACCTATGCTACATACATAGCTGAGGTACGGGAACTAACCCGTCCACGGTAGGCCATATACAACACATAAACTAATAAATAGAGAAGTGAAGTAGGAAAAGAAAACGACGCGGTGAGAACCCAAGAACATCCGACTAGTATAGTACCACGTGATCAGCTGATCCAATCAATCCACCAAAAAATCCATCAGGGTCAACGAGGGGACGCGTCGAGGGCTCCAAGCAGGGCTGGAGCAAGGTCGAGAGGAAGGATGGAGGCTCCAGGGATGGTATGGGCAGCAAAAGCGGTACAAAGAGTGCGGCACAGGCCTGGTGGGAGAAGGATATGGATGTCGTGTAGGCGGAGGATGTGGTTATTTAGAGTGGTTAACTGTTTTTGCACGCGGTGAAAAATCTGCATTATCATCCCTTTCACCAACTGAGCTGCTCGACCGAAGTAGCCGTACCCAAATTGCTTGCTGTTCCAAGAGATCAAATTTTGATCGTCCATCCACATCCATCCATATCCAGCCACGGATCACTCCATCCAAGTCAGGCCCTACTATTAGCACCAAGATAAATTCCGATTTAATTATTACTGACCTGTTAATTTAGGATGGTGGACCTTGATGTGCTTGTGAGGGTCAGGTTCGTCATCAGACACGGGCGAGAAGTGGCGGTGGACTGCATCTCGATGGTGTGTGAGGCCGCCTGCACTGCGGCAAGTCCGAGTGCACTCAGGGCAGTTATACGATCCAGGCATTGGGAGAGGGACTTAGACGAATGCGGCAGGAACAAAAACGTGATAACCTATGCAGTGGGATCACGAGACTCCAAAACAACTTTGTCTCGAATTCTCCCAAGTCAAAACTCGATGGCCAAAGGAACTGCTGCTAAATCCAGGAGCAAGGCAGCCAAGCCCAAGCCCAAGGGAGTCACTGTGAGTTCCAGAACCGTTTTCGATAGGTCGAAGAAAGCTTACGGCGAACGGACAGAAAAAAAAAACAAGACTCAGATGTGTTAGGATTCATGTGCCCAACCAGCCTTGGTCACTACCTCTCCACCAAAAGGGAGCAATGTCAAGCTCGACTTGACATCTGGCTGGTGGTATATATAGTAGATATGCCATCTTCACTCATGACAGGATGGGGAGTATGAAGACGCCGCCTCAGTCGCCACAAGCCCGTGGACCCTCGCTCACCTCTCCCGGGCCGCCAGGAACGCAACACCCATCCTGGAAAACTCCCGGGAGTCCAGGCACCGACAAGGCGAACACACGAGCAAGTTGTCGAGGCAGAGAGCCAGGAGGAAGTCCATCGCCGCCGGCTCGCTGAAATAGAGGTCCAGAAAATTGCCATCCTGGCCACAATGGAGCTCGACGCCGAGGAGGAAGCAGTCCGTGAGAGCAATCCCGTTGTAAAAAATGTTGACAGCCACAACGCTAACTTTGATGCCGCCTCAGATGTGGATTCCCCGTATATCCCTCCCGCCGAGTTCACTGGCCAGGCTGCTATGTCGTCTGACGACGATGAAATGGGCAGTGGCGTCGCCTACCTCGACAACCTTCCGCAGCCTTCATCGCCAGCCACACGATGGACCCTGTCGTGCGAGCCCAACTCCAGGCGGAAAGCGACTGTATCATGGCTATCTTGAACGCCCAGGAAGCCGTCATAAGTCTTCATGTCACTTCTCCAAAGAAACTCCAGGCGCTCCAGTTTCCTACGGGGTTGAAGATCGATTGGCAAAAGAAGATGCCAGCAGTCAACAACAAGCTGGCTATCGGACCGAGCGGCTCGAGCGGGAAGAAAGCAGCTATTAATACGCCCCTCGGCGGACTTACTGACGACGACGGCGCTGCTGCTCACCCCTTCAGCGTGGTTGGTCATGGAGCAGGGGCTCGAGGCTTAGTCCGCAAAAATGATGTGAGTTTGATCGCCGGTGATTGGTTGCCTCTTGCAGCTCATTGTCAGCGACAGCCCTAGGTCAGCCTGACGGGATGTCGATATGGAAATAACCCGGCTGGGACTTTATACGAATAACCCGACTAGAACCCGGGGTGAACGCCGATGAGAGGCAAATTGATTGTTCGCTCGAGAATCGTGTGTTGGATATAGGTTCGGATCAAGCCGCCTTCTCATCACATGATATTCACGTGCTGCGCAGCGAACTCCGAGAATCGCCGGCTCGCCGGCGCGGAGACAGGCTTGCTCCGAACCTATGTTGGATATTCAAGCCGGTACTCCGCGGACACGTGCACGCCACCAGGCTGTGCATGATGACACGCTGCGCGATGAAACGCGTAGCAACGGGTCTCAGCTGGTCTGGACCGTTGTCTTTCTTGAAGTACATTGTATGACGTAGTTTGTTTTGAGTACCTTTGTACCATTGTTCTTTAGGTATAAAAGGCCTCTATATTTCTTGCATCCCCCGTTCGAACCAAACTACAACTTTTTACAGGTTATTGGCCCCCGCGCTTAAACCTCAAACGAAAACACTACGATTTAAACCTCTTCCTATTCAATCCTTACCCCCATGTCTACGAACACGTTCTCCTCGACCACCAAACTTGGCGAATACTTTGCCAAACTTCCCGCCTGCAAGGCCGACGGCACAAACTGGGTTTTCTTTCGTGACCGGTTCCTATTCGCTCCTGACGCTGCAGGACTCGACGGAAACTTCGATACAAGCGCGGCTGGAACGGCTGAGGCGCCGGTTGAACCCAAGATCACTGATGCTGCGGCACCGACGGCGGCGGAAGTAAAGGCAAACAACGAGTATCTGGCGCGCTGTCGCAGTAGCGAGTTCCCTGCTCGTAGACAGAAATGGTGGGTCGGTTGGCCGAATATGGGGTGTAGGAGTGGACTGAAAAGTAGGTGTGAGGTCCCAAGAAAGAGCTCGAGGCGTAGAATGAGAAATGTGTCGAATAGAGGGAAAGTGCTGTGTGGGCGTGGAGTGGGCGTAGAAGTCGTTAGGGCTCGATGAAGAGGGAAATATAGAGCTTGTGTGGAAAGTGTTCACTGGCAGCGTACCCGCGTTGGAGTACTCAAGTCACCGGCTGCGTCGTAGATGGTGGTTCGGGTGTAAGGGGAGTATATTTGGCCATGTGTACGTACAAAACAATAACCAATCCAAGGACCGATGTACCGTAAAGTACGTACAGAGATATAGAAAAGGGGAATGGCAACGAGCGGGTCATCCTACCCTTCCACAGCGCCGTCGGATTTGGAAGTCTGAGCAGGCTGTCCTCAAGCAAGGACTTGCTTCGGTGATACCGGATTCATTGTTCTTAAAGGTCAAAGCCGCGAGTACGGCGAAGGGGATGTGGGATAAAGTGAAGGATGAATACTGTACGACCCTGTATGGGAGCAACAGCTCCAGGACCGTGACATACCCGTTGCCTTTTTTTCAGGCAACGAGACCCACGTGAGCGTGACGGTTGCTCAAAGAAGCAACGAGAAATATTTTGCAAGGCACCTGTGTAGGTATCATTCAGTATTATTACACTTGACTGCTGTCGGGCACTAAAGTCTTGGTTTCCCACTCATTTCAGGTACTTTGGAGCGCATAGGAATTTTTTCAGCTTTTTCTCTGGCTATGTCACGATAAATTCAAAGCAACGAGCCTCATCGTGACCGTGACCCCGCCAAAAACAAGCAACGCAACGGGGCTCCCGTTACCGTGACCGTTGCTCCCATACAGGGTCGTACAGTATGAGAAAAAATCTAAGATGGTTACGGTGGATCTAAGGCGCAAGCTCCAAGATGAGTGTTGTGCAGAAGGTGGAGATGTAAGTCTCACCTAGATAAATTGCGGACAATACGGGTGGAGTTGATCGCGATGGGCGCAGACCCAGGCGACGACAACTACGTCGCGATTGTTCTCGGTTCCCTCCCCACGTCTTACGAGACGCGTACCTATCGGCGCTCACAGGCGCCGCCACGCTTCTTGGCAAAACTCTCGACCCCGACACGGTGCTCCAGGGCATCAGTGATGAAGCTGACCGTAAGACGGCCAGGCTCGTAGGAAAGGGTGAGAAAGAGGCCGCGTTCTACGGGAATGGCGGTAAGTTGAAGTCGAAGAAGATGATGGAATGCTATAATTGCCACAAGAAGGGGCACATGTCAAAAGATTGCTGGGCGAAAGGAGGAGGGAAGGAAGGCCAGAGTCCCCATAGGAAGGGGCAAGGCAAAGCAAACACCGCGAAAGCGGACAAGGATTTTGATGCCGCTTGGATGGCGGTGGTGAATAGGCCGGAGGATTATATTGAGTTTGACGAGCTTGCTGAGGAGGAGCTGGAATCGGATGAATACAATGATTTGACATTATTGGTGAACGCCCCAGACAGCGATGACGAAGCTGACAACGCGAACGAGGAGGAGAAAATTGATGAGCACTCAGCGAAGACATCACTCACCTCAGAAACTGTGTTCACCATGGCCGCGACTGCTCAACGACTGCTGGCGAGTTGCCAGCAGTCTAACTAGAGGGTCGTACCGATCGGTATGACCCTCTAATTAGGAGAGGATATACAAGATGTTATGTACACACACATAGAGGATAAGCAACACATTTTCGTGAGGGGCGACACATTCTGGCAAACGCAGCACATTTCCATCAATGTGTTGCTTTTGGTTCACCTGCCCTTTATAGAAATGTGTCGCCCATTTCGGCCCGGGAATTGCCACGTGCACTGTTTGCACAGCAATTCCCCGTTTTCGCCTTTCCCTTCGACCACCACCACCGTCCTGTCCCGTCGACGAAAGGTGCATGTACCCCTACCATCCGACATCGAAGCACCCACTCACCTACTTGGCCTTCCTTGACAGGCTTCCGTCGCAGCTTGACAGGCTTCCGTCGCAGCAATTGGTGGATTTCGGGAATTACGTGCGTCCTGCTTTCGCATCGCCTCGCTGCGCTGTTTAACAAATAATCCATAGAAACATTAACATGCCTACCTGATACCCCACAGCTCCCAGCGCGGTACGCCGGCAGCTGGCGCGTCAACGCGACCGACCGCGTCTTCGGTGGACCAGGTGCTCGGACTCTCGGCAAGCGAAATTTCTGACTACTAGTATATATCTGAAGGCGGGCGTCACATTTTTGAAGATTTTGACTGGGATTTCGGGAGAGGATGGTCCAAGACTAGACTTGGCCGAGGCACGGGATGCATAGAAATCAACGCTCGTCGCGCAGCTGGAAACGTAGGCGAGCATTTTCGATCTTGGTGTCATATTTGGTTGATATCTTCAGTGGCTAGGAGTTTCTATATGCATCTCCCAATCTCACCAGTCAGACGGTTTATCGCGAGGCCCGGAACCGTCGCCATCGGTCCGCGGATGGTGTAATTTAATTATTCTGGTACATACATTCTAGGTGTTATTCGAATCGAATCAACTTTCATTTTCCATCCCGTTGAGTTCTGAATCATTGTGCTTTCACACGATGCTGGAGCCTGGAAGTAACCGAGTTGGTTGAAGGTTCAACAATGTTCTGTAATGTGTTGCGTCTCAGCGCAGAGGCAACACATTAGGCAGAACTGTGTCGCCACGATCGAAATGTGGTGGGCTTGATGGGGAATGTGGCAAGAATGTGGTGCTTGTGAGAATGTGTGTGTACGTAGAGTTTTGTTAATCCCGTCTAATTAGAGGGGTTTTGCGGGATTATTAGGTGAGCGGCACATCAAATCACCGCAGAGTACCGCTTTCGGCCGAAAAGCGGTCTTTTCTCTTGGCCCGGCGTCATGGTCATTGGTGAAGCCCTCAACTTGAAGTCACAGGATCATGATGTGACAGTTTCTTGTCACCTCATGACGTTCTCACTGACCTTGCACTGACCCCAACGGCGAGCCAGCCTGCTGAATTCTACCCCTCGGCAAAATACCTTGTTGCCACCCGTAAGGCACTTGTATCCATCCTTCCGCTGGGGCTTGTCTACATCGTCCTACACCTCGCGGAATACTGGGCACAGGACATCGCCGAATGCTCGGAAGGCGGCCGTGCGGTGGCGGCATCGGACGCCCTCGACAGCAATGCGAATATTTGCTACCTCATCACGAAGCCTATTCAACAACTCGACATGGAGAATGCCCGTCTGAAGATTGTGCGCGTGGAGTTTACGACGGTCAGTCATGACCAGGGATAGGTGATCGATCGGGACAAGGTTCGTCTATGTCATCGTGTAGACATTTAACTTGATCTACCTACCCCAGGGACCTACAATGGTTGGACCTGGTTCGAGGCTGCGATCCTCCGGCGCACTCAGGTCGTGCCATCCATCCCGGCTCTCGATGAGTGGATGGCTCTTGCAAACGAACGCCCTCCGCCGTCACGCGCCGATGTCAAGACGCGCCCGACAACAATTCCTGCCGCACGCTGCCTAATCCCGCTCGTTCCTGCCGCAGCCAGTCTCCGATGTCTCCACTCCCAATCCCGACCGCCTCTCCGCGCCGCAGTCTCACCCCGTCAGCCTCCGCCTTGCGTCCACGCCAGCAGCCTCCGACATCCGTCTACCCGGCAGCCTCCGCTGACACTCCCTGCTTGCACTTCGCGCCACCTTGTGCCCACCGATTTCGCTCACCAGTGTCACGCCCACCGCACGCCCTTGTGCCCTCTCGTCCTGCCCGCTTGCACCTCCAAGCCAGCGCCGTGATAAATAGAACTCGATGGAGATTCACGCAAGGGCATGATATCCCGGTGCGTACATACCAGCCGTCGTTCCACCCCCTCTCCCTCCTCCCTTACCCCATTTTGTCCACGATGCCTGCGTCACCCGCGCTGACGAGATTGAATTCTGCGAGGACTCCAATATCGTCGGCGCAATCCCCCTTCTCCTCACCCCCCTCCGCATGCTGCTGGGGCAGTCGGGCACGGTCTGTGTCGTGTCACTGGACGCGCCGTCGCCTGCTCATCTCCATACGCACAGCGTCGCGTTCTCGGGCGGGTTATCTCATTTAGCCCCCTCCTCCCCCCACACCACCTCTCATGTCTCGCGGTCCCTTTATTTGCCAACCTTCCGCCTCGCGCACGCCGGACATTAGAAACCCTGAAGACTTCCGAGATCGACTTGTCGCGCGCGCGTTGTCCCGCAACTCCTCGTATTCTCCACCTTGAGTAAGCCGTTCCTCGTTTCCTTTCTGCTAATACCAGACCGATTTCCTTTTAGGGCAATGCAGATGCGCCTGCCCGAGATTAAGACAACGCCACCGACAACGGTGGGTACGCTCATAGTGCACGATGCTGCGGTGGATGAGCGTACGCGCGCGTATTATGGCGCTGTCCGCGCAGAGGTAGGAACGGTGAGATTTCTGATCACAGAGTACACTTTTATTCTATGACACCGAGTCCGCGGGTTTCCAGGCCCACCATGCAGCGTAACACAGGATATTCTACGGGCCGATATACTGCCCTTAGTGATCGTTATTTCGTTTGATGGTTCCCGTGCACGTATGCCTCAACGCCGCCTTAGCTCTTGTCCCAAGTTTCCTCTGAGTGCCCGGGTCAATCTGTCTTCACAACGCTGACATTCTCCTCTAATCTTCAACTTACTCCGGGTTTTCGTCCTCGGTTCTTGCGCCAAGTCTATTCGCCTGATGTCCCGATCTCTAAATCCGCTCCAAATACCCCGCCGTCCGGCGGAAATCTGATTCTTCGACAACTGGGTACCACACAACCGATCGCAACTCCAATCTCGAAAGTTCCGAATCCCGACGTGCGTTTCTGCATTCAATCCAGTGAACACTTTCCTCCCCTCGTTCTTTCTATCTTTCAGACTGGGGACTATTCGCACAGCGCGGCTTGAATGAAATTTCACAAGGGGCAATATCAATGTTCACCTTCCTTTAGGTTGAAGTTCTTCGCCTTCAATGTGCTTTGGGGCTTCAACTCCGCCGACGTTTTCCCGGAACCTTACCCAATTTGTCTTTCTTCAGCGATCATCGAGTTGGATCTTGTTTCAAGGTGCGTGTCCTCTGATCCTCTGTTACTATTTTTCGTCGATATTGACGGACCTCTGCTTACTTTTCCTTCACAGATCTTCACCAATTCCTTAACCGTGTGCTTAGATGAATCTTCAAGTCATTATCGTTCTCAAGTCTAGCCTGTCACCCAGCCCGATGTTTGAGCGCTCTCGGATTGATTTGCAAGCGCTCGATATTAAACTGATTTTCTCGCGACATGACTATATACACTCGACTCTGCTCATTTTGTGTTATTCTTACTAACTGGTCCCTCCGAGTCACTGAGGTCTCAAGCACCGACCCTTCACTCCGCCCCAGCCTTTCAATACCCTTCGACGGACTTGTCGTGTTCCGCCAAATTTACTGACGTGCCCCTACAGATAACAGATTTCTCCGTCCAATTCCTGCGCCCGTCGTTCTCAGGATCGCACGACTGTGAGACCCCATCACGTCCGGCGTGTGAAACGGCGACCGTGGTCTCTTTTGCTTCCAGCCTCGAGGTCCTCTGCATCTCCAGCACCAGCACCAGCCTACCTCACACCTACTGCGCCAGGCTCGACGCGAGACTCGGAGCTCGTACGTGGTGCTATCGATGGTGGCATCCGACCCCGGATTCCCGATCCAGTTGTTCATCCGCATTCTCGAGTACCTCCGCTACATCGCCCGTCGATTCGGATTTGCCCCATCGTCGCCATGGCGGGTACGTAGAGGTACGTAGCTGGGTTCTCCCTGCGTTTGCGTGTCGCTAGCTCGTTTACAACCTACTTATTGTGTACGGCGAGACAGAAACCCGAAATGACAACACCGCACGAAGACCGGCTCGCACTCGTCCAATCCGCCATCGACGTGTCTCTCCAGGAGCAGAATATCAGATCCAACGGGCAGGTTATCTGTGGTACGTTCGTTTTATTTTGTCCCTTCTCCCCTTCCGCTTCAGGCTCAACCCTTCCTCCGCCTCCATACGCAACAACCGTTGACCACCAACCCTAATTCAAACAGAATGCTGGCCCTACTCCGGCTGGCTCTATGGCCAAATTGCAGAACTCGACGGCGCCCTAAACCCAAACCCAAACGAGACAAAATACCGCTACCCCGACATGCTTGCGGACTATTTCGCCAAGACGGAGGCCTACCCAGGGCGGGCGGGGTTTGCTAGTGAATAGTGAGTTTTGTTTTGGGCCGTCTGCTCGAACTGATTCAAGAAGGGTTCGCAGCGTATGTTTGTCTATGACAGTGTATCTATCGAGGCTGATACATATATATATGACAATTCAGATCGAAGGAGGATTGTACTTCCCGTCCCATCCCAATGCGCCACAGCCGTTGACAACCCCCCCAGAGGCTACGGCCGTTCCGCTATAATCGCGTATCAAGTTTACAACGACGAGCGCTTCCTCGAATTCGCCCTCAAAGCCTGGCAGTTCGGCCGCAATTGGACGATCACCGAGGCGGACGTGGCGAAGGGGCGATTTGAGGCGAAGGGGACGGATGTGGCCAGGAGCTGTTCGGGGTGTAAGTGTGTTTTGCCTAATTGCTTAGCTGCGCAGGGACTGATTTGCAACGTTAAACGTGGTTTAGCCACCGTGGCTGGCGGGACGTTTCGAGTGAGGGTTTCTGGGCTATTAATTTTGCCGCGCTAAGGGGATTACTGTAGAACTCGAAGATGGACGATGCGTATGTCAATGCGTTGGCGACTGGGTGCGTTTTGCGGAGTTCCTTCCTTCCTCTCCAAAATTGAAAGTAAGTCGGGGCCGCGACCAGGTTCTTCTTTGTGTACGTTTAAATCCTATATCTCCTCTCGATCCTCTTGCCTAGATCTGACATCCCCAACCCAGACTCTCCGCCCTCCTCGCCGAAGCGACTGAGGACGACGCGACCCGGGACGAACAGTTCCTCGACTGGGCCACCACCTCCCTCACATTCATCAAGAACCACCTATTCCGCCCGGAGGAGAACCAAGTCCTGGACTCCTTCTACGGCGAGAATTGCCGTGTGGGGGAATCCCAGATACACTACAATTACGGGCTCGTCATCCAGGGGCTGGCGATTCTGTACTCAATCACTGGGAGTGCGAGTCTCCAGACAATGTTGGTGTTTTTTTTTTTTCTCCTTTTGGCCACGATATTGTATTTGATGCTTTTCTTTCTTAGGCTCAACGACGTAATTTCCGTTGTGATTTCAAAGACGGAATGGCAAGGCGAAGATGGGATCATCGCCGCTAACTCGGAGAAACACGGGAGCGTCGAACTCGTCCAGGGGCTCATCGCGGCGTACGAACGAAATGCAACAAGTCCGGAACTCCGCAAGGTCGTGGCACGGTACCTCACCGTCCAGGTGCGTCAATAACCTACCAACCACCGAATTCAAAACTAATATTCATGTGCAAGTTCAACGCAGTCAAAGACCTATCCAGATTCCCAGGCACGAACATCTACTCCTGGCAATGGGTGGGCCCGGCGGCGGGCACCAGTTCCAGTTTAGACGGCAGAGGTCAAACCGCGGCGCTCAGTGTCCTCCTCGCGTCGCTCTCCCTCCCGCTGAGCGACCCGGAGATGATAATCGACCCTACGCCTCAGATTGTTGCCTTTGGGTTTATCTTCTTCGGCGCGATGGTCCTTGTTGTGGGCATAGTCCAGTTCTTCTGGCCCCAACTGGGACGGCTGGTAAAGCGGGCTCTGTGGTTGTCCCTGATCCGGTCTCCGAGGCGCTTGCAGCGGTTATTTCGTGGGAGTGCTCGTCTCAGGTGGTTTGAGAAGGAGGAAGAAGACTCGGAAAGCATCAGGGTATGGAATAAATCACGTCGAGAACGAGTTGTTGATGTTTTTTCTTAGTCCACCCCGCTCCAAGATGGTGTTTACCGACTTGACGGCCGAATCGTGCAGGAGGATCAGTATCCCATCGCCGGCGGAGGCAACGCGAATATATACCGCGGCACGTTAAGATTCCGGTAGGCGTCTAGACATCCGCCGACCTCACACTGATCTTGCCCAACCCAGGTGGCGATTAAGGCCCTGCGGTACATTGGAGACTACTCCGAGCAGCAAGCGACTTTGCAGGTGCGTAGATGTTTGTTTACGTTGGAATAATCAAGTATGCACTTTGAACTTGATTTTAGCGCATGAAACGGGAAGTTCAGGTCTGGTCGCAGGTCAAGCATCCAAATTTGTTGCCGTTCTTTGGGATCTGCAAGGGGCTAGCGCCGAGGCCGGTTCTTGTATCTCCCTGGTACGAGTTTGGCCACGTCGGGGAGTATTTGAAGAAATTCCCAGAAGCGGATCGCCAGGCTTTGGTGCGTTCATCTGTCATAGGTATCTGAAACTTTATTCAAAAAAACTTGAGACGGTCGGAGCAGCTACTGGGTTGACCTACCTTCACAGCCGGGAGATGATCCATGGGGATCTCAAAGTGGTACGCTGCGTCTCGATTATGGATTCCCAGCTGAACCGTCCTTTCAGCAAAACGTCCTCGTACACGCATCCGGCCGTGCTGTCATCTGCGACTTCGGTCGAGAACGATGAATCCGTAGAGGATTAGTATGGCATTAATGGCATTAATGGCATTTATGCCATACAGAATCGTTAACGATATGTCTCTACGTGAACGAGCGATACATACCTGAACGTCTCTGCCACAGTGAACGGACCGGCTGTCTGTTAAGGTAAAGTCGCTTACGTTCACGATCACAGCCTTGTTCACAGGCGTTCACGAGCCTCATGTCCTCCACGCTTTTGGTACCCTTTCACGGCCGTTGTGAAACGTTCACGACTGTTGCTAGACGTTCACGATCTTTACGGACTCAATAACCCTTCAGGATTGCGTGTTACGTTGAGGCTCCTAAGCCGCTCCTTCAGCCCCCCAAGAAACGTTCAGGATGTGACGACCTTCAGGACTGGTCCCTTCCTTCACGACATGCATGAGCATGCACGACTTGGATATACTCTTCACTACCCTTCACTAGAGTCCCGGCCCTTCACGGTTTCTGTTTGCCTTCAGGCCAGGTTGAGTTTCTTCAAGATCAATCATCTTCGTTCAAGGGAGCGGCTCTACCTTCAAGATCCTTGTACTTAAACCTCCATGCGTCATGTACGCTTTCGGCCAGACACATGTGTACCGTCACATTCAAACAAAGGTGGTGCTATCTCTCGTTTGTCCTCAACCATGTTGAAGCGCGATTTCCTCAACATGGACGAGCTTGTGGAAAAGTGGATTGGTTTGGGCAACAAAACCCAACCTAAACCTCCAGCGCCAAAAGGCAAACGCACCGGTACTACAAGGAAGGGACCGACTGCAGAGGAAGAGCTTGCGCGTACCCAGATCACCATAGAAAATCGTATTAAAGACGAAGAGGAGCAGTGAGCTGACCGCCTATGTACCAAGTCCCATGCTAATATGCCGCAGGAAGTTGCTCGAGCCCGTGCAAAAGAATCTTGAAGACAGTGTTCCCAATGACGCCAGCACGTCTTTATTTTTTCTTCTATATAACACTGTCTCACCTTTGTGATAGTCACCCTCGTCGATGAAAGCCCACTCTGTCCATTCTGTGACGAGGTATTGCCCACCGAACCCACGGAGACTCTCCTTGAGATGCTTGAGACTGCACGCCTGAATTCTGTTCCCGAAGCCCGCCCGGGTAACACTCTTGGTCGTCGACTCACAGTGTACGTGGCAGGGCCAGTTTGTGTACGCCACAAATTCGAGAAGTCAGTACTCCCCATGGCCATCACACAAGGTTGGCCAACTCACCTCGATCTCGTCGACCTCGAGCAGCGCATAAAGGAGAAAAAGGACATCTTCGATGCGCTGATCAATGACCCCGGGTGGCCTGAACAGGGTCCGCGCTACAACAATTTATTTTGGTTAGACGCTGTCCTCGCTGTGCAGTCTGGACAAGGCGGATTCGCGGGAAACATACTGAACTTTCATAAAGTTCAACCGGGCTAGTAAGTTATTTCATCATGTCTCTTAAATTCTGAATGCTGATGAGTGTCAGCTATGGAGAGCTGGGTACGCACTGCATCGACAAGACGTTCCACCGCATGCTCAACATTCTGGACGCCTGCATCACCCCGCTTACTATTCCGCAATTCGTTCATTCGGTTCTCATCCCCGAGGCGGGTGTCCAGCTGATTATGGAAGACCTCGGTGTCGGGACGACTCGGTCCCATGCGATGCAGGTTATGTGGGCAAGCGCAAGCTATGGTGCTTCAATGTTCCCGGATGACGATGATGATTTCTAAAGACCCCACCGTCTACGATGTTTGCCAGATTTTTAAAGTGACTCGCTGTTTCCCAGTAGAAAGACTCCAATATAGACCGTAACATTTGAAGAGAGTTGTATTTAATTGACATGAGGTCTGCTGTCGGAGTTTGTTTGGCGCGGACCTTGTATCCAAATTGTCGTGACCGTGAGCGCGTTTTACGGTCACGTTACCATCAACGCGACGCGTCTGTATAAAAGGAAACCTGACGTGTGTTTGGCACTACTTGGCGGGTTTGCTCTTGACCACCACCCGCCCCCAACACTCCCCGGCTTCGCTTGCATATGTTGCCTAGCCGGGCTTGCTTTCTGTTAGTCCATTCTCGTATGGTCAGGACGTTAGCAGAGTGTTGGGTCCAAGGTCCTTCACCTTTCATTTTCTCTTTTCTGGGTTCACATTGAGCTTCCTGCACCCGTTGCTCAACACCCTCTCCATCAGGCCTGGGTGTATGCCAGGTTCAGCTTCATCCTCTCTGAGGATCTAGACGTTCCGAGCTTGGGACTACGGCCCCTCGATTTGAATCCCAACCCCAGTCTTCTTTTTTCTTTCCGTTTTGCATTTCTCAGTGGCTGGAGTCTGTTGCCACCATAAACGCAGGGTTCTGCCCCAAATACTTGCAAACGGACCTCCTTCTGTGTATTGGGTGTAGCGCGGGGGCACGGACCTGCCCCGCACACATTCAGTACCAGCAGAGTCCCTGAGCTAGGAGTTGTGGCATAATATTCGTTTTGGTGGCAATATCGCCGGTGAACACGTCAAATGCAGTCAAGAATGACCCCTTGGGGACAATTTATCTTCTGAATTGCCCTACACCATTCTTGTCGTATAGAACGTGGTCTTCGACGCGCTCTTCGACGCGACTTTCCTTCACTTGCCGCTGAGTCCGGCGCCCGGCCCGGCGGCACCGCCACGACACGTTTCTTTCTCACCAACCACCATCGCGACCATCGACGAACCGGCGGCCTCGATTCCTCGAAACAGCAACGGCGCAGGAGGGGTGGGCAGGAAGGAGATGATGTGAATGGAAACAGGAGTGTGGCTGTTGGTGCGCAGTGTACAAGTTCTCTGCGAATCATTTGGTGCGTGTTTTTTTAATTACTCTTTTTCCTTTTTTCTTCCGGTTCTCATTCCCCTTTTCTCAAGGCACGACAGTTCCCGACGCCGCTCACCATTGCCAACCGCACGCCACACTGGTGTTTCGCCATCTTCTAATGTTTTTCAAAGCGGAGACTCACCGCCGGCTGGCCCTCCTCGTTTTGACACGTGCCCCTCGTCTGCAAACACACCGCCACGTCAAAACGCTGCCGCCGTCCTCGTGCGCGCCACGCCGTCCCCCGCGTCCCCCGCCGTCTCCACATCCCGCGGATTTACTGTGGACGCAGCCACCTCCACCTACGTCACGCACGTCCACCGCCCACCTCTGCGCACATCAACGTCGCTCGCCACACTCGCCTGTGTCACCGCGCCCGCCACCTACTCACGCTGCACACGTCCGCGTCGCGCGCTTCCTCTGCTCTGCACATTCGCCTTGTCGCCCGCACACACGTTTCCCTCGCATGTCCGCTGCGCACGCACATGCCGCACCTCACCCCGGCATGCATACATCCCCCGCCGCCCACAGCCCGCGGATTTGCCGTGCAAGCAGCCACCTCCGCCTACGCCACGCACGTCCACCGCCCACCGCCCACCTCCGCGCACATCAACGTCGCACGCCACACACACCCGTGTCACCGCGCGCGCGCCGGCGTCGCACGCTTCCTCCGCTCTGCGCATTCGCCTCGCACATCTGTCGCCCGCACGCACATCTCTGCCGCATCTCCGCCTCTCACGTCCGCCGCGCACACGCACATGCTGCACCTGACCCCAGCATGCATGCATGCATACGCTGGGCTAATGCATGTGATCTACGAACCGTTGGAGTGTTTAGTTTTTCATCTTCATGAATGTTGGATGCCCCGGTGCGCTCTCCTCCTGCTGAGAAACTAAATAAAATGCTTATGGTGTACGGCAGGCTGTTTCACCATCACCACCGTCTTCTCCCACGCACACACCGTCGTGCTCTGCGGCTCGTGCGCCAGCGTCCTGTGCCAGCCCACCGGTGGTAAGGCACGGCTGACCGACGGTGCGTCCCGTCCTGACAGATTTACTCCCAGGATGATGCTTATTCCGCCGGAAAAACTAGATCGCCACAATACGTACTCGCGCCGGTTCTGGCATTATTGCATTTCCTCGTCCACAACCAACCCTAAGTCGCTCGCACATACCCATCCATGTATCTACTCGAAACTATGCTGCCCTTGAGAATACGCCCTTTCAGCGCCGAATTTTCTCGGCGAGCCATCTGAGGGTGAATAAACAAAGGTGGTTTTTTTTAATTTGTTTTTTCCTCAAGTTTCTTTTCTAATCTTTGCTCAGCGTCGAGCGTCTCCCCACTATCCCCGACCTTTACCTCCACCCTCACCTTCCCTGTCCAAACCCCACACACCTACACATCAAACATCCCCCGTCGCGTTTGCCCTACTCCCGCTTCCCAGCCCCGCCGACGGCAACTCGCCTTCACCACTTTCGACATCTCAAGCACCACCAATGGCCCCAAAGTTTGAATACCCACGTACTTACCCTCCATTCTAGCCTGCATCCACTGACGGAAAGGCTCCTGCCTCCACGACTGGCAAGGCACCCGCCAAGGTGCGTCCTCTTTCCCTGCTCTCGGACGCGCTTCTGACTCGCCCTTCATAGACTGAGGACGCCAAAGCATTACGTGTATGATTACCATCTCGTTCACGTTCACGCATGTCCTTCACGTTCGTGCATGTCCTTCACGTTCGCGCATGTCCTTCACGTTGGTGCATGTCCTTCACGCTTTCTAGCACCCTTTGCGGCCATTGCCAAACCTTCACGCTTGCGCATGTCCTTCACGCTCGTGCATGTCCTTCGCGTTCGCGCATGTCCTTCACGCTTTTTAGCACCCTTTGCGGCCATGGCCAAACCTTCACGCTTGCGCATGTCCTTCACGCTTTCTAGCACGCTTTGCGGCCATTGCCAAACCTTCAGATTCCACAATAACCGCCCGTCGTGAGCAACAGACGTGTCCCTCACATGAAGCAAGACTCGCTCTTCCGTATCGCGTCTGTATCGTGTTCGTATCCTCGTACGGCAATCTTACCAAGGATGGTGCACCCGATCTGTTCGAGTATGGGCTGCCAATGCCTAGCCTGCGAGAGCGCCCCTCGTCCGAGGAGGATCTTTCCATTTCCATGTCGATCAACGTGGACAATATGTTTGCGTTCTTAGGCCGCGATCCTCAGCGCCGCCAGAGGGTCGCCAGCGATGCGTCCAGCTTCTACTTCAAGGCCCCTTCGGAGCCATCTGCCCGTGGACATCGTCGCTGCGAATCGAATATGAGCGTCTCTGCGCAGGGCCCTGCCCCTTAGCGCCATTTCCGCGTCGCCGCCCGAGTGTCACAGTGGTCATAACAACCGGTCATCCTTTGACTCGATCATCGACGAGGAGCGCCGGCAAGCAGCTGGAGGACGGTTGCACCCTTTCTGACTACAACATCCAGAAGGAGTCTACTCTCCACCTTGGCCTCCGTTTCTGTGGCAGCGCCTGATGGGTGTCTCTTGGGCTGAATGTCTCTCGGATTGTAACACGTACACCTACACGCACTTCATGAATACAGACCGCATCGTTTGAATGACTACTTTCTTTGTGACCCACAAAAAATGTGAGTTGCCATGCTGTGCGCAGTTGTTTGAACTAATGTACAGAATACACGTGTTCCCCATTCTCTGAGTTGTGATCGTCATCGTACGAATTCATGATGCCGAAATACCCGCCAGCTGCTTCTTCCTACCATGCCTGACGTCCCGCTCGACCAGCTAGTCGCGCGCCTGGCCAATTTCCCTCAACTCGGGCAGAGTGTCTCTCTCACACAACTGCAAGCTTTTCTGAGTCTTATTTCCCGACTGTTACCAGCCATTCGTTCCGACCCAGTCAATGCCGGTCTCACTCTGCCATCCCACCTTACACTTCCCGTTCCTGTAGTGGATTTTCTCGCCACTTCACTTCAGCTTCCAACCAGCATAGTAATTTTATGCTGGGCGGGTTTTGGTGATTGGGCCGGAGAACCTACCACATCCATTAATGAAGACGAGCTATTAGGTTCACTTGGGACCCATTTTGGAATAGGTCGGTACGGCCATGCCATAGCCTTTCGCGGCTCACACGTCATTTCACTCCAGCAGGCGACACTCTGGAGCCTCCCTCCCATTGCACAACGGACACCTGCAATAACGCACCTTTGACTAAGCGGCAAGAATACCAAGCTACTTTATTCACCTTGCGTCGAGGAGTTCTACCAATTACTGTCGTGTCCTTGTATTGTCATCGTGCGTTTGTTTCAACTGAGAATATGGTGTCAGCCAATTTTATTCTCCAGATTGTCAATCCACATACCACCATGATTACAAAGTACGCCATGCATCGCAAGCTCACGCTCAGCGAGAATACTATGGTGGGGTGCCCGAGCGCATTATGGTATCTATGCACCATGTCATCGAACGCGAGCTTGTGGTTTTATGGGAGGCTCAAATGGTCTTTTCAGGGTACGCTCTTTCGTCTTTATCCCTTGTCCTTTGGCTAAAGAATGTCCAGCGCTTCTGCTGAGGCTGCATCTAGGATATATAACACTGCTTTGCGTACTCGGACGGCCGAGACAGAAGAGAAATTGCTCCCGACCACCGTCTGGGACAGCTTCTTCCTCCATGCCTTGTTGAGGGACGCCACTAAGCGAGAAATTACACTATGTGTGCCGCATAATGCAACAAATGCTGATCGAATGAACACGGCCTTGGAGATGAGGAACATGTGGATGGTTGGGACCGGTCAAGACCTTTGGGCGCATGCCTGCACGGGCTGCCAAAAAATTATCGGCAACAGTATGTGTAATGAAGCTCAATTTTATTCCTCTCATTCAAAGTTTCCCTTAGAACGCCTTTCCGCTTGTGTGACTGACAGAGTAACCGTCGGCCACGTCTGCTGTGGAGTGGCAGATTGTCAAATTCCGCTCGCAAACCAAAGTGCCTGGTTTTGTCCGGCTCATAGTAAACTTCAGTTCATTTGCGCCGTCGCCGGATGTGAGCACAGGTCTGGAATTGGATGGCGAACATGTGACAATCCCACCCATCGCGCCTTTGAGGAACAACGCCGCACGAAAGGCAAGGCGATGTTTGTGTTACGAGCAAGGCAAGCCCGGAATGCTGGGCAGGCTGAACCTCGGCCCCCTACCTCGGATATGGATTATCTGGATGAGGTACCTGAAGAGGAAGATCAAGACCCACCTACTGCACCCACTCCGAGTAATGATCTCGTCAAAATTCGTGGTCGTCTCAGCCGGCGCTGGACACACAATGAGCAATTAATCGTGCGATGCTGTGGTATCATCCTATCCCGCGCAACATTCTTTGGCTCTGAAGCAATAACATCTGTCAAGGTCCGCTTTCTTGCTTTAAAACTGACGAAATTAAATTTACTCTCGTCTTTAGGACTTCATTCATGTCACTTTTCCGGTTCAGTACCCGGGCTCGCTGCCGTCATACATATTTTTCGACAATAACTGCCTTCTCTTGCGCCACCTTCTGGCCTCTGTGCATCCTAGGGACAGCCGCCTGAGTGCCGTAGGGTTTCCTGTGGATGTATTTCATGCCTCCCGAAAGCACAAGGACTCAGATGAATTTTGCACCATGAACTGCTCCCCGGTCACTTTCCCGGAAATTATGGACGGAGATGCCTGGGTCTTCAACTCTTCAGCAGCGGAACAAGCCAACAAGTGGTTTCGTCAGTTCCAGCCTATTGTCAAGGAGATGCCGATACTCCGTTACAACTTTTTCCTCGACGAGATGATCTCTCTTCGAAACGAGTGGAGGGTGAATAGAATCCGGGTGGAAGGGAAGGGCCCACACTTGATCCCTCTGGCGGATCTTGAGACTCGATTATCGTAGCTACGACAAGTGTTGTGAAATTATAACTAGATTTGTGTTTCTACCTTGGGTGCAGTATGGATTCTAACCGCTGCCTCCATGAACTCCTTCCACTTCGCCATCCCCATGTAACTATCGGGCATCTCACCGTCGATGTGTGCTTTCACCGCTGGGATACTTCCGGCCGTCACCTGTACCGCCCCAGCCGCCTTCGCACCAGCGATCCATTCCCCCCGGCAGTCCAAAAACTGGCCAAGCAGTCTATTACTGATCTCCGAGCGGCCTGCCGGCTCGCAATTTGCGCCTGGTGTTATTCTAGATAAGATATAAACATAGGCTGCCCAGATGGCGACAGCGCAAGAAGGCTGAGGCTGCCTGGTGTGGACCTGGAGTCGCATAGCCTGTGCAATAATGTTATCATAGCCTGAAGCTCCCCGCAAATACGCTAATTGGGCGCTGTCGCGTTGCGTGGCGGTGAACTTGACGTTTTCTGCAACTGGTGTGGGATCCCCCGTGGCCGACCTGCTCGCACGATATGCTTCTCCTTCCTCGTCGTCAGTGCTGCGCGCTGAAAAGTGTCGCTTGCTATGAGCAGGTTGCGTCTACTGGAAGGTTAACCAAGGTGCACTTGGTGAGTAAAGCTGCAACATACTTTGACGACGCCACTGGTACCCGCCTCTAGAAAGATTGACAACATGTAACCACATCCAGTGGTGTCTCCGACGGCTACTTGTGACACACAAATCTCTGGGACGGTCGGAAGCCCGACGTAGTCCGCACCCGCCTTGAGCATATAAAACACCGTACGGAATTTTGTGCCACTATGCACCATATCCACCGCCAGACGGGCGGTTCCGGCAATGGCTTCCGGCGAGTTCTGGAGCTCTGTTACCAGCTCGTGGCTTTGCACAAAAAATTGGGCGCCTTTGTGCTCGACACTATCCACAAAAAGAATGGCTGCCCTCGGATCGGACACTGTGCCACCTCGTTCGTCTGATATCAAAACCAAAATCTTGTGCATTGGTCGGTTGGTTTCGTCAACGGGTTTATTACCCACCACGTTGTCGTTGTCGTTGGCCGTTGGATCCGCGAGGACGATGTTGTCGTCATGCTTTGGCGCCTTATCCTAGTGGTAGAAGATGAGAACTCAGGCCTAATAGTATCCAAAGTTGGTCCTGCAGTGCTTACCTCTGGCTTGAAAAAGGCCAGGCCTGGAATTTCGCCGCTAGCAAGCTCAGTCCGAAACAGCTCGTCAATGTCCCGGTCCGTTCTTTCAGTGTCGAGGATGTAGTCGTCATGGAGCTCCTCGTTGAGTGGGGTTTGTACTACAAGCCAGTTGATTGAACATTCATCTGCCACAATTTTCTCTTTTGCCGCTTCAACACTAGAGCCAATTTTCCATTGTGGCTTCATTCGGGAAACATCATGTGCAGTCTTGATTATCCTCTGTGCCGGTGGGTTTTGTATTAATATTAGGCAGCAAGTCGCTCAAGAAGCACACAAACCTTGAGGAACTCGAGGGGTAGCCCAGACCTGTGTGAACGTCAGTGCATATGTACAAGCAAGAGGCTCTCGTAGCGCACAAATACTGGGCATCTAAAAGGTGTCTCTGGCTTGTACGATGCATGTCCATTTCTCTTGGTTGTGCAGTGGTTAAGCACAATGAAGGGAAGGTGAAGTGGTGGGTTGCGAACAATTTGACCGTCTAGAGTGGTGTGACATCCCGCCCGCTTACAGTTTAAAATATTCTTACGTGGCGTAAATTTCGTGTATCTATCCTTAGAGACTGGGGGATGATCTGCAAGGGCGATCTGCAAAGGCGATCTTACGGTGCATTCGAGTTAGTGAATGTCCAAGCCGGGATTTGGATGAGTCGGAAACTTTGATCCACAAAGCTTCTTTGCGGTAGTCTTGGTATTCATAAAGGATAAACAGGAGCAGAAGCACAGAGAGTCACAGTATTGAGGATTGTTCAGGTTGAAGCAAGATGTACGGGCCGTCCGGCAACTCCGGACATGATATTACCGACGAGCCGCTTCCGCCACAAAATTTACCCTGATACACCGGACAGAGTTGCTCAATGCGCGGCGAGATACTCCTCCGCAATTTGGACTGCATTGAAGAACACCGGAGCTCAAGTGCTCAAGAGCGACATGTGCACGTGAGCTGAGGACATGCTGTTTGCGCTTCGGGCCGAAGGTATGTATTTCCAAGAAAATTGTGATTAAATATGCCACATTCCAAGTCTACGTTGAAACTATCTAATCTTTGCCCTTGTGTATTGCGCGGAATTTGCTCCATGTATCCGGCTTGATCTCTCCGATAATTTTCTGAGGGTCGAGATCCATCCGACACGCCCTATCCCAAACTCTGCGATTCTCGGCGTAAGTTGGGTTCTTGTACTCGCACCCAAATATCTCCTGAAATTTTTCTGGGCGGTTTCGAGCTTTCACCCCAAGCGCATCGAGGAGCATGAAACCCGCCGCCATGTCCCTCAGAGAAATAAAGGGCCAGCCACCTTTGGAAGGACCTCTAGCGGCCTTGTCGACTATGCTGCGTAATGTCGCTTCAGACGGCCCAGATGAGCTTCCCTCCATAGATGTGGAAGCAAAGGTGGATGACGTTGATGAAGCAGAAGCCGATGTTGAGTTGGAAGAGTCAAATGAGATTAAACCGCCCAAATTAACCACAGGTGGGCGGAACGGCGAGGGAGAGTCGAAGGGCGACACGGTTCCTTCGGAGCTGGATGAATAAATGGAAGTCGGGGTGTCAAAGGATATAGCGGAGATCATGGGGCGAGGGGGAGATTCAGTGAAGCACGGACTAGTGATAGTCAGTCCAAGTTTTGTGACGACGCTAGTAGTTGGTATCTTACCGCATGTCCTGAGGTGAGAAAGTTGCGAACGTCGCAGGTGGCTGTGAGCCTACAATTAACTGGTTGTTCTGTCCCAGTCTGCCAGTGAGTATAGACCCCTGCGGCATCCCAATGCCTGCCCGAACACCACGACTTCTGAACAGAAGTACAATATCTCTGTCAACAATTTGTGCCGGGGTGTTAATCGAACACAGTTTCCAAATGTCGAGCGCCGAATGAAAGAACTCAAACAGTGTTGTGTCTGCGGCATACAAAGAGACGAGGTCAGGAGAATGGGCAGGGTGAAAATGGGGGTAATGTGGTGCTTGAACATCCATAGTGTCGGGCTCAGCGCCATTCTACGGAACAGTCATTACATTTCCTTTCTTGAAAGAAGAACGAGCATACCACCGACCACCACTGAATAACAATTGTCTTGGCTGTTTGCCGGGAAAACGAACGGTTTTCTGCCGCGCTTAAAACCCGTTCAAGGTTCTTGTCGTTCTCGAGGAGCTGCCGTTTATAAGTCTCAGAAAGTGGAATGGCATAGCTTCTGACTGCAGGAGAGCGCGACGACCCCGGAGTTGCTGGGAGAGATGCAGAGGCAGCCGGCGGCGGAAGTGCCTTCTTCAAGCTCTCGCGGTGAGTGGCGCATGGACAAGGTCCAATGGAGGGCGTCTCTGCATGTGCAAGAACACAACAGGTCTGGCAAAGAGCAATGTGGCACGAGTTATTACCCTGTCGAGCCTTGACACGATGCAAACAGTCTTTTCCCGGACAAGCAATGATACAGTCTGCGGGTTTGCGCGGTCCTCTTGGAATCCCCTCCGCCCACTGGAACTTCGTGCAGCCCCCGGGGTTATTCAAGCACTAATGGATGTAAACTTGAGGTCTCAAAAACGGCAAGAGATGTGAAAACACAGACCTTTTGACCCCAACAGCCTTCCGTCTCTGGATTGTTCCTGCCCTGGGACATGAACACATGCGTCATGTACTGGTTTTGGCGGGCAGCATCTCCAAAACAGGTCGGGCACTCGCTGAGGTGCTTCAGATGATTGTAGGGCGGTTCGGGTGGAATGTCCGACATGACGGCGAGAAGGCAAGAGAAAAGAGTTGCCCATACTACATACATTGCAACGAGCCAGTGCTTAAGGAGTACTAGATACGTGGACAGAGTGGGAGCCTTCGAGTAAAGTGAGTGAGTCGGCTAGGAACTTGAATGCAAAGCAAAGTCAAATCCTAAATAAGCCGTCGTCGCTGAACTGATTCAATCGTGAACGAACCGATTCAATCATGAACGAGGGGCCGGCCAGTGAAGGCGCATGAGAATCATTCACTGAGAGGGGGTCCCGTGAACGAGAGTGGTGCATCCCTGAATGCTCTTCGAGGTCTTGAAGGGTTGGCCAGAGTCTTGAAGATGTGGATGCGGTCGTTAAGGTGGACGTCGATCGTTCAGGCCAGATGAGTAATCATGAATGATCCGTCTTGTCCTGAAGCATGCGGTTTGCGTGAACGGGAGAACAAGGGCTGAAGGATGAGTCAAGTCTTGAAGGATGGTCCGGTGTTCGATTACGTGTTGTAGTAGCCTGAAGGTTCGCTATATTCGTGAAGAGATCTGGTTCCGTGAAGGCCCTCTTCACTCTTGAAGGAAGGTGTTTTGCCTTAACGTGTGTATCGTGAAGGGTGCAAACGAACGTGAAGGTGGGTACATATCGTGAACGATTCTGTATGGCATATATGCCATACTAGTCCTCTACGGATTGGATCTTCATCTTCGGTCTGTCTAAAATTATAGACCAAAGTGGATATACGACAAACATCGTCGGGACGGTAGTGTATATGGCACCCGAGCTGTTCACGGTGCTCGACAATGACAATCCGCTCGGAGCTCGGACTACAAAGGCAACAGACGTATATTCATTTGGACTACTGGGCTTGGAGGCAACCGACTTTCTGCGCACCTTGCTGGACGACGCTAGCTCAACAGTCTTTTTTAGATCTATTCCTCGCAGCGGCCTAAACGAAGACCGACTGGCCTCTTCGTAACCAAACAGACCCTCGCCGAGATGCAACCAAAACGTGAAGACATTCCGGTGGATACGATCCCTCCCGTGCTCTGGTGTCTTTTCGAGGGGTGTTGGCATCCGAAACCTCACTTGCGGCCAACCATGGCGCACGTCCTGCGCTCGCTCGAAACGTTCGGACGGTCGCTCTCCTGGCAACGCAAACGAATGGCGCAGAATTCTAAAGGGAAGAACCCTCTTCGGCGTCTGCTCCCCCATCTTGTTGCTGGTCCCTCCACCGCGGCGGTATCCGCCAAGACGACATACATGTGTTGTTTTGACCGACCGCAGTCGTGCTCTTTCGAAGTGGACGACTTTGTTCCAACTGATGCACCCACGCTCGCGGATCGACATACATTGCACTGGATTCCGGAAACCAACGAGTGGGCAAAGATGGAGGATGGCTTGACACCAAGGATATTGGATGAGGTGGAGCGAGGAAAGTACGCGGAGGCGGTAGAGGCGTGCAGAGTTGACTGGGATGATCCGGATGTAAACGACGAGCTATGATTTTCAGGCGAGCGCGTGTGAGCGTTCCGCTTTAACCGTTAACGGTGCGAGCGGATGGTGCTAATGCGGAAGTGGTCAGTGCAACGAGGACAGATGTCTCCTGTAGGGCTGTTGGACGTACCGTAATTTACGGTGTGTATGATACCATCAATGTCGGATCTTTGGATAGATTAGTCGGCATACTGCTGAGCTCCTCCGTACTTACCTCAATTGCTTATGTGTCGCACCCGAAATTAATCCCTTGATGTCGAAATCTGTAATAGGATTTACATGTATTTGAGTATACGTAGCCGCTGCCTGTGAGGGTATTCTGAGCTCATATTCAGCAAACAAGTGATCTATAGTGACACACAAACTGAATTTCGGGGGGTATTTGAACACCAAGCACCCATAACCCCACTAACAGCCGTAAAGCCGTATACGCGTACCATATGGCCCTCTCGAACCTGCAACTACGGTACGGGCACGGCCTGGTTTGGTGATTTCACCGTATTGTTTACTACGGCCGTAACCGTATACGGTACGGCTTACAGCCCTATGTAGTCTCCTGCGTCAGACAGCGGGATTGTGTGTTGGAATAAACTCGGCTCTAAAGACGAATGAAGATGATTTGTCTGCACGATGGGAAGTGGGCAGGCAAACAAATAGTGTAGTGGGGAATTTCAACAGGCTTATATACCGAGGAATTAATGTAACTAAAAGGAAACTCATAATTAATTCAACCAAAGACAAACTAATGAGTAGCCAGGTCCAACCCAGTTTCCGACACCTTATAGAAGTTTACACCCCAGTATACCTGGGAGCAACCAGGGATCCAGTCTTTAAGAAAAAAATCTGCAGGGGGGCGGGCACAAAAAAAGCGGTGGGGAGTGTAATGCACTTGAGGCCAATCTTGTTTTTCTCGCCAAAACATTAGGTTACGATTCGTTTTTCAAAATTCGGAGTAGACCCATCTGATTCTGGGACTTGGGAAGGGGATTCCACCCACTTTCACCTTCACTCCATCATTCTTGGTTATGATTCAGCTGTAGAAGGTTGTCTGGTCAGAGATTCCGAAAGGTTACCGGATAAGGGTTGCCCTTTTGGCAGTAGGTTTTCAATTCATCTTGAGATTTATATATCCTGTGAGCCCCCGTTCTTAACTTCCAAAATCTGCCAGCACTGCCACTGCGGCACAACCAGTGCCCGTGTTCGGCGTGTGGGAAAACGTCGCAAAATTCTTCCTTTTTATTTCTTTTACATAGATATCCTTTGTTTTGGATAATATGTGTCACGCCTGTATACTATAGCTTATGTCTAAGGTCATCGATGACAAATGGGAGCGTGTTTTCAAGGTCAATGTAAAGAGCATTTTCCTGTCCGGAAAGGGTGTCTTTATGACAGCTTTTACTGGACAAAAGCCCAGTTTACACTGGTGCGCGCTCGTGCAGTGCGCGATGCAGAATGCGTTCAAACTAGTGCAAATGCGTGCTTCTTCATTCCAACAGCAGTTCTGCACTGATGCTGCCATAGCCTTCGGTTCACTTCAACTCTCGGCACGCCACTGGCACTAGTGCTGCATCTAAACTGATGTTCTGTACTGTGTGCAGTGCCAATGCTGCATGCATTCCATATTTGTGCTACACTCGTGCAAAACTCTCCTTGAACGAGTGCAGCATGCTTGCTGCACTCAACTCATTTCTGTAGGCAAATTCGGCCAATTTAATTTGGTCTCCATTCGACCTTATTCTACTCATTGTAGTCCCTGTGATTGGTGCTCTTCTTACTTCTTGGGTCCGCAGCATTCACAAGTTGACTTTAGGGGAAGAACAACCTTGTTACAGGATGGTTCGGGCATCTCGGCCATGTTGAATCTGCTGCAGAAATTACAAATCCTGAAAATTTATTTTTAGAATCGTTCTTTAGGCAGCTGCTGTCCTGTACCGACAACCTGCAAATTTTGGCTTTTTGATGATTGATTCTGTCGTTAACATCTCAGCATCTTGACTTCCGGTATTTTGGGTCCCTCCAGCACTCGACTCAGTGACTCGCTACGTTTTTGTTGGGAGGAGCCGCCACGTATTTTGTCCTTATGCCTTTTGGTCTTTCAATTTGTGACTCGCATCGATTGAATCACATTTCTTGTGGCATCATATGATGCAAAGAGTCATGCTACGTGAGAAGTTGCGGATTCGTGGGAGTTTGTAGGTACAGATTTGGTTCAGATATTATTTTTCAAGAGCCTCATGTGGACATGATGAGATATTGTAATCTATTATGACATTCAAGTGAGTCTGCGCCAAATCCGCGCCCTTGTGAGAGTATTTGGTTTAACATCTGTACTACATGCGATGCTCGGACCTTGTAAATCTGTGTGAATATAATTGTCAGTTACTTGATTTTATGTTTAGGGCAGGAGAATTGACCCCCGCAAGTTCTGGCCGATTCGGATATTCTCACTTTGTCCCATTTCACCAAGGAATTAGTCGTCTCTCAGATTTTTTCGATGTCCAAGCGCGCGCGCGAATTCTTTGCGTACGATGGTTGTATTTTTTCTCGTCTTGTGGACTTGTAAGTTCAGGGAGTAAATAACCAACGATATACCATAGATCAAAGTACGGAGGTGTCCAAATACAGTTCGCACGCTCTATGCGATAAATTTCCAGCGCCGTTCGAAAATCAGAACGGGGTTTGAGGTGTGTGTGAACTTTTGTACCCATCAGACCGCCAAGTGCACCGCCTCCGGGTTTTGATTCGCGACTGCCAACTTGGCGTTCTCTATATTGCGCTCAAGGGGTGATCACTGTCGCTTCCGCGGAAATCCACTATTGCAGTATGTTCGTGTTTGTATGCAGTATGTTCGTATTTGGCGATGTCATTGATGAGCCATGGAACTCGCCATCTGTAGGTGTTTGCTGTCTTAGTAGGGCCTATTTCTTCATTGCGAAGGTCACAGTTGAAACATTGAATGAGATGTACCATATCTGAGCGTAAGGGCCTTCGGAATCTTGTTGCACGTGCCCTGGAGGCATTTGGCCGGGAAAAGAATGTCGGGGAGCCACATCTTGCCATAATGAACTATCTAAACTTTCTACATCATAATTCACGACTTCTATCGAGTCGCGTGTCTAATCAGACGCGCTCGACGCGTCCTGGATCGCTGCCGGACCGCAGCCGCGTTTATCAGCCCGCCAGGCAAACTTGATTGCGCTCTTTCGCCCCTTAGCGGCTCAACGTCAGCGACCACAGATAACTGGGAAGATCCAAAACTACTGCCGTCCATCGTACGTACAGGTGGACCTTATTCCGCGAGTCACATAATTTAATGACTCATTCCAAGTTGAGTCAATTGTCGGTACCCGAGGTATGGCCGCGACAGGTCAGTCTCTGCGCTGCACTTTAAACGTGGCAGGTTGTGGATGACGTGGTCTTGCCGGTGAGCAGTTTAAAAATGGGGCAGAGGCGCGAGGCCACGGATACCCAACCACCTGCCGTGTCATTGCTGACTCAGTGTACAGCGATCACCGACTTAAAGCTCTGCGACTCGAATTTATTCGTGATTTCGCACCCTAGATCTGTAGGGCCGAAGGAAGTCGAGCTAGCGCTCATAAAACTCACCTGCATATCCGTCGAGTTCGATGCCCTCAAATGCACTGGGCAGAAGTCTCAGAAGCTTACCGAATCCCGGTTCGCTCGGCTCGAATTCAAAAACACCGTTACAAGGAGCAAATTGCGCCATGCTCTCCGCCGTGTCAGGCTCATGGAGGCAGCTAGGAACGGGTCTTCCGTGGAGGCAGCTGGGAAAGGGTCTTCGGTGGCGGAAGGCGAACGAGGAGTTGCTGTGTCTATCCCAGCTTGTGTTGGGGCAGATAGGTGATTTAGTGAGCGTGAGGTCCATACTGAAGCGATGAATGGTAAGCGAGAAGTTCAGGTGATGTTTGTCAGATGCCGCACTGATTCCTTTTTATAGAGTGACTTTGTTGCCGTTCTAGATAGCGCCATCTTGTGTGGAGTCTGTGTTATGGGGCTGCGAAATCCAGACGTGTAAGCAAGACGGTACCTTTTAATACAAAACTTGATCTTCCATAGCCTCAATGCCTGTGGGCATTATTTCTGCCAGCAGTGTCTCATAGTATGGTTCGGTAAGCTCTTGTCGTGTTTTCGTGAGCCTGCACTGACGATCTTTGCAACACTGTTCTCTAACTTGCTTCAAATATGCCTTCCAGAACACTTGTGCTCGTTGGATCTCGAGTTTCACTTGCCCTACGTGCGGGGAAGCCATCTCCACACCGCCACTCATCAATTATACAGCTGATAGGGTCCTTGATGCGTTGGCCAATTCAGGCTTAATCGTTGAGCGCCGGCCTAAAGAAATCAGGGTCGCAAAACCCTACACCCGATTTTTCCATCTGCAAGGGTCGTAGTCGCTTCGGAAAGTACTGTTGACAACATTTAGAGATACACGGACATCGATTCAGAGAGTTCAAATTCGTACTATGTTTAACCTCGTAATAACTTTATGTGCATTGCTAGTGTTGCTTGGGACTTGGAGTTAAACTGCAAAGAAAAACAGGACTCGTAATGCCATGCAGATGCAGTGGCCTCAATACCAAGTACAATTATCTTTCCACTGTTCGAGTATCTCGGACTAGAAACTGACTACACGTTCTGGGTCGTTCGACGTTGAACCTCAACTGAAGGGCAAAAAACCGAGACACCTCTACTCCAACATTTTGACGCAATTCAGTCAGCACTCCAAGGTTTCTTTTCAAAATCTGGGCGGCATAATCTGAGAGCAGACGAAAGCAGGAAGAAAATATAAGTGAGATAAAGTCGAGTGTGTACTATCTTCGTGAACCAGTTCTCTACAATATAAAAGTGACCCAAAATCAAACAATCTTCGCACGGCCTTCACGAAATGTTGATAAGCAACCCCTCCGTGCTCCCAGCCTCAGCCGGGAGAAGTCCACCGCCCAAGAAATCGAGGGCAACATATTCGTCGGCGCCGCTCCCGACGAGAGATGGGACGTAGTTGGTCGCCGTGCCAAGACCTACAGCAGACATGTGCTGGTCACCGATAAACACGAGCGAGTACACGGTCGAAGTGCCATTGGTTATCGTCCACTGGAACGCCTGCGACGCATGCGGAATGGTACCGTTGTTGAGCGGTGTGATACATGTCTCTTGCGAGACGGTGATGTTTCCGATGCCGAAGCCCGACGCGGTAAGACACAAGTTCGTGGTCGGGTCCGCAAGCGCGCTGTAAGATTTGCGTCAAAACCCGAAAGGAGGAGGAATTGCAGTACACATACCCGAACACGTTTATCGTGCCACTGCTACTCGAAGTTCCGGTACCGCTGCTGGGCATTCCGCCCCCACCCGACGCACCGCCGCCAAGGCCGCCGCCCTGACCGCCGGCGGCCCCGCCCCCAGTGGATCCGCCTCCGCCCCCAGTGGATCCGCCTCCGCCCCCAGTGTTTCCGCCTCCCCCAGTACCGGCATTACCACCACCCTGGCCGCCCGTATTACCGTTCCCAGCGCCACTGGCCCCTCCAGCCCCACCATCGCAGCTATAGGCGGTCAATGCGCGCGTGGAGATACTATCGAGAGTCGCAAGGATGCCGTTTCCATTCGCGTCTACCGCGGTGGTATCAAACCCGAGTGGGGTTGCAGTGGCGAGGGTGTCGGTTGTCGTGCCCCAGAGGAGCGTCTGCGAAAAGCAGATACCATTAATTTCGCGTGGCAATTTGAAGTGGGAGGGGGGTACTTACTATAGCTCCGGAGGTCAGGCTGCATCGCACTGCGGAGACGGAGCTCGCAGCGAGGAGAGTAGAGAGGATGGCGAGGCGAGTATAAGTCATTTTCCTTAAGGCAGGTCTGAGGACTTAAAGGAGGAGCGACGTCGCAGCAGTTTAAATACTACCCTCAGGCAACCCCGAAGCCCATTTCGGATGTAGGAGGCAAGGAAGCGAATTCAGGGACAAGGGCAGGTTGGCGGAAGGTAGAAGGCAGAAGCAGGGGCGCGGCGAGGAGCCCAACATAATACTGGAGACCTGGAGGGACAGAAGAAGAATTCCGAATACGGATTTTGCCACTGGTGGAATAAATAATCTGAGACATATTTAGCCGAGTGAGAGTCCCATTCCCATGGTAGCAAGGATATAAGCTGCACACTCAATAAAATTAGGCATGGAAGCCGTCTCCAAAGATGTTGAGGTATAAGAATAACCTCGGCTTGGCTCGGCTCCGCCAAAGGGTAGCAGACCATTGGTTCGTTGCTCTCGACTTCCCACAGATACGATTCGGCATCACTGGTATCAGGGACACCGACCTGTACCGGATTTCAGTGGCCCTGGACATCAAGACTGTGTGGTCGTAGTCCCACAAGTGGCAGGGGATTCAAAGAAATGCGGCAGCGTCAACTGTCACCTGCGCAAAGTTGACTACGCGTGCGCGTGCGGAGTCCGGCGCAGCCTTTTGAGGGGAAGAGTCCGGGTACTTACCCTACCCGTACTGGTAGACGAGGTGGGCGGCCCGAGCAAGTGCGAATGATCCCTCGCAGACCTGCAAATGCACGAACTCGGCGTCAGGGACGACGAGTGCAATGTATATGACCCTTCGCACCTCGGCGTGAACAACGTCAAAATACGCGCGCGCGCTTATCCACCGCCACGAGCGTATCCGCCGCCGCTGGTGGCGTTGTCTTAATCTCAGGCAGCCCACCGGTATTCACAGAAGAGAAACGAAAAAGACATACAGGTGGAGAATACGAGGGGCTTGATTTCCGTCGCTTCCAGGACAGCGCGGGTGCGCGCAGTCATCGCCGCGAGTGTGGGTCCACGTCGATCCCGAGACCGCGACGAAGTGCATGTCAAGACGAGCAGGCGATGACTCGCGTCGAATGGCGCGGCACGGACCGTGCTCGACTGCGGCAGCAGCGTGCGGAGGGGAGAAGGGAAGGGGACGGGGACGATACTGAAAGTTCTCCGGATTTCAATCTCGTCGGCGCATCGGTTAGGCAAAGCATCGTGGATGTGGATTATGGAGGGACAAGAGAGAAAGATGAGAAATGGGGAGGTGGCGGGGGAAGAAGGATGCCGGCGCGGGGAGGGGGAGTGGGACACGACGGAGATATATACGCACCGGATATTCCTGCCCTGCGATTACTATCTCATCGATCGACGTTGGCTTCTTTCGCGATGCAAGTGGATTGGGTGACGCAACGGCATGACATCCCGTCGGCGCGAAGGCATGAAGGCGAAGGGGGCGTCCATTGAGAGGTGCGTCAAAGGGCGGGATGGGGAGGTGGAGCGAAGGAGGTGGGTGGGGTACGGGCGGGGTGCGGCGGGTTGGGTGGCTGGGCGACGACCGAGTGCGTGCGCCTGCACTTCCTGACTATGCGTTGCTTCACAGAATTTGAACACAACGATGGGAGTCGTCCAAGCATCCTGCGGCAGAGTGACAAAGTCAACATGGACGTGGAGTGCAAGGAGCAGTGTGGCAGTGCAAAGTGACAGATCCGCTGATGTCGGGTGTTAGCGTGATGGCGCTTGCTTCCCACCACAATCTCGCCAGAGTCGCCACAGGACGATAACTGGCCGGACTGCGACGACTTGGACGGCACTGAGTGACTTAGCCCGGTCAGAGCGAGTCTCTGAGATGTCTGTAAGAAACTCTGCTGAGGGTGGGTTCCCGACTTTCTCTCTTTTCCATGTTATTGTTTTTATTGAGATATTTTTCAGCTCGCGCGGCGCGGGGAGGACCATTTGCACATAAGTTTAGTAAGTTTATATTTTTTGTCTGATTCATCCTGATATCAATCTTTCCAGAGCTATTACCTAGCACTCCTCCGTCGGATCTTCGCCCCAAGCTGAGAACTATTACGGATATTTCGATCCTCAGCCAATCAACAGCCAATACTTAATGACATGCGTAGTAAACTGGCTGTTCCAGTTGTAGGACCGTGTCAGTAAAATAAACCCCCCTCCTCCTCCTGGGGTATCTTCGTACCCGCCAACTCGTCATCCTCCCTTTGCGTATGCTGATGATTAGCTTGCTTTGTACGCCGGGCGAATTCCTTGGCACGGTGTTCGTTGACTGTGCAACCTACCTATTGGTCAACTACGGAACAATACGGCCGCGGAGCATCCCTTGGTCCAACTTCTGGCCGCGAGTTGGCAGTGCAGGATGTGATGCCCCATTTTGGAGCTCTCTACCGCAGGCCGCGGCCAATCGGGGGGTACGTTTATTTACAGCCAGACCACACGAATGACTCAATTCATTGATTCCGACTGTTTCGGAGACGACAGGGCATTTCATTGAACTCCAACTTTTCACCGGCGTATTTTTTCCGTCCTTCTCGGGATATGATGCTCTCTTGCACATTCATCATTTTGCCGTACGATTCGAATACAAAGGAAAAGGATTCAGAGCAGCTGCAATTTTGGGTCCACAGGAACCTCCACCACGCGCTGCAGGAAGAACACTCCTCGTCTGTTCGTCAAATTATTCGGGCGTCTCGCGTCCGTGAATACCGGAGCTCAAACACCACAGAGGTCAGTTCTGGCAGTTCAAAATTCCGCGAACCACGCAACAACCACGGCAGGGAGGTGAGTCAGGCAATGTTGATCCGCGTATGATCCAGCTTATCATCTCAACACAGCTCGACGACCGGGGGGCGGCCCGGGGCCGCGTTCAGTTGATGTTCGGCTGGTAGGCTGCTATAAAATGCCCGTTGCCCACTCACGAAACGCTCACAGCAATGTTCCATTTCTCCTCACTCTCCGCGTTGTGTCTTGTTGCTACGCTAGTTGCAGCAGGACCCTGCGATATCTACGCCTCAGGGGGTACTCCCTGTGTCGCCGCCCACAGCACCACTCGCGCGCTATTCAGCGCATACTCCGGCTCCCTGTACCAAATTAAACGTGGCTCCGATGGTGCGACGACCAACATCAGCCCTCTGGGGGCGGGTGGCGTCGCTAACGCCGCCACGCAAGACTCCTTCTGCGACGGCACAACCTGTGTCATCACCACCATCTTCGACCAGACCGGTCGTAGCAACCACCTCACCCAGGCTCCTCCCGGCGGCGCCGCCAGCGGCACTGATCCCAATGGCTTCGACAATTTGGCCGCCGCTGATGGTGCACCAGTCACGCTGAACGGAAACAAGGCGTACGGCGTCTTCATCCCGCCTGGCACGGGCTACCGCAATGACGCCACCAATGGCATCGCCGTGGTCAGTCTATTTTCTTACCACTTATGGCATACCTGATTGTCTTGAAGGGCGATGCTGCGGAGGGCATGTACGCGGTCTTCGACGGCACGCATTACAACGGAAACTGTTGTTTCGACTATGGCAATGCGGAGCCCTCGGTAAGAGACACGGGTAACGGCCACATGGAGGCCATCTACTTTGGCACTGGGGGCCCCGGCGGCGCTGGCAGCGGTCCCTGGGCTGGGGCTGACCTCGAGAATGGCCTGTTCAACGGCGGCAATACGGCCGCCAATCCGAACAGCCCGTCCCTCACCTCACGCTTCGTCACAGCTGTTGTGAAAGGCGAACCGGGCACTTGGGCGATCCGCGGCGGGAACGCTGCGTCCGGCTCGCTCTCTACATTCTTCAGCGGCGCGCGCCCCAGCGGCGGGTACAACCCGATGCACAAGGAAGGGGCCCTCATCCTCGGAATAGGCGGGGACAACAGTGACAGGGCGCAGGGCACGTTCTACGAGGGCGTGATGACCTCCGGCTATCCATCCGATGCAACCGAGAATTCCGTCCAGGCAAACATCGTAGCAGCTGGATACGCCGCCACCGCCCTGACGAGCGGGCCCGCCATCGCCGTAGGCTCCGCGGTGTCGTTCCGCGCAACGACGGCATGCTGCGCGACGCGCTACATCGCCCATACCGGCGCAACGGTCAGCACACAACTTGTCACCCCGAGCAGCACCCAGGCCCTTAAGCTATCCGCGAGCTGGAACGTTGTCACGGGTCTTGGGAACAATGCGTGTGTGTCATTCGAGTCCCGCGACACGCCGGGCAGCTACATTCGGCACTCTAACTTTCAACTGTTCGTGAATGCTAATGACGGCTCGAAGCTGTTCAGCGAGGATGCGACGTGGTGCCCGCAAGCGGGCCTCAGTGGGCAGGGCAACTCGATCCGCTCGTGGTCATACCCGGCGCATTACTTCCGACACTTCAATGGCATCCTGTATGCCGCGAGCAACGGCGGTCCAGACTCGTTCGATGCCACCTGGGTGTTCAACGACGACGTCACCTGGGTTGTTGGGCCCGCCTTTGCTTAATCTTGTGCAGTCATGTATGTAACAGACAGGATTTTGTAGAGTTTATTATGGACTAGTACCAAGTAGTCCCGTTCTTGGAAAACCCTCAGACTAAGCATTATTGTACATCATAGAGTCAAAGGAAAGAGCATCGCGAGAACTTAGGCAGTCACAAGCACACACATATTCGCTTCAAGGAAGAATGGAGGACAATGAATAAGCACCATTTGCGCCACGAAATTCGGGCACAATATCATAACACTACTATAACCATAAACAGCGAAATAGATTCCTGGCCGTCCACCTGCAACTCATCTAACGGCGTTCGTGTAGTACATCCGGTGCCTTAATTCCTCTATTTTCTTGAAGTTCTTCTCCCAAGTGTGGCACCGAAACTCATTCAAGCCGGGAAAACAATGTCAATTGCCGAGTGCGTGTCAGCGGGAGTCTTCTTCCCAAGTTCCGTACATTTTCTTGGTCTGTATTGACCTTTGAACTGCGTAGATAATGTAACGTGGTGCAAGGCCAGACATCTTGAAAGGAGCCAACTATAAAACAGCCGCCCCGCAGCACGTCACACGGGATACTCTGGTGGGACTTCTTCTGCGTCCCAGTCCCGACCCTGGAGGCGTTCATTCAGTATCCGCACAAGCTCCTCCGTCGGAAGGTTGGAAGGCGGTTGAACCCTGTCGGAGCGTTGAGATGGGACAGCGATGTCAGGTGAGAGCACCGGGACAGAGACGGTAGGTGCGGGTCGCCTATGTGGCAATTTATCTCTGGAGAATGAGGTGGATGCCGTGGTAGCCGGTTCCTCGCTGAGAGCATTTCGGGCATTTTTGCCTCGACGTCGCATGTGGTACCAGATACCAAAAGGGTTGACCGATAAGGTGAGGTTTGACTCTGAGCGTGAACGCAGTCGGCGCCGTCGAATGAGCCAGATAAAAAATCCGCAGGTCATCAGTGCGACCACGGAGCATACACCACCGACAATCGCTGCCACCTTCGAGGGCTTTCCCACGCGCACGGGGGCAGTACCAGACGGTGGGGTAGTGGTCGGTGCTGGTCCAGGCACTGAGGTGGCGGATTCTGAATCATTCCGGAGACTTATCGCACCGAGCAGGGCGCTAATCGCATTGGACTGGTTTGTAGGGAAGAATGCCGAGCTCGGAGGTCCGGCCCAATTGTTCGCGTACACATTGCTTCCATTGGCCGTGGCGAGGTCAGTAACTGCGTTGAACTGAATGAACGACTCGTCAACGAACAGATAGTGGAGGTGGGTTACTGATTTTACCTGAACAGCAATGTAGTGACCGATATCGTCCATTAAATCCGGTATCGTCCCGCGAACGTAGAGCGTCGTGAGCCCACGCAGGAGATATAAGTCTGTATTGTTTTACTGTCAGAGTTGCGATAGATTCACGCGTTGAATTTACCTCCGACAGTGAGTACACCACTCGGATGTTGCCAGGCCGGATTAAGTATGGTCGCGTTCACGATATTATTCAACCTATTTCCACAAATCAGTTGGCTAAAAGTGTTTAGGGATGCGTCGTAACTAACAGGGTCCAGGTTGCCGGATCTTGTGTTTTTGAGTAGAGTATGGCAAGGCCTTCGATGGTTAGGCCCGCGTTGTAGGATTCGGGAAGTGAGTTGGTCGCGCAAGAGTCGTTTGCTGCCGCGTTAATCGAATCCTGAACTTGAAACAAGTGATTCAACAAATGAGTTTGGATAAAGTTTTCGCTGTCCTTGGCAGCTTGCAGATACAAAGAGTCCGCGGTAGCCTCCGCAAGCAGCGCCGATAGACTGGACCGTGATCAGAAAGGTGAGAATGACGGATTGAAGACTTACACAAAGAAGTTCCTGGAGGGGTGTTAGGAATTGCCTGCGTGTAACATCCAGAACTTACCCAGTTCCGAGAGTCGCTACGTCGAGATCATCCAACTCGTCGCTCCTCTACTTGATATCAGTGCTCGTCATGAATGCACAGGTAAAAGTTACTCGCATAAAATGTTCCGCCATTCATTGGTACTTGTGAGGTGAGGTGAGCCCTTGCGGCGGTAGATGTGGCGTCCACTTACTATCCTGGCACACCTGTATCACGGGAGCATTCTTAACGCTGGTGTTGCCTACGACCACTTTGTTCTCCGAAGACAATACTAGTGTGTAGGCCCGCCCGAACCACCACGACTGGATCGAGTAGTTGAGAAACACCGAGTCGTTGTACGCAGAGTACGCGGTAGCTGCTGCATGACCATAAGCACTGGCATTGGAATTGTCAATAAAATTTCAAGACAAGGAATTTGGATCTCACAGCGCAAAATCCAGCTGGCCAATCCACTGTGTGAGAGAAGAGGGGAGCGCGAGAGATAATGACACTGACACTGTAGAAGATCAGTATATCTCCCCGCGTCGATTTCGCTCACGCACAAGACGTCGGAGAAATTGGTCTGCCTGTGCGGGGCCCGAAGGAAGTACTGTCTCAGGGTATCGGGGTACTTTTTTTGGTTTGTCATAATGTCAAACTGCGCCATTTGGTCGTACAATTGTGCAGCATACGCCAGCGATTGCCCTTTGTTACCCCCTTCAGCCATTCTCCAGCACGCTCCGAGGGAAAGATACGCACCATCGAATTGGGCGTCGGGGCTAAGCTCGCTGATGGCTTTCTCTATCGCTGCACCCGCGAGACTGATTCGGTCCGTAGGCGAAATTGTGATATTCGGCCTCTATTCATGAAGGTGAGAGGGCGAACTTGACAAAGAAGTCCAGTGACGCACCCGCCAGGAGGGGGAAGCAAGGCGACCTGCGCGACAAGATAGTACGAGATAGGAAATTATGCCTAGCTTGAGGGAAGAGAGCATAGAGGAGGGTGTGGGATTCTGCACGGTGTGCAATATATACCCTCCAATCCGAGACATCATCCGAACCGAGATATCATCCAAACCAAAATATCATCCAGTCTAAGGTATCATTCGGTTACTGCGATCGATGTTCCAGGGGTCAGAAACAACTCGATGCCGTCACTACTGTGAAGGTCGGGTATAAACTGTACTTGTAGAGTTTCCTGTTGCCTGTAGTTCTCGCTGCCTCTGGGATGGTCAGATATGTTTCACAGTTACACTCACCTTATTTTCCCTCAAAGTAAGTAGAGACCTGACTTTGGGCTATATACTGGGTGATTGCAGATCCTCCATCATCCGTAGGGCAGTGGATGCAATCTCCTACCTACCGCGCGGGTAAAAAATGATAGTTCCCCGCGCTGTTCCAATTTTAAATTCGTGAGGTCGTATCTTGCTCCCTGCCGCATTAATCGTAAGGCTGGCTAACTTTACCGGTCATTTGGACTGAGTGCAGCATACCAGAAGGAAATGGGCCGGAGCCTACCAAACTTTACCTACGCCGAACTATACAGGTTGATTGCGCGTCGTCAAAGCAGTGTCGCGGCAGCGGAGGCTGCGAAGCCGTCAATCGGGGCTATTTTGAATGCCTGGAAAGTTGGTCCCCAAAGACGTTCGTGAGGGTAGGAGAACCAGATAGTGTTGCGTCAGCCCCCCGGCCAAAATTAGCGCGACGGCTACAAGGATGGTGGCGGAGGTCAAGAGCGGCGATCAATGGCCGTGCAAACCGAACATTCACCTGACCATCAGTCACGCGTTACATTGTCCCCTTCGCTCCCGCCCCACTTGGCCACCGCCATTGTGGTTTCCTTACAAACTTTCAAAATAGCTGTACTCCCACGCGGCGCCCTCACGTTGCCCTCACGAGTCGGAATCTCCGTGCCTTTACAGATTTAGTAACGCACCTGCCGCCGTGGCGCGCACGACGCGAAGGACGCGCCCGCGTGGGGGGCTGCGAGGGGGAATGCTTTCGACGCCCGCTTCGAAGTTGCCTGTATCAGTGGCTCACTTGATGGCCCCGTCGCCTACCCTGTTCGCACTTCGTTCGTGCCCACCGCCCGTGAATGCGTCAATTTCCTTGTCGGACACTCGATTTATTGCAGGAGAGTTCAATCTTTCTCCTGCGAAATCTTTCTGCCGCGTTTACAGGTGCAATGCCTTCCCCTTTCATTTCTCATTTGATCTGTGTGGACTCTGACCGAGCCTAATAGCCGGATTATACGATGATCGACACTTGCGCAGCGAGGGATGAGGTGGAGGAAACGGTTTCTTTGGAGCGGCGACGTCGAGCACTGCTTCTCTCCTCCGCGTCTTTCTTGCCCGCGCGACTGTGTGTACGTTTTTCTCTTTCCTCCCCATTTCTTTCATGGACACTGACCCCGGCCAAGCAGTTTTGGCAGATTGTACGACGCGAACGGGCAGGGGTTATCTGCGCAGTACGACGGTGAGACGCGGTAGGTAGCGGTCTTCGGGCGCTGAAAGACCCGGAGTGCAAGGATCGGTGGTGGGCGAATGGTTATCAGGTGCGTATATCTTTGAATTACACTTGGCGTACATTCCCTTTGCGTTCATCCTTCCCTTACTCGCCATTCTTCCTCCCATTTACTCTTCCTGCGAAGATACCTCCCGTTCCACACTACGCCCTTGTTACTGCACCGACGATTTACTGACTTTCCCGACAGAACCCTCTGCGCCTCTAGTCCTTCCTGTTCGAAAGATAGCCTACTGTACAGCCGGGCCGTCGGCACGCTGCACCTTTCCCACCTTGCGCACCTTGCACCTCAGCGCTGAAGAAGAGACGAGTGGAATCGAGTGGAATGGAGGAGCTGGATTCTAAAGAGACACGGGCTAGGCGAATAGCGATAGACGATTCGAAGCGAATGGGGAGGTCGAGTGTGTATCCTTCTCTCTTTCATTTACAGCCTTCTTTTGCCCTCGCCTCCCCTCACCGTCCTACGGCAGCGGTCAAATCTGCGATCCCTTTTTGACCTCGTCCTTTATCTGCTTTATCTTCGCCCATCTACGCTTTCTATTATTTCCCCTTCATCTCTCCAATGCCGACTGATTATCGACTTCCACCAGCTGCTGCGCCCCATCAGCTGCCGTCTCGGCTCATCGAAACTTCAATTCCCTAAGTGCCGCCCTCCTCTGAAACTCGAAGCGGTACCGCGTGCTTCAAGCTTCAAGTTGGGAAACATTATTTTTTCTGCAGGCTTAGGACTCCTCCGCTCAGGACCTATAACACCTCGTGGCACGGGGTTCCTATCCTTCCGCTCTGTTGGACTTGTATAGGGCACTTCACGTAAGATGATAACCCGGTTCGACTCCGGACGGGGTTTTGGCACGGCGAACTAGTTCCTTTTCTTTCTTTTCATCAGCCCTATCCGCCAGGGTCAATATACAAGAAAATTACTTGATACGCGGTCTGCTTAATCGCGGGGCAGAAATTTATTTATTCAATTGAGTGGGCCTCCACTCACGGTGCGAGATACAGCCATACTTAAGAAGGTTTGCTCTTTTTTTTCTTTTCGTCTGACTAAATACTCAACCAGACTACAGCCCTCCAGAAGAAGACCTCGTGTATAATGCCAGCACTCTCATAGAATAATAAACACTCCGGTTCAATTCTAGACAGGGTCTTTTCAGCTATGCGTCAACGCCGCCGCTCCCCATCAATCATGCCGCATTCACTTGGGCTTTTCAGCAAGCCGCCGCCGGCGAGCACAGTCACCAATTTCTCGACGTACGCAGGCATGCAGACCATTCTCGAGGTCGATTCGATGTGAGTGGATTGGACGCGCAGGAAATCATTTCCTCTAAGTTGAACTTCACACCAGTCAGTCCTTCTCTGGAGAACGAGATCCCGTGGCATCGGGTATGCACCGCTCAACTCGAATACCGTCTGGCACCTGGCTCACGCGGAATGCCTGGTTCGATTCCGGGCGGGGCCTTGGATTGGTTGAGTCTGTTTTTACAGCCTGGCCTTCTCCTAGAAAAGATCGTTGATGTTCCTCGGCGGTCGCAGATCGTTCTCGGTAGCCAAGCTGTGATAATTTGGAACGGGACGGGCTGAGACCACGAACATCTTAATTCATTTTTTTCAGTTTAGAATCCCGGAAACGCGTCACAAGGGATAACGGATCAAAAGGCCACACGGTCCCGCGATAGTCGACTCAACGTCCGTCGGGTTTAAACTGTTGTGTCGTGTTGGTCGGGTGCGAGCGGTTCTCAGCAGGATTCCGCGCGCTCAGATAAAATAGATCGAGTCTGTAGGAGCGAGAAATCATTTGGGTATTGCCCCTGTTGCACACGGCGTGTATCTGCCTTACATAGCCGATTCGATGTTGTGCGCGGAATACCCAAATTTCCTGCTGACTTCGTTCGTGCTCAATCGCGTTACAGGATTAAGACGCAGTAGCATCAAGTATGCATCCACTCCCCCTGGGAATGTGGGAGCGGGATTCACCCGGTTCGATTCCGGGCGGGCTCTTGGTCGGCAACTTGAAGACATCTCTTTTTGTCCCTTGGCGTTGGCGGATGAATTGCTGTTGGGTGACACTCACTAAATCGTTAGGTGAAGTTCTAAGCACAATGAGCCGCCGGATTCACGATGTTTCCGCCGATATGCGCACGCTGTTCGACGCGCCGTGAGTTACCTTTCTCTCGACGTCAGGCTCGATCGTGCTACACGTAGCGTATGCAGCCGCTCGCATTGAAATGAACAAATGCCAACCCACTTAGAAGAACCCGGTTGGATTCTCGGTGCGGCTTGCGCGTTCAGTAGCTCACTCCGTTTTCTTTTGACGCTGGGTTTTTAGGTGGAGTTCTAGCGTGCGCAGGCGAGCTCACACTGTGTCCTCTGGGTTGGCGGGTAAATCGCCATTGGCTGGTGGTTCATTCGACTCGACGTGAGCACGATTGATTGACGTTGCATTCCTGCAATTTTGGTACAACGCGCCGGCGAATTCAAAACCTTTTTTCTGGGTTGGCGGATACATTATGGTTCTGGGGGTATGGATGTGCGGTAGGGCTAGATTTCATGCGTATATAATTATTTCATTCCTGGCTTAACACTAACACTCAATGGCGCTACAGGAATAAGACTAGGTAGCATCGGGTATACCTTCACTCGACTAGAATTACGACGGCAAAGAAGACAAGAAATAAAAATAAAAATAATGAAAAGAGTCCGACGTCCGCGAATAAATCGTCGACCAGCGTCAGTGCAATGCGGGAGACGACGTCCGAGCACCCATCTCCGTCGTGGTAGAAGCGCCAAGCCCCACCTGCAACGCCGAGCGAGAACGAAGTGCCTAAGATGACCCTTCCACCCTCCTCCCCGCCCAAAATCATAGACTGCAAATCCCCGCCAATCCACGAACGCGCGGGGGAGGCAGTGCCCCACACACGCACGAACGACCTCCCGAAGGCCCAAAGCCCTACGCACAACGCCGAGCGAGAACGAAGCGCCCAAAGTACCTCATCACCCTCCTCCCCGCCGAAATCGTAAACCGCCAAATCCCCGCCAATGCACGAACGCACGTCGCGCACGTCGTCCCACACACGTACGAACGACCTCCCAAAGCCGCTAAGCCCCACGCGCAACGCCCAGGCAGGACGAAGTCTGCCAAACTCCAAGTCGCCCCGACGCTCGACGCGGTCTCAAACCTGCCATTCGCACCCAGGGCACCAGAGATCTCCGGAGAGGATGATCCCAGGTTCGTGTTGGGAGAGGGGATAAGGCGCAGCTGGGAGTGGTGAAGAGGACAAGTGAGGCTGCGCTGCCGCCCCCACCGCCCCCGCCGAAGAATGAGAATCTCAAATTCCCGCCAACGCACAAACGCAGGTCGCGCACGTCGTGTGAGGGACGCAGGAACGACTTCCTGAAGTCGCTAAGCCCCACGCGCACCGCACCAAATTCCAAGTCACCCCCGATGCTCGACACGGTCCCAAGCATCCAGAATCGACGCAAGCGGGGAGAGAAGCGGGGAGCTCATGCCCAGATATCCCATATCCGTCGTGGTAACTGGGCTAAGGTCGGTGGCGAGGACAAAAGGGTCCTCCCTCCCTCCCCGCCGAAAATCGTCAACTCCGAATTCGCGTCAATACACGAACACACGTCGTGCACGGCGTCCCACACCCACACGAAGGACCTTCCGAAGTCACTAAGCCGGAGGACCACCACAACGTGAGCATCGTGAAGGACAGATTTATTGCCCGCCCCCGACGCTCCCCGTCATCTCAACCCTCCAGATCCGATGCAACGGGGAGAAAACCGGGGAGCCGATGGGATGGTAGGTCGGTGGTGGTAAAGGGGCTAAGCCGCACAGGCAACACAACGCGAGGACGATGTGGGCCGAATCACCTCCCTGTCCGACTCGACCCGAGAGAAAAGAAAAAAGAAATCCACATCGGTACCGACGGACAAACGGCGGGAGTTGCCAGTGCGGACAGGGTGCGAACGACATGCACGCGAAGGGCGAGTCCCCAACGAGCCCCGCGGTGCGTCGGCGCATATGCCGGAAAATAAAATAGAAGAAATTGCGCGACCGCACAACGCTATGCGCACGACACGAACGCCAAGAAAGAAAAAAAGAGCGCGAGTCCACACCCTTCCTTCCGTTTTGGGAAGTATCTCCACCTCCGCTTTGCCCCGTAGAAGCGGGGTAGGGTAATGCAAGAACGCGCCGTGCGGCCGACTCCGACACGCCGTGCGGCCGGCACCGACATCGCGCGCTGGTAAATCTCCACGGACGCGCTGCACTCCCGCCGCGTGCGCAAAGTCCGCCCCTCGTCCAATCCAATCCAAAAGTCGACGAAATCACAAAGCCCAAAAACAACTCACCCCTAACCCTCCCCAACGCAACCGCCAACAAACTCTGCATACACCCCCACCCCGTGTCGCTCGTCCACCCCTTAGTCCTGCTGAGGGCGTTGGGGAGGGGGAGGGAGAACCATTTTTCTTGGCCCATGTGGAGGTGGGGAGGTCTGCGAAGGGGGTTAGCGAGTGAGATACGGGGAAGACGTGGGAGGGAAAGGAAGAAGAAAGCGGACGTACCACCACCCGCATACGAGCCCGACCCACACTCAACGCCGACGCCGACGCGTAGCTCGAGCCCAACGCCGAGCTCGCGTGGCTTGCGTGGGAGGCGTGGCTCGTCCCCCCGCGCGCAGAACCACTCGAATTCGAATACGAGGAATGCGACTGCTGCGATCCCGAGTGGGAGTGCTTGACGGCATGACGGTCCCGTTGCTGCTCCCCAGCTGCCCGCTCGAATTCCCCAGCGACGCGCTCGAGGCGTTGTTGCTCGCCGGCGTGCGGAAAGGACAACGGCGGAGGCAGCGACGCGAGGGACGGCAAGTCGCGGATGGGCTCAAAGCCCGCGCGGTACGTGCACCACACCTGCGCGTAGAACGCCGCGAAGAAGGCTGCCGGCTCTGCGATGCCACCCCACAGACGAGCTATTAGTTTGAATAGAAACAGCGTAGATTAGAAAACAGTATACGATACAAAGAAAGAGGACTCACTGATCGCAGCCAGGCGACTCTTCACTCCAGTGATGGATGGGCAGAAGGCGTGGTGTGCACCTGTTTGGCTACGGCGTCTAATCGGACATCGGACCGTAATCACCCCTTGCTTCCGAACCACGTCCACTCAACGTCCTGCTCTAATGTACTCTGATGACACAGCTCTTCGTCCGAATTCAGCACAGCTCTCTCGATCAATGAAGCCCTTTAAACGTGCCTTTCATTTCCCGTGCTTCCATGGTCTTCCAACCTGGGGTTTGAAACGCCGGACGCTCTTGAAGTATTCCTGGATCCCGGCGGCTACCACCTTCGCTCTATCGATTATCCTGGGCCGCCGGCAAACCAAACCACCGCGGCCACGTGGAATACTTGTGGTATCGTTGCTGTACCTGGTGGAAAATCCAACGTACCATTCTATGAAAATGTCATGTAAGTATAGCTTAAGCGGCGCGGAGGAACGCCGTGTAGACTGGGACAAGAATTTTTCTCGCGCGTTCTGCTCATGTCCTCGACCGCTTACAAACCAAAGCGCCTCGGCCTCGTTTTCCACTCGTTGTCGTGAAATCGATGAACCTTTTTCAAAATCCTGTCATCCAAACGTCCAATTCCAAGTACAACTGCATTCTGGCGCAATCTGCCCCATCGACGACTCTTTGCTGCATTGCTATCAATTCTCCTCGCGTCAAAACCCTGACATCCCAACGTCCTAGATCCCGCGGTTGTCTTCTATCGATTCTCCTCGATCGCCCGCCAGCGAACCAACCTCGGCCTCGTGCAATACTTATGCTCGTTGCTGTACCCTCAAACTACACGCTATGCTGCGATCATCTTAACCCGGCGCCTACTACTGATCTGCAATTCTTGGCTCCGTTGCTCGAGGAATTCAAATGCCCAAATGGCATTAATATCGTACACGAAACGAAACGAAACGAAACAAATCCGAAATTCGGGCAAAAGAGATTTAACACTGGCGTGGGACCTAGGCTCGATTCGAACGAGCACCTCGCAGGTAAATGCACCCGCATCAAGAGAGCGCTACTGAGGCTTTCTTACCTGGTGGATAACCTGCTTACACTGAATAGTTTTTTTTCTGCCGCCTTTTGCCCGCCCGACGCTGGCAGCTCACCCGAACTAAATCCTCAACGCCCGCTGGCGTGTCCTTCTCTGGTTTCCCGGATATGGTCGACTTCACGGTGCAGCTAAGCAAGCTGAAAGAAATACAAAATGGGCACAAAACTATGTTCAACACACCTTGGGGCGCGGGCTCGAATCGAACGAGCACCTCGCAGATTAATGCATTGCAAGCGAAGAATAATCATTGTAAGCGAGTGCGGTCCATCGCTACTGGGCCTTTCTACGTTGATTATACTGCCGACTTTTCTGCGGCTTTACGCGCCACTCGCTGGGTCTTGGTCCTCAAGGAAATTAAATTCCCAGCGGGCGCTGGCACGTCTGAAGTTGTTGCTGTGTTCTGATGCACTTCCTCATCGTCAACATCAATTGTATGGTACACGACATCGCGAAAGAACTACAAAACAGCAGCAAAAGAATACGGACAATCAGGCTCAATTCGAACGAGCACCTCGTAGGTTAATAAACAAAGGACACAATGACCCACTCAATGCATGGCGTCAGCGTCCCACGCCCGGTAGGCCAGTGTGTCAAGTGTTGTGAGGTAGTTGGGGAGCTCCTCGTCCGCGATGGCATCCAGTTCCGCAGTGACGTGGTCAAGCCGTTCACTAACCTGAGCCGGGTCAAGGGTCATAAAATAGCCTGGGAGATCCTCCCCCTCGACAGGGGAGGGCAACTCCGCAGCAATGCGCCTCAGCCGCTCGTGGACTTGACCAGTCGTGGAGCGCAATGGGATGACCCAATACCTCCCCGTGTCTCCCTCCCGCACGCGGATTACGTGGATCACAATGCAGCCCCGGCTCCGCGCGGCTCGTGCCACGATATTCTCCCATTCAATGCCCGACTTGCGCAGCGTTTCCAACGCCATCGATTCTTCCGCAAGCGAGTGAACTTGGACCCTGAAAGGGCCGTCGCTGACGTAGTCAAAGACTACAAAGTACCCCGCATCGGGGTAGCTTCTCATGCACTTGATTGTTTGGTCAAAATCTGCGCTTTGCAACTCGCATATTCTTGGTCCAAAACTGCACGCATGAAGGCACGATCGAGCAATGTCAGGTTATGCTGTTCACCTGAAGTGTCACCAAGGTTAGTTCGAGACATTGTGCGGATGGGATTTCGTACTAAGACTGTGCTCGGAGTACGCCGCACATGCTGCTCGGTGTCCCCCGGCGTGCCAATCGGCACTCTGGCACTCTTTGGAGCAATAATAGAAGTGCTTGCATCTGGAACACTTTTGAAAGGCATCCTTCCAGTCCTTTTTATTGCACTGGGGGCGGATTAGTGTCTTATGCATCCTCCGAGGTAGAACAGACCGACCGCCAGATTATCACATGTTCTCCTGGGCGTCATTAAAATCGATTGGAGGATTTCAAGCCTTTGCTCCACTAGACGAACAAAGTATGTCCAGGACCCGAATACAACCGATCTTTCGAGCTCCGGGGTCATCTCCGCGAGAATTGGAGCGATGCTGGCAAGGCCGTCCTTGATTGTAAGAAGGACTTCGGCGTACACGGTGCTCGCAGAGAGATTCTTCATAAGTAAGGACATCAAGTGATGGTGTGTCATCCTGAGGGGCGGTCGATGTGCACACCGGACAATGCACCCAAGGAGCCCTCCAGTGACTGCGGCTGGAATGACAGCATGCATGTTGCGGAGACCGAATAATGCTCGTAAAAATTGAAAGAAATGGCTGAGCGCCGGGGCTGGATCGGGCTCGGTGGTCAAGCTGAGTTTGGCCATGGATACCGTTATTTTAAGTACGCCCCGCATCACGAGGCACTCGATGAGTGAACGAGCGGCATTTGGGGGGCCAATTCCGTCATCCGCAACACCCGCAACGTTGGTGGCAAAGATGAGAACATCTCGCAACAGGTCCAGGTGGAGTTGCGTGACAGGTTGATCTTCGGAGCCAGAGGGAAGGGTAATCTGGTGTATTACAAGATGAGCGAGGACCTCGAAAGACCCCTCCGCGCCTTCCATGACCTCTACGAGATTGGACATGTCCACCGTCGCGAGGAGGGCAAACACAAATCGAAGTGAATCAAGTTCAGTGTCCGTCTCATAGGTTAGGGATGCCCAGAGGCACCCCACTATGGTGTAAAAGCCCTGTGTGGAATTCATCAGTGTCACCCTCTCCTCGCGACGGAACCGACAGGCGCATCTAAGAACGACGAGTTTCATTCCACGAATGTTAACCCTCTGTGTGTCGAGGAACTGGAACCAAGCCCAGACCCGTGGCCACAGGTCTGAAGCCACGCCCGGAGGGACGATAGTTGCTAGGAGCGTCTTGAGAGCAAGAACGGCGACAGGAACAGCGCGACAAGGCGCCCCCACGTCAACCGTCGGGATTTTTGCTGGATCCAAACACTGGTAAATCACAGGAAGTACCGCCTCCGAAGTGTGGGTTTTGTCAACGAAGATTATTTGGCGGAGACGCTTGAAGTCTTCGAATGAGCCGTCTGCGGCAGCCGTTGCTACTCCCTGCGACGTGCTGTAAACGAAGACCATCCCGGAAGTAGGAATGACAACGCACCTGAACAGTGGCGGGTAGATCTTTCAGGCGGTCCCGCTGGAGGGAGGCGTGCATATCTGGGGTGCACTCGGTCTGTCGCCTGATGATATCGATGGTGAGAATCTTGATACGAGGTAAACAGCCGTCGGATCATGATTGCCACGTGGACCGGCGCACGGGCGGTCGCCGCTTCTTCCCTTCCCTCACCGTGATCGCCCTTCGCCAACCTGGCTGAATTTTGTCTTCCTCAAACTGGCCACAATTGTGCAGCAGGCCCATTACTGGAGTGAACTGAAATGACACCTTCCATGACCGAACGCAGTGGCAAGTTGGTGGCAAGCACTGCTCAAGCTGTGCAGTCGCATAAACTCTCGCAAGCCTTGTCCATTTTTTGTTAAATTTTCACCCGCAGGAAGAACAACGAACATCGGACCAGAAATTGCGGTGCCCAGCGCTCATCTTTCGAAAAAATTCTGATCGCAACCTGCATCGCGCGCCCAGTTGCATCGATTCAAATCATTCAGAGCGTTCCAGTGCAATGTTTCCGTCCCGCTGATGATGATAGTATCGACTCTTGGTGCGTTCTTGATCTTCTCCCGACTTGACCGTTTCTCCGAACTGGAGATGAGTCACTGCTATTCTCGACGTCCTGAGCTATATTCACAACAGACAACAGCCGCTGCGTCGTATGTAGGGCTCTGCTACCGTCTTGTTGCGTCCCTCAGTGCGTTTCTGACATCAAGAGTTGTTTACAGCTAATTTCATCAGGAAGTTGATTCTCGCAGAGTTTAGCACATGCCGTCTGATCTCGTCCCATCCTTTCCTATCGCTGATGCCGCGATACTCGCTGTGGAGCCCTGGAAAAGAGGTCGTTCATAGAGCATGCTCGTTGAATCATTGGAAACTGTAGCGAGGTAAGTCTTTGCGAGGATCGACTAGGATTTTGGCTGTAGTGGCGGCGCTAATCTCGACTGTAGTCACCGTAGTTCAATCAAGAAGAATGCACCGCTCGGTCTTTTTATGTTTAACAATCCAGGGGAATGTAATTATAAGAGTGAGAATTCGGTTTCATTTCACCTAATATGACCTCCACCTCATCCTCAGTCATTCCTGACAGACCGTCCCCCAATTCGACATGCCCTTGAAATCGATTGCTAGCACTGTGAACTCGCAGGAAGATACTTCCTGGACGTCCGCGGGAATACCTCTCTTGGCCAATCGTCAATCGGGTGAGCCTTCTGATTCGATTAGGCGCACAACTTTTATCAAATCGCTTTAGAGGATTTAGTTTCGTTGAGGGAGAACCGGGCCAAGGGGCCCTGGATACTCTCCTTTAACGCTATCAGCGCACTTTGTGTCATTCTCCACTTGATCCTAGTCGTTCTGCACATTGCGCTCTTGGTCGTTGGGGTACAACGACTGGAGTATCTTGTCGTTTTCCCACTGGAGCGGCAATCTGTTATCTCCTCACGAATAAGCGGTATTTCAACTGCGTTTGCGGCGGTAGGCGATCATCGCGCAGGTGGTCGCAGGCGAAGCTGATTTTATCTACTCTAGCTTTACTCCTCTATCCTGGTGCTCACGAGTCAAACTTTGGCCATGCGTCGTAACTTTCAGATAAAACAAACGATAACCGCAACGCACGACAATATTACTGCGTGGTCGGGCTTGGGAGCCGCAGTTTGCGGGGTTTGGAACCAGAGATCCATTCCCGCCTCGGTGTTTGGAACCCTCTCCGTGTTTCTATATCTGCTGAACATCTCGATCTTCCACATCTCCACGCCCTCGCTCCTCTCACTACAAACCTTCAATTTTTCCCTCCCAACCGACGTCAGGACACAGGGGGTGCCAGAATCATATAACTCGTACGTATCTCCATGCAATTCGAATCCTCTATTGACATTCTCGATAGCACGGAACTGGCCAGATACATCCCTAGCCTGTTGGGGACTATGCCCGACAAAATGGATAATTCCAACAAGCTAGGATTGCTGAACGGGACGCTGTACGAGGTCCTGGATGGCAGCTACACCGCTCCCGATACGACGGTTGCTGCCGTTGGTTTCAACATGACCTGCCAATATCTACCACGTCCCAACAGCACTTGGGATGCCACCAATATGAGATGGGATATCACCTTTCCTCCCCCGTTTCCAAGTATCAGCCTCGCTCCTCTGGGTGAGTCTTTTCTAGCAAGAAGATCAAATATCTGACTCGCGAGTATAGCTGCCGGAATGATAGCTTTCCTCTATTCCGAAAACGACACAGCGCAGAACTTCGTGACGCTAATGACCGCCGGCCTCGAAATACTTGACTCAAACTCGATGACTCCCGACCCTGTGATTCTAGATCCTCCGATGACCTTCCCGTCCTTCGGCGAGAGTGTCACTGAGGTACAATTCTTCCGATGTTCGCAAACCCTGGTGAGCCAGCGTGCCACGGTTAACACCCAAACGGGACAAGCAACGCTGCTGGAGCGCGACATCCTCAAGCAACGTTCCTCACGTACCTGGTCCCCTTACCAAGATCCAGTCCCGGCCGGTTTAAATGCCAGTGCGATTCTCAATATGGTGGGTTTTACCAAATTGTTCCAACGGTCGCTCTTCAACTTTGATTGAATTTGATAGTGGCCGCAATGGCTCGCAGCGGGGTACACTGTGAATTACGGGTTGTCGACCAATGCCTCCGATCTCTTGAACCTGCAGTTTTCCTCGATGTAGGTTATTTTTGATGCGGTTATCTTACATTTCACGACCGTCCATCGCCCAGGTTTCTCATAGATTATCTGAACCTCTGGCCGGCCCCTGGGCAGCAACGACCAACAAAGCTCAGTCTGAACAGCCTGGAAGACGCCTTGTCGTGCTTAAACGCATACATCTTTTGGTCGAGTACGTTCAACGCGACATGAACGGTTTTGTATCGATGACCCAGAGCTATAGTTGGCCACGCAACACCGGGCTTCCAGGTTTACAGTCCGGATAACAAAATAATAACCAGCTCGGGATCCAGCTCTCCGGTTGTACTCCTCGAAGGCAATGCGACGGTGTACCAATCCATTCCGACAGCGCGACTTCATGTACGTTGGTTTAATCTGCGATTGGTACACATGCTCATTCACCCGCGAATCAGCTTAGCATCGAAGCTGTGAACCTCTACTTTTCCTAGTTCATCCTTCTCGGCTCACGACTTTTCTAGACATCCGCTGGCCTAGTGGCCGCTATCTGCCTCACAGTCCTTAGCCTTTCCTTCTGCCGGAATCAAAACGACTCTCAGACGATGTCTTTCGCGGGCTCCGGATTTCTGCAGGCGATTTGGCTGTTCCGTAGCCATCCGGACCTCGAAACCGCGATACCGAACGTCGAAAACCCGACAGAGAATAATCTACGGACAGCCGGCATGGTGCCAGTTAAATTATTCGACCCATCGCAAATGAACAAGTATTGAGACCTAGATTTGTTAGTTTTGGGGCCGGAGATGTAAGTTGCTTTTTGAGAGCAGCGACAATTTTTAATCAGCGAAGCCTACAGATAGTCAGTTCAATCACTCAGTATGCGGCGTCCTGCCTGGGCAGGTCAAAAAAATCTCGAACGAAGGCCCCGGACGGAGTTTCGATCCCAAGGATAGGTTAGAAGCGTGTTTCCGCCAACGCGATGTAAAAATATTCAAGTCGCCGCAGCAACGATCAGTTTGAGAACGAGACGACGTGGTGTGGCACAGGAATCGGGACCAAAACTCTTCGGATCTGCGAAGGGAGAATAGAGCAGGTGCAATGTGACGTTTCGAGTCCTCTTGCATAGAAAGCAGTATACGACCAGCGATACAGGATGATTAACTCCAGAGTAAGTCCCGTGTCAGAGACTTGCTGCTGAGGGTTGAGGAATCGGATTACCCACAGAGTGCCACTGGCAGAGCAGTAAGCCACCAGGGACCGGGGTTGGGGCTTGTACAGAAAAATTGTGCTACGGCGGGATCGTCGCGGGAATTTCGGTTGTGAGATCGGAGCTGGCCGGAGCGTGTTATGGCTCAGATAATAGCCTAAGGGGAACCGTTTGGTTGGTGCGTTCGCTGGTCATCAGCCGGGAGCTCGATTACAAGCGATTTGCGTTTCGCGCCTGCGATTCGACATGAAGGAGGAAAGAAAGCCGGACTCGGAGATAACGCAACTCTGATTGATTCATTGACGAGTTCGGTACCCGGGCCGGATTTCCTTCTTTTCCACCACAACGACCTCGCACCTTTGCACGCCTTTCTGGCGATCCGACGAGCTTCCTGCGACGCACTCCGCAGCTGGACGATGGCGCCTCGCGCCTGCCCCCATGGATCCATTCCCACGCCTGCTTAACTTGGCGCTGCTGCTGGCGTTCCTGGCGGCGTTCCTAAGTCTTAGTCGAATAGCTGGCGACTCGGTCACTCGATGTCCTCGCGCTTTCGTCGCTGCTGGTTACACAGCTGGCACTATGCTTCATGTCCCGACGTTCTCGCGCTTCCCCGCCGACCCACTCCCGCGCTCACACTGTTCTATTCCCAAGCGCACCCCCCGCCTTCCCATCCCTTCTAGGAGAACTTCGACACCATGCTGCGCTTTCTCGCGATCGTCGAGGACTACTAGTGCCATGCGTATCGCGCCGCTCTCCCCCCATGGTGTACGGTTTGCGTCCTCGACGCCGACTCCGCCCTTTCTTGCGCATCTTCCCTTCCCGTCTGTTACGTTCTCGTCGCGGGCGGCGACAGCGCAGCCCCTTTGCGACAGCGTCGAAATTTGCCCCCGCCTTCACCGCGTCCTCAATTCACCGCACCGGTCTCAGCGTTTGGAGAGTCCGGCTTCGTCTTCCCGTGATGAGACTACCAGTAGTCTGGCTTCCGCTTTCGCCTCTTCTGTTTCATTGCTACCCTTTCCTGTGCGATGATTACTGGCTTTCACTTTTATTCCTCCTTCAAGTTTGTCAGTACTTCATCTGCGTCCGCGTTCTGTAACCCGGTATCTTCCTCCGTCAATTACATATCCTCCTTCTCCCTTTTTCTATGCTTCAATCTTCGTCTATACGCTTCTTTCGAGCTCAGACGATTTACTAATATTTGTTTCTATCCCATGCTGCTCAGCATGCCAGCCCGCGCAACACCACCTCACGGCGCGACATCCTTTTTTTTTTTTTTTGGTGGGACGGAAATGTATGGGGGCGTCCGACATAAGTCGTACGGCGCCATACCACGTCAGTTGTGTCAGAGGGAAGCATGCGAACCTCCGAATTTTGTTTGTTCACCTTCTTTACGCACAGAGTGTGGGACCCCACACGATCATCCCCATACTTCCCTCTCGCGTCCTCCCTCCTGCTGTCGCATCGGCTGAATATCCACTAAAACCCCAGAAGCTGCCGTCCAATCGTCCGGCAGTTGATCCTCGTCTTTCAGGACCCCTTTCCACGTCTTTAAGACCGTTGTCTTCTCATACTTCGGGTGAGTCATGTCACAGTCCATCTTTAGTCTTGCGTTCATCGCCTTGATCCAGCGGTTATGGATCTCAAGCAATGTCGGGTGTGCCCCGCCCTTCTGCATGATCCTTTCTCCCCTCAGCTTCCAGATCAAGTACGCCGACTCCGTCAAAAGGATGCGATACAATCTTGCGTCGCCAGGTATTATCTTGTCGTTGGTGTCCTTGAAGGTTGCCAGGCATGAACCAAGGATCATGCCAAGTCCTGTCCATGGCCAGTCTGGGTTCCTTTTGGTCCACAACTCCTTCGCGAGTCTCCAAATTTCACTTTGGCCTGGATTTCGCATTACGATAGTATGTGTTCCATCGAGTCTACTTTCCCGCAGTGCTGACAGTTGGCTCTTTCCTTTTCCTCTTGGCTATTTGAGTCCCGGAGCCAGTGTGTCCCGACGACATATCTGCCATGTGTGGTAGTCCACAGGAAGTTCCTGATCTGCCTCGAGAGGTCCTTGCTTCGCATGAATTTCCAAATTTTGGGCTCGGTAGGTCTGAACCCACAGGCATCTTCTACTTCCGCTTTTATTTTTTCGATGTTGAGCTTCGTGCGTTCTCTTTTCTTTAGCTTAGCCTTCATCTTCTCTCGTGGATTGCCTTGTACGCGAGTGATTGGGTCATCGAGGACAGTTTCGCTCCAGTGACCGTCAACTCGGGCGGGATATCTAGCGGGATCTCATCGTGCGTCGGCTTTTTAGCTCCTTCATCCACTTTCCTGTCTGCCCCTTCGTTCGTTTCGTGCCCGCTATGGCCTTTCACCCACTTGAGCTTGGTGGTTCTTTTTTTTTGCCTCATGGTTGCGAGGGTTGCCCTGTTCAGGTCTTTCTTTGCGAGCCCTATGTACCCTTGATTTTCCCACTTCTTTTTGTTCCTCGTTAACGCCATATTTCGAATCGCTTTCAATCACGGCGCGACATCCTCATACTCCCGTCGATCAATAATCCAGATCGGTCACACTCTCCCGAGGGGGGCTTCCAGCGCAACGCCGGCGCCAAAATTCGCTCGCAGGCAGGCAGGCAGGCAGGCAGGCACCACGTCACCATCCCAGATTCCCAGACTCTGAACATATGCACTCACATGGGATTTCTCCCATGGACCGTTCCCCTGTGTCGTCGTATCTTGCTTTGGTGTAGCCATTAGTGATGCTAGGGGCCTGGCTTCAAGCCCGAAGCCCGCCAGGCCCGGCCCGATGAAGCCCAAGCCCGGCCAGGCCCGACAGCGGGCTTGAGTGGGCTTCGGGCTCGGGCCTCAGGAATTTCAAGCCCAAGCCCAGGGCCTAGGCCCGGGCTTGAACACCCCCCCCAGAGTTGAGGTTTACCAAGTGGTTCAGAGTCCAGACTTGGAAATTGGTTTCATTAGCATTTTGACTTCCACAAATTGCTCGAGCGGCTCATCAGGTGTTGAACAACATCGAATTTGGCTTGGATGCTCAGTCGGAACTCACAAAAATTTACGCAAGTATCTTCCAATTTCGGCAATTTTGCCAGAAATGTTGCGGTAAGTTCTAAAAGATAGCTTTCATGTGTATTTGCACTCACTTTTATGGTAAATTGCATAGTTCGGAGGTTTATGGTGTCTTTCCCACGCCCTGTTTCAGGCCCAGGCTTGAGCCCGGGCTTGGGCTTGGCTTGGGCTTGAGCGGGCTTGGGCTTGGGCCTCAGAAATCCCAAGCCTGAGCCCGCTCAAGCCCGGCCCAAGCCCGGGCTTCCAGGCCAAGCCCGGCCCGTAACATCACTAGTAGCCATGCACGTGGGTCGTTCCTTTGGCGCGCCCGATACCGACTGGGGGCAAATGCAAATACGACCCGCGCGCTAGAGGGTTTGTGTCGACGTGGCTGAATCTTGAATCTTCGCATCTCTCTTTCGCGTTATCTGTTATTTCCCTCCAAGACAACGCCCCCACAGCCCATCTCAACCGTAAATTGCTAATCAACCCATGCCATATGTTCGAGGTCCCCATAAAACTTGTCTTGTGGGGCCATTGCTGTGCATGGCATGTACGAGGACTTCTCCTTTTGCACGGCCACGGAGAAGTACACGGGAATTTTCCGACTCCAAATGGGTGACCAAGTAATAATTGGGGCAGAAGTGAATGGTTTTAAGTCATCGAGAATCCTATCAGTATAGAAGTGAGAGGACGAAATATATCTAATAACAAGTAAGCGAGTGCCTAGAAACTATTTTTCTACTTCCCACTCCTCATGCTTGCCACGGCTGGGCAGAGGGAGGGCTTGGAACTGCCTTCTACCCTCCCTATATGCAAACTGACTTCCAAATAAAGACTTCCCATCGCCCGGGTGTGACTGCGTGACTGGACTGGACGTGAGATACTAACTACAACAGCACCAACCCGGAGAATCGACCTGTACATCTGGATGCAGGTGCGATGAAAGGCCTCTCTATCCACTCTCTGCTGGGGGTACTCCTAAACTGACCACCTTTGAATCAAAGCACATCAAAAATCCTTTGAAGCCCTGTTGTGAATTTAGCTGTAAATCTGACCCGAAAGATTCGCTTGGACAGTGTTCAGTGGTATCCCTTACAGAAACAATGAGTAAGGTGGTAAGAAATAGTGATTGTACTGGCAAACTTAATGACTTGTAGGGTTAACACCGGGGGCAAAGACCCAGGTACATGGTTTTCATGTGCCTTAAATGCACATTCAACGCACATGCTCTGCACATGGATGTGACATGGCTCAAAGGTCAACAATCATCCTTCACCAGACAAAGAATACACAAAGAATATACAAAGGAGGGACAAAGTACAGGGCCGGGGCACAGCCCGGTGCGGGAATCCTGGCCTGCCTTGGCCCTGCTCTTTGTCTGTCCTTTATCTGTTCTTTGTCAATCCTTTGTTCAGTAAAGAACCATTCTTGAACTGTGATCAATGTCACACTCATCTGCGGTGAATGTGCGAAGGATGTGCCTTTAAGGCACATGACAACCATCTGCCTTGATCTTTGCCCCCGGTGTAAACCAACAGCGCCAAATATAAATTTTTAGGACTCGTAACCACAGAAACTCTACAGTGGTCAATATTCATTCCCGAGTATAAACAAGGGTATCTGCAGTTCTCCCTCTGCAGGAATGAAGAAAATCGGGTGGATGATTATCTAAATACTGCTCATCAATGCAGGCTCGACCTGTAGCAATTCCGTCGTTATACCAAATCCTGCCACTAGTACCAACAATTCGTGATGTAAAATGGAATCCTCCAAGGTATATGATCCCACGAAGGAGGAAAATATGTGTGTGCCCATCTACATCGAACCGCAGTTTGGGATCGATCTATTGGCAAGTATGACCCAGGGCTCTGAATTCCAACAATGAGCAGGTCAGGCACCCGTTGCAGTTCGGGGATCCACTGCGTCTCATTTAGACGATCATGGCCGGAACCGTAATCCGACTCAGCGTGTCGGCTCCGCTGATCCCGAACTACGGCACACAGAGCGCAGTCCGGCTCAAGTCAAATGTCATAAAGCGCAGTCCGGCTCGAGTCAAATGCCGGGCAGTGTATAACAGTGAACACAGCAAATAGTGACAGATGTGACGATCTGTTGGCCGAACACGGCAAACTGACCCACTTAATAAAAAGGAGTCAGTTCTTCGGAATTAGCTTACATTCCGTTGACAGCAGGTAAGTGAAAATCTAATAGCCATCACTCAGCAATTGTTCCCCCATGTCACACATTTTCTGGGTTGAGGAATGAATATAAAGACGAGGAAAACTTACGTTTTGTCCTCGTAACCAGCAAGTGATGCGGCGCTCCCGAAATATCCTGGCCCAGCGTGAAGGTGAAATATAGTACATGGGAAACAGGAGTGTACATGGTGATATTAACTGTTGGGTATAACTTCCTTCAACGTGGGCGGTGCCAGTATCCCTGCCGGGCCTCTTTCCGTCGGATTGATGCTTGAATATGCCTTCAAAGTAGGGCTCGAGATAGTAGATACTTGACGATGTAAGCTGTGTGATCCCAACTCAAGGTCATACTCGGTCACAATCTGTGGCCGAGAGATCACCCGTTCGTCCACTCTAAATCTTGGCAACTTGATTGAACCGGCGGGAAGTATGCGCCGAGTGGTGGTGAACAAGGTGACGTTGACAATTCCAGACAGGAGGAATACCGTATCGCTAATGGAGCCTTCCCATGAGGATCTCAAATCGATATTAGCGGGAACTTGAAGACACTGACCAGAATATTGTCACTTCGAATGGAACATCTTTGCCAGCCCAATCACTGAATCGTGCGGCAGCAATCGGTAATATCACAACGGTGTATGCGACCTGAAACAGTTCAGCATTTAATATGACCGGTGGATACCTCGAATTTACCGGATACCTGTAGAACAATTAGTCAATGTTTTTTGCCTTTGCTGAAAAGCGGGATAAGTGGGCTTACAGAAACATTTTTCTGGCAAAGGACACCGTCCGACTCTCAAGCTGTTGACCAAGCCCTTTTTTACTGCAGGTCTTCGAAAACATAACCCGTTTGCCCGTGATCATGATATTCCCTCGCATGCGAAGAAACACCACACTGTACAGCACAAAACTAGAGATGCCCGCCATGAACATCTGCTCGTAGTTAAAATACAATTACCCCGAACGTTCGACTAGTTAGCACTTACAAACATGTAATCCAACCTGTGCGAAGTGTCAGCTATCGAGGGAATATTTCTGCAGTCAGAATAACGTACGTAGCTCGCTCGACGACGTAGTCCTGCGTGATCCAACACCAATACCCGGAGATTCCATCTGTGTGCGCGTCAAAGGCGTCGGCGCGGCCTGATTTCATTCACTCACAAAATGGTCCGCGGTGAGCGGTATCAAGTGCAGCGGGGCCAGTCATGGCGAGAATACCGAGACCGGACCAGCCTCCGATGAGGACCACCCAGAGGACATACGGCCGCGGTGTGATGCCAAGAACCACCAGACAGAATGTGTGGAGGGCAATGACGAAGGTCCAGAACGAGAGGCCGACATCCGATATCTGCTTCATTGCTCCTGGGCCAAGATCAGCGGACTGCGAGGCTCATAAGATTCTGGAATCACCTTGCATAACGCACAAAAGTCCAGTCTCGACGGCCATGTCGAGTATCCACCTTGCGTTCATTATTGAAGCGACCGATTGGATCATGTCGCATATCAAGAGGGAAATAAGGTAGGCAGCAGCCTAGAAAGATTTCGGTGAGAATTTTTGGCACGAGAGGATAACGTTACGGACATGCGTGCGGAGGAATAGGTGTTGCTGGTGAGCAAGCGTGGAACGAGTGTTGAAGGCTGATAGCTGGTTACAAGTTAAAGGCGCCCGAGGAGAGGGATCGAGCCGTACCGCTATCGCTGTAAGAAGGCCAAAAACTGCGATGAGGGAAAGAGAAGAAGCCACAACGAGTATCTGACAATTTGAGAGAGAACCCTGCAACTTTTGTCATTGGAACTTACTGTTACGCCATGCGCCTGCCAGGCGGTGTAATTCACTCGCAATATTATTTGCCCTCCGTTCAGCAGCGGCTGCGTCGTTTCTGACATGGGGACGGAGAGCGACGAGGGGGGGGGATGGATTGATGAGGGAGCGCTGCAGATAAGTAAGTCTCCCGCTAGCAGCATATCAGCATCGCGGCGACCACAGCCTTTACGACAGCTTGTAGTTATCATGTCATTTGCTAATTTCGGCTGAGAATTTTGGCAGGCGATTCAAAAGTGGGCTAAACCGGGTACCTGAATTTGAGGCTGGCAGTCTGAAAATTCCTGTACCTACCTACCTACCTACCTACCTACCTACCTACCTACCTGCTCACCACTTGATTAATTCAGTTGATGACGAGTTTCAAGATCAGGCAAATGAAGAGCATGATGAACGACAAAGTTCTTATCGTTGTCAGAAACTGGCGACACGCACACACATTTTCATATATATATATGCGGACGACGTCGTTCGCTTGTCCCTCGCGATTAGAACAGGACTGGCAAGAATCAGAATATAAACCGTTCTTTAACAGTTCTTTAACGAGGTGCCTCGCATTTCTCGCACTGGATTTCGACCGTCCCTTTCCCCACGGACATTCCAAAATCAATCGAGACACCTGTGCACCATTCAAGTACCATTCAAACAGAAATGAAATTCCTCACACGCAGTCCGGAGTTCCATCACTGCGCCAGACTGCGCCGCTCAAGAATGAACATTCACATCTCACTTCGGCTAAAAGCTGTTGAACCGAGCTATTGAATTTACCCATAGAACCCCCCCATCCCTCGTCCTTTCCCCCTTCTCTCTACGCTTCCTCCCTCAACGACTTTGTCGCAGTCCTGAATCAAGATCCTCAATTCATCGCGCAAATTTCACCTAGAACTCTCGTCCCCGCCAACTTCGCCGCCATCTGCCCGCCACCACAAAAGCGTCCGATTGAAATATTGGTGCCTTCCTTCGTTTGGTTCGATTATGGGACGAGGCGAGTTGGTGGAGGTGACGATGGTGAGTTGTACAGTAGTCTGTGATATCAAGTGTGTTATTGTGGCGAGGACGCATTTGAAAGAGCGATTCGAAAGGTATAGCAGGCCGCGCAAGAGCGCGGGATGAGTTGAAGACTAGTGTGAGTACCCGACGACGCGGCGTTCTTGGCGTTCACCGAGCCGTCGAATAAACTGTAGTCCAGGAAGATGATGTTCCAGTCCCTGGGTACGCGAAATCCACTGCAAGAGAGTGAATATTTAACGGTATTGACGGGACCGTGTTCAATTTCTTGCTGTCTTCGTCGGTGGCTGTGAACTGTTCCAACAATCAAGTATTTGAATGAATTAGGACTCAATACGTACGTACGCATCATGGGCAGAACGTGAACACGACAAAAAAAACGGGTCGGACGCGGGGGAGTTGATCAACCCCGAAGTGCAAGCTTGCCGATGGGCCTGAAGAGTTTTGAACTGTGTGCCGCACACTACATCCGACTAATGGTCCTGTTCCTGTTCCTGGGTATCAGAGCTTCAGTGAAAATAGCAGAGTGAAGAATATTTACCGGTTTGATCGTGTTGGATTTCTTGCTGCCTTCGTCGCGGAGTCCAACCGGTCTGACTTGTAGAAGTAAGCACTCGAATACCGATGGCGTGTGTATTCTGACGCGGGGATTCGAACCCCGGTACTGTAAACCCCAACAGTGATTTTGTGCAGCAAGATTCGTACCGTCCCTGGCGGTAACACTACGTCTGAATGCTGGCGCCGGCGGTGTGCCGAGCAAGTGGGTTTATCTTACATTTTGAACCTTCTTTCAAATACTTTATTAGCTCCTCTTAAGTTCTGGGTGAAATCATCAGCACCACATCTTAAGTTTCCAGCAACTTAAGTGCAACAAATGATATCATGTAGTTGTAAAATAAGTTCAGAATTCTTCCCTCTATTGCAACTTAAGACCTTGAAAATGCAAGAACCCGGGGTCCGAACTCAAGTTCCCACTCGAACTCACACCAGATACGTACCTAAGCTCTGCAGAAACTCAAGTTCCCCATGGAACTGAAGTTCTGTAGGAACTCAAGTCCCGCCTCGAACTGAAGTTCTACCCACCAGATACTCAAGTTCTGCCAGTCAAGTCTTCAGTTCGATCCTGCACCGGAAAATGACTACGTACGTCTTTGCCACGCTCAAACACGAACTTTAGCTAATGAATTATTGAATCTGGTGTCCTTCAGGGACGAATCTGACCTACTACTTCAGTTTTACCGGATCCGGGTCGCCGTAAACTTCAATCAAACTGGGTTTGAGAAAATGCCTGCAATGACCAGGGGCGGATAAGGAGAAAGGCACGTAAAAGGTACATTGGACCTATTGCTTTGCAGTAAGTGGGAGGTTTACCACAAAAATGGCTGGGTGGCACACCGAAATTCACCAATGCCACTGTCACGCGACTCGGGCGAGTCGGGTCAAAGTCCGGTACGTAGTTGCCCGTAACCTCCGACACCATTGCATGTGAGAGGGAATAGGTGATAAACCTTGGGATGAGTACCGGATGCACCAGCGCAACACCAGCGATGAGTTGGCGACGAGGTGGGGAGCTGAGGTGGTGGGAGCTAAGTCGAAATGATGTGTTTGTTTGTTCGTGATCTCCAACGCGTTGTGCGTAACGTCACACTCTCTCTCTGTCAGCGACCACCATGACTGACCACCCGACCCGACTTACTGACGACGAACGGGTCCCAAGATAAGGTGCCTGCCCTCAGCGAGCCGTGACACTGCTTCTAATCTACCACCCGAACCATCCATCGTCAGTCCGCGCGATTTAAGTGCTTGCCACCCGCTGGAACTTGAAACAGCAGACACCGAGAAAGGTGTGTCCGTTCCCCACAACATCTTTGCCCAGATTCATCCTGCCTCTCAGCTCTTTGGGGGAATCTCCCCGAACAACTCGAACCACGTCCGTATCGTGAGTGGCAAAGGCAACAGGCGTATGTATCTATTGGATCTTACCGTGACAGTACGCACATGCAGCGTCTGTCCTTCTTCCTTACTTTCACGTAACTCACCCTCGGCCCCAATGAACTCCGGCCAACCATTCACCCGGGTGCCTTTCTATCCATCTACCCCGAATTCTCCTGCTTTCCACTTACTCACTCCCGGTGCCACTATCGGCTACCGTGATAAATGGGGCATGCACGCAGGTGTGCGGTATCTGAATACCACCATCTGTGTAGCTCCCAGCTCACTGTTGTTTAGCCGCAGCATTGTGGTTATGAATAAAACTTGAGTTTTTGCACCCTGAACTTAAGTTGTTGGTAGGACTGTTATATACCAAGCCGCGGGGTTAAGGGATAGTGGAACAGTCGGCCGGAGTCGTACAAGGTACTCCGGAATAACCGGGGTGCCGGAGAGTAGGCCGGAGTAACCGGAGTCGACAAAGGGGATCGGCGGAGCTGCTTGACACAACACCACTGAGGCGCAGGGTGAGCGTGTACTGCCAGGTATCGTCTAGAGGAAGAGGAAGGGTCTGGGGGAAGAGAGGAGCGACTGGCACCACTCCGGAAGGGGGGAAGCGATGTTTATTAAACTACTGAAGAACAGGGAGTATGCTAGCTGATTAAATAGTGTTGGATCCTAATTTAGTGTAAAGGAGATAAAGGAGAAACATGTGGACGAGCATATGGTTGAAAGAATAGGAAGTCCATAAGCGGTAAGAGAAGTTCGACCTGTATCAGTATTGATCTTGGGAAATGAAACATGAGGTGATGAAATCTACCATGAGGCGATGGAAGGCAAGAGGGAACATGTGGAGAGGTTATTACCCCTTGACACCAGCCACGACTGACCGCGAGAAGTCATTCCAATACTAATACCAGGATTCCGGTTGGCTCCGGGTTTCCGGTTGACTCCGGAAACACCGGAGTGGACCGGAGTGCCCATAGAGAACCGGAGTGGTCTTGGGTGACGAAGACCATGGTCCAGGGGTGTGGTTGCATGGATATAACAGTATCCCCCTCTTGGGTTTGGCTCCCATGCCAAACATTCCAACCGGAGTCGAAAACTGTTTAGCAAGAGAAATCCAAAGGGATACCGGTATGGGTTGATAACCAAGGCCGAATGATTTGAAAGTTGGGGAAATTCGTCAACGAATTTTTGATGAAGATTTTGAAATTTTTTGTTGAGGACAGAAAAGTCCAAGCTGATCACGTGCCCGGCCCGTGCGCCGAGTCACGATTTCGGTGCCGTAAGTTGACACGTCAACAACTCTTTTGCTTTCTACCACCACCCGGAAACCAACCGCAACAACAACAACATGTCCGCGACCACCAGCAACACGCACGGAGCAGGAGGGAGTGCAGGGGATGGTGCTGGGCAGGGAGCGGGACGGAACGGTGGTGAAAACATCGGAGGAGGAGGAAAGGGAAAAGGAAAGGCGACTGCGCGCCAAATCCAGGACGACGAGGCACAGGAGGCTGCGATGGAGCAGCAGAGACTCAACGAGCGGAGGTCTGAGCTGCAGCGTCAGCTCAGAGCTCTGGTCCGGGCGCCGAAGCCGGAATCGCGGTCGGAGGCGGACGAGAATGCTTGACGTCTTCTCGTTGTACGAGAAGAGCTCGATGCGCTCGGTCCCCACGTCAGCGTCGTGGGTTTGGTGATGGAGCTCACCAAACCCCGTCTTGCGACTCCGGGACCCGTGGTGCAGCCGGGTGACTCCAAGGTCGCTACCGGTGGTACTGCGGGTGCCGAGGACGACACAGACGACGAGGATGAGGGAGAGACGGAGAGGGATGGGGATGAGAAGGAGGACGAGGGCAAAGCCCCGGATTCTGGTGACGACCGGAACTTGGAGTCTGACCCCGACGACGGGATGGAGGCTAACGACACGGAGGTCGAATGGCCCAACCCCGACTACGTTCGTTTCGAGGGTGACGAATGTACGCCTTTTCTTTTTTTTCTTTTATTTTGATTTTTCTATTTGCTGAAAGTTATGAATTTTAGGATGTGGCAATTGCCAATTGAAAGACCACGCGTGTCTCCGGTTGCGCGAAACCCGCAAGAAGATGTGCGCGTCTTGCCGCCGCAAACGAACAAAATGTTCGTTCAATCCGCCCACCACCAGGATCAACAAGAGATCCGTTTCACGCCAAGCTGGCCCCTCTCACCGAGCTTCCGGTGACTCCGGGCGTTCCAAACGTCCCGGAAGCTCGCGTTCGCAGCGGGGAACGAAGCGCCGCCACTCCGTCGCCAATTCTAGCGACGGAGACCGGAAACCTTTCTTCAAATCGACATTCCGGGGCGAAGGCTTCACCGACCCGGAGTCCAAATGGTACTCCGGCACCAAATCCCGTCCGGCCAAGAAACCCCGGACCACCTCGCGCGTCCCAACTCCCTCCACCTCCAAGCAACCCTTCGACGACCTGATCCGACAGTTCTACGATTACGTGGATGGACTGGAGGAGCAGATCGAGGGTTTGGAGGAGGAGGTGGAGTTCCTCAACGACGAGCTCGTCGTGGAGCAGACGAAGAACAGGAGGCTCCATGAGGGCTATGAGAAGGCGAAGAGACTCATGGGAGAGGCCCAGGATGCGGAGCAGAGCGTGGAGAAGGAGCTGGGGAAAAGCCAGGATATGATCGATCAGCTCCGGGGTGAGCTGGAGATTTACCAGAAACAGGTGAATCTTCCGCTACCCGCTTTCCGCCATGTTCTGCTAACTCCGGAACCGGAGTTTGACCTCGGTCCATTGGCTCCCCAAACGCAGGAGTCCATTTCCCCATCGCCCCCTCCTAACAACGACCACCCCGACGATGAAGACGTCGATATGGATCTCGGGTCGCCCATCGAGTCCGGTCCGGTGTTGGAAACCGGAGCCGGAGCCCGAACACGGGAGTCGTCGATGTCGGAGGATATGGTGAGGCCGCCCCAATTGGGCGATGCTGAGTGGGATGGGAGTTCTTTCGACCAGCGCGGGACGCCGCGCATGGGTCGAGAGATTACTCCGGCTCTGGGTCAAATCGCGACTGCCCGGAGCTCTGGCTCCCTTACTCCAGTTCCCGGGACCCCAGTTTTCTTCGAGAGTGCTGACGACTTCGAGCGCTCACACCGACTACCAGCCGTCGAGGTTCTCCCGAAGGTCGAACCCGTCGAGCCGGTCATTCCGGATACTCCGGCGAATGCCGGAGTGGAAACGACGGCGAACGAGGGGAGATGGACGACGGAGGAGCGGGAATTGATGGAGCGGGACGCAGCAGAGGAGCGGGAACTGATTGGCGGTGTCGACAATGCGGTCGAGGATGAGATTCCATCGGATCTCAGAAACATCCTCGACTCCGCGATGGATGTCGACGTACCGGGGATGATGGAGGCATCGGGAAACGGAAGCGGAGCGAGTGGGAGTGGGAGCTCGGCGACCAAGATAAAGGTCGAGCAGCCAGAACGTCCAGTTCCGGTTCCGGGCCCATCCCGGCAATTCCGCGTCGAGCGATTGGAGGTTAGGCGGAAGCGAAGGGCAGGGGAAGAGGGTGAAGGTGATGTGGTGAAGAGGTATGCGGAGATTATTGTGCTGAGCGATAGTGACTGAATGTAAATTTTTTTGTACTTGTATTTGCTGATTTTCTTGGAGCCCATTGGGCTATAAAAATTTTAAATACACAATGATTCATATGAAACGAACCAGAGTGATGAGGAGTGAGGTCCGGACAAGACCAACCAGAGTTAAGGACTCCGGTGAATACTCCGGAATTCCGGACACTACCGGAATGCCCATATGTGATCATGAATGAGCGTAGTGATCCCGGAATAGAAGGTGAAAGTTAGGGATAGAAATGAGGTGAAGGTTTGAAGATGGTGACTTCGGAAAAGGTTTTCCTAGACGACCGTCCAGAGTTCCGGTCCCGATAACGGTATCCGGAGTTCGGAGATCGAACTGGATTACAATCCCAATGTCAGTCAAGTGGAGGGAAGTATGCCAAGAATGGAAGTAGAGAGTGCGTGGCATGTGGATTAGGTCAATTGGTGATTCATGGAGGGAAATCTGCCAAGACCTTGTGGGAACTGCAATTGGAACTTGAACACCGATGTGCTGATGAGACAGAGGATTATCCGAATGTTGAATGCGCCAACTCCGGCTACTCGCTGGCCTCAACAAGAGGTCTCCGATATTCCGGAGTACGACCGGAGGTTGCTGGAGTAGAACGGTGAGTGGACTTAACACATTCCGGCATTCGGAATCAGGATTATGATCTTCCTGAGTTATACTTGAGTGAATCCTAGAATCAGTCAACAGTAATCTTGAGTTTCGATGAACGATCCATATGCGGGTGTCAGTACGAAGCCTGCTTGTCATGAACGTAAAGACAGCAAGTTCCGGAAAGACGGAATGACTCCAGTAATTCCTGCTTCGATGCTGAATGTTTAAGACAGCGACCGAATTGTGCGAGAAATTTTGATTCATATGCGGAGTTGCATGGGCGTATCCCCCTCTTAGGGTAGACTTCCCACAGGCTACCGCGAATCGTTTGGGATAGAGTCGAATTTTGGCATGAAGCCAGGAATTTTGCCTTGAAGGCAGGGAAATGCTCGGAGACGAAGGATTTATTCCGGTCGAAGAGCGCTTCTTCCAGATTTTTCCCAAGTCGAGTGGTCGTACTGCGACGTGCGAGATTACCAAGCTGACGAGCGAGGTCACCGAGGTGACGCTCGGCCGGCCTTTCTCGATATTAAAACACCCGCAGTAGTGGAGTTCCGGAGGTCCGAGCGACCGGAGAACGGAACACGACCACAGAGTCCAGCCCCGTTTTACCGGAGAAGGAGTGATGAGGCCTCTGACGTAGCTGCAACAGGGCGCAGAGGTTTCCTCGGGAGGAAGCCGAGGTATTGAATTTTGAGGCTTTTCCGGCGACCGGACACGACGAGACGTGATTCCGGAGGTGTAGGCGTAAGTCGAGTTCGGAGGCGCGTTGGAGGAAACACTGCGAAGTGTCCTCCGGTGAGCTCTTACCCGATATCTCGACGGAGCATAGATTCCGGATACGCGAGTCTTGACCGGAGTGCGGAAAAGAGAGTTCCATACCCGAAACTGAGTGGGCTCGGTTGAGTACGTTTATCAGACGTCCCAGATGAGCGTTTTCCGCGTTGTTTAAAGGCGCGAAACCCAACTATTGGCTTAGCCCCAAAATACCAAGGCGTGATGAACATGGAATAAAGGATAAAAGGAGGTGAGTATGTTGAACGAGTCCAACATCTCTAAGAAACGATCCCCGGCGTATAGGGACAAGATGTCAAATTTGCCAAGAGATCGGAAGCATACAAGCTTCACGAAGGATTCCGGTAGCGGAGCGGAGCATTTTGCGTGCGCGTAGCTATACCGGAGAGGTGATCGAAGGGAAAGGCTTGACGCCATGACCCATTTACGAAAACCATTGGTGGCCATTTGGACACCTGACCAGACGTCGAGGCTCCGGAATTTCCGGAGGGTCGAGTCCCGATCCAGAAATGTTCGAAAGAACAGGAATGGCGAGTAGCCAATGAAACCGCAGGAATGGAATTCCGAAGGTTTCAAATATGGTGAAGGCGTCAGAACTGTCGGTGTCGGCAGTAAACGCCGGTCCCTCATGGGAACAACCGAAACAATATCCGGCATAATTGCCGGTCGTGTGCACACTAATAACCCCAAGGATTAAGGATTCGGATTGGTGGAAACCATCATCTTGCATTCAACGGAATGCGGTTGAGAGGTTTTCCGGTTCCGTTATCCAGAACAAAGAAGGAAATCAAGAACGTTGACGCGATTTCGGAGTACGAACAACACCAAAAAGAGGAGACAGATGGACTGTCGATTAATGGAGAGAGTTCCCAAGGGAAAGCTTGTCCGGTGGGATTTTGCCGGAAATCTCGCATGCGAAGCCAAAACCGAGTGAATTCCAATATTTATATAGTTACAGCGATATAGGATGTCGAGGAAATGTTCGTATGCGGGAGTTGAATCCCGAGGCAATCTCAGAGAGATATGATTGTTGAAATCGTAAAACTCGACTCCGGAGAGCGAGCGGTCGTGAATTTTGAGCGAATGTAAACGTGATAGGTTGTGGTATAACTCTCCGGGAACAACGCAGACGTTCCGGGTAGAGTTTTTGAGCTCTGCATGTTGATCAGCTATCATTACCCGTGAAGTATGATTCTCCGGTGCGCTGGCGTTTGTCGTGAACAACGCGCGTAATGTGCTGACAAGTTCCAATGTGATGTCCACCACTGCCGCAATACATGCACAAGTCTAGACGTCTCCGGCGTTCCGCTTCCTCCTTCCGGAGTTTGCCTTTGTTGTTCAGCAAACCGGCCGCCTCGGCAGAGCGCTTGCGCGAGGGGTCGACCGCCTTCCTGGCATAGCCAGAGGAAGGTCCGGCATCTCCAGACCCCGATGCACCCGTCGTAGGACGAACAGGTGTTCCGGAGTGCGAGGAAATGTTGTAAACCGGGATGGAGGTTAGGGAAGGCATACTCGGAGAGATGTCCGAGAGAGCAGGAGACGCTTCGCGAGGACCGGAGCCACCACGATCAAGGAGATCGTTTCCGGAAGGCGTTCCGTGATTATCCTCGGAACCCGGAGACCCGCGTCCAGGGTCATGATCGCCCCAGAATTCGCGTGCGTTCCTCCGAGCTTCGGCGAGAGCTGCAGCAGGCTGTGTAGCCCAATACTTGGTATCCAGGCGTGTTAACATTGCCCGGAGCCAGCGGAAGCGCGTGATGAAGAGCATGGCACTTCGCGGACTCGCTCCAACCGAGATGGTTGAGCAAGTCTTCGAATTCGCGAAGGAACGGCCCAATCTCCTCCGTGGAACTCATCCGGAGCAAGCGGAGTTGATCTTCCGCATTGCCGTACGAGTCCGGTCCATCAAAGATCTCCAAGAACTCCGATATGAAAGCGGAAAAGTTCCCATGCCAAGTGAGGCTGGCAGAAACTGGACGCCCGTAGATAGTTGCGGCAATTCCCCGGAAACGAGTCAGTATGAAACTGATTTTATCGTCATCCGTCCGGTGCTCACGGGGGTGAGCAGCCAGATGTGCGTAGCACTGGGAAAGAAAGAGCATGACGTCCTCTTTCTTGCCGTCAAACAACATCGGATATTGGAGCTCCGAGTTTTCGGAGTCCGGAATCGGAGCAGGAGATAGCGCGGGAGATGGAAGATTGGCGGGAGAATTCTGGGCAGATGTGGGATAGTTGGATGGATAAGGAAGATCGTGCGGAGGCGTGTGCGACTCGTCAATGTCAAGGACGTACTCCTCCGGGAGCGCGGCAGAAGCCGGCGCTACGACCGGAGAAGGCAGATACTCGAGAGTAAGGTCTTGATCGAGTTCCTCCAACTGCTGAAGGGATTGCTGGAGATGTTGATCGTCAATCTCGACAGCTTCTTCAACAGCGTCCATGAACAAATAATCCGGAGACGACCCCGAACTGGGAGGCGTCACGGATACCGGTGGAGAAGGTGTGCCGGGATACACCGCGATGTTGTCCTGAGGCGGTCCCACATGGAAGGTCTCCATGGGAATTGATGCCGCCGCCATGGGAAACAACCCACGATGCGTTACCGAAGCTTCACCGGATAGGGAAGTTTTAGTCGCAGCCTCGTGCTGGGGTGTCGGTGGAGCAGAAGAATCATGCAACATAACGACGTATGAGGCAAGAGTTCCCCGACTAGCAGAACGAGGGGATGGCCAAGAGCGCAAGAGGTAATTTGTTGACATGCTGATGCAGAACTACGAGACCTGAACAGGTGAGTAGTTTAATACTGTTATATACCAAGCCGCGGGGTTAAGGGATAGTGGAACAGTCGGCCGGAGTCGTACAAGGTACTCCGGAATAACCGGGGTGCCGGAGAGTAGGCCGGAGTAACCGGAGTCGACAAAGGGGATCGGCGGAGCTGCTTGACACAACACCACTGAGGCGCAGGGTGAGCGTGTACTGCCAGGTATCGTCTAGAGGAAGAGGAAGGGTCTGGGGGAAGAGAGGAGCGACTGGCACCACTCCGGAAGGGGGGAAGCGAACAGGGAGTATGCTAGCTGATTAAATAGTGTTGGATCCTAATTTAGTGTAAAGGAGATAAAGGAGAAACATGTGGACGAGCATATGGTTGAAAGAATAGGAAGTCCATAAGCGGTAAGAGAAGTTCGACCTGTATCAGTATTGATCTTGGGAAATGAAACATGAGGTGATGAAATCTACCATGAGGCGATGGAAGGCAAGAGGGAACATGTGGAGAGGTTATTACCCCTTGACACCAGCCACGACTGACCGCGAGAAGTCATTCCAATACTAATACCAGGATTCCGGTTGGCTCCGGGTTTCCGGTTGACTCCAGAAACACCGGAGTGGACCGGAGTGCCCATAGAGAACCGGAGTGGTCTTGGGTGACGAAGACCATGGTCCAGGGGTGTGGTTGCATGGATATAACAAGGACTCAAGTCGCGGGCAAAGACTTAAGTCTCAGGTACTTAAGTCCTTCTCTTGTCTAGGATGACTGCAGAATAGAGGTGCATTGCGTGGTGGCGCGCAGAACTTAAGTTCTGGGAGACTTAAGATGTGTTGTCGATGATTTCACCCAGAACTTAAGATGGGCTTGTCTTATTTCATCTGCAACGCACGACTTCAGTCCCAACTCCGATTTCATGCCTCAACTTCTGCCTCAACTTCTGGTCAAGTTGCGGCACAAGTTGCGACCCGAGTTGGCGTCAACTTCTTAACTTTGAAACACCCTATTATTTCCCCGACTGTAGGTTTCAGTTCGTTGCCTGTTTTTTTTTTCCAGACCTCACTTGCAAGATCCCAGACTTGGGATTGACCAGGAGCATCACATTGTGTCAGAATATGCTCCATGGTTTCCGTGATTTCACATCCTCGGCAGACCGCTCTCTCCTTGAGTTCTTCTATTTTCTTCCAGTAGTTTCCGACTTTGTAGCCATCGTGGATTAACATCCAGAGGAAGAACTTAATTTTTCTAGTCAGGTCTTTGTGTTTTGTTGAGCCCCAGATCGTTGCCGTCGACGGGAAAAGTTCACAGGCCAAGATGTTCAGAGCTGGCCCGCCCTCGTCACCACCTTGACAAAGTTCACCGGTCAAAAAACTCCCCTGGGAACGTTCACCGCGCGCCAAGACACGCCAATTTTGTTTGGGGCGGGTTTGAGGGACATACGGAGCTGAGGAACCACTCACCGATATTCAGCTTACGTTCCGGATGCACACGCTTGACGCTAAGTAAGGAGTCGAGGTCGTCCAGCACCAAGGACTGCAGCCTTGGCCACACTGCCGGTCATACGATGACGCTTGATTGTGCGAGCCAGAGTGCGCGTCGAAAAGTCGCAGATTTTGGCAACTTCATCCCGTGAGTCGCGTCCACGAGCAAGCAGGCGGAGCGCGATCTCTTTGGCAGTGTCGTTGATGCGGCGATTGACCATAATATGAGGTGGACGGAGTGTAGCAGCAAAAAGTTTTTGAGATTTCGCCCTGGTCACGTGCGCCCAGAAAGGAAATTCGCGTGTCGTGTTTGTTCTACACCCGTAAACGGAACCGAATCTCCGTGTGACAGGTCACCCTCTGCTCTCCACCCACCACGACCACATTGCTCTGCTTTCCACCACTTGCACCGCTCCCTTGATTCTTGGCCACAAGAGTTCACATCCCTGCATCTTCACCACCCTTCGTAAACCATACCCCCCGCCACTTTCAACTCAATGTCGCGACTCCGAGCGCGCTACTCAGCCTTGCCACTTGTTTGCCACCACCAACATCCTGGCATGGAGCATGGGCACTGGTATGTCTCCTCCTGCCCATTCCCTCATTGTTTTACCCTCCGGGCTTCTCCACCACTACCACGATACACATTGCGCGGGCACATCACGTCGCGTGCGATGATGACTTGTCATCGGTAGGTCGTACGGTGCTAGGGCAGTGTGCCACCCATGTCTTGTAAGTGTCCTGCAAATGTTTTTACTTTGCCACTTTCCCCGGATCATGTACCATGTACTACTCCCTGTAAACGTACATTGATTCAATATAGTGGTTTATTCACTTTATTCACAATCTCCTTTATTTATTGAATACTCTGCTGCTAAATTCCATGCTGAAGATTGTTTTTTCCTAAGTCCTGCTGCTGATAAGTGGCATAGAGAACAATGGCCTTCTGAGCCTTGTCACAACTCCGGAGCGTCCGGCGTCTGAGTTACTGCATTTAGTGAAAAAGCCAAATAGGACACGCGAATTTCCTTTCTGGGCGCACGTGACCAGGGCGAAAAGTCGCCAACTCCAGCAAAATGCTCAATGTTTGGTTGTGTATGGCAAAGGCCTGTGGCCGGTCCGAGGCCCGAATCACAGGAAATATATTTTTGGCGAAATGACATTAGATTTGAAAATTGCAATAATCTCCAACCCTCTCAAAAATCTCTCAAATTTCACACTCTTGGTCCCCTCCGTCCCTCTGTTTGACCCTGGGGCGGTCCCGCCTTCTGGTATATCAACAGGACACTGGATTCACACGTCCTAGCATAGATTATCAGAGAGTGGACGCGGTATTGCGCCCAATATCCGCGCTTTTCTGGGTGAGATTGCCAAAAACGGTCGATCACGTGGGCGAGTCGGTCGTTTTGATTGTGGAAAGTCGTTCAACCGCGGCAAGATCGCAATGTCTTCCGGCTACCTCTCGGTTTATCTCGTGATATGCATTCCACTGATTCCAGAAATCGTCCGCAAAAATACACCGTCGCTCCGAATTTGGCTGGTTCCAAGAATCCGAACGCGGAACAGCTCGCCGTGCTCTCGAGTCGTATGATTTGGTATTCGGTGCCACACTGTCGCCCAGCCGTCGTGCGCGCTTCTCGTGGCATCTATTGGCACCGTTGTTCTCTTGAAATGGCCCCTGGCCGTCCGCAGCGGATGCGCGTTGACTTCATGCAGTCACCCGATCCTGAGAGCACTACTGCCTTCATCTTGCCTTTGAAACTTATACACATCTAACGTTGTCGCAGACCTTTGGGGCCTCACAGAATTTGAATTTGATTGTCGAGAGAAGTAGCTCTGGTTTCACCAGCACTCGACCCTGCTTAAGTTTACCCGTAGAGAGAGTGCCAAAACTGCTCCGAAATCTGTGCTGGACGCTGTCTCCCGTATTGCCCCAGAAACTTGGGCCGCAGAAAGGGTGGAATTTTGTCTCAAGAGTCAAGACGACTGAAGTTCCCTTTAACCAGGTACAGTACACATTCCTTTCGCTTCATGGACATGAACAGCGTAGCTTATCACTGACTCCTGTTGATGATACCGAGGCAATACGTAGACGCGCAACCAGAACATTCTGCCGTCTCGCACCACTTATGCTTGACTTACGCGCTGTTTCTTCGGGTATTGCTTGCTGCATCCGACGCTTTTCCCAACCATAAGTCTCCATCAGACATCTTGTAGCATTCCTATATAGTTCCGGGGCGGACTGGTTAATCACGCGGTGTAGATTCTCCTGCCTGCCACGCACTTTGTTCATCTCTCGGGGATCCGAATTTGCTCCCGGCGCTGAATTATTGCATCCCGCAACCCGGGTCTCGGAATTTATCCTGTGGCCGCCACTGCAAACCAGCTTCGATCTTCCAGCGTGAATGATCATCTTCGATTGACTGATTCTCCCGCATGCGTGGCTTGCGGCGGGAGCAACCACCGAGCATTGACACCAAAAAGTCACCCCTCGTTGTCTTCAAGTTGAAAGTGCGGAAGACTCGCCGCAAATGTGTAAATTCAACATCAGGAAAATCACAAATTGCTATGACCCACATAAACACCATAGACCTTATGGAATACTGCTATAGTGTCCATCTGTGTCAATAGATGTCTATGAAACAGGCTGTAGACGCCATAGCAATTTGGATTTTTCCTGATGAAGGTTATGTAGCAGTTCCTTTGCGGCGTCGAGCTGCGATGGACTGTCCAAAACTTGGGAACCTGGTGGGTATGGTGTTCGTTGGACGCCCATGCTCCTCCACATCTTGTTCATCAAATCCACGTGGGCATTATACGCGTCTGAAGTGTTCTGGACGAGGCGACCAGATACTCGATGCATTTTCAAATCGGATTCTCATCCTTCCGCGTTGTACGTTCTGGAAGCTTGGTCCTTTACTTTGGGGCGATTGGAGTGACCAGAACATTCGCAAGTTTGAGCACGGCGGACTCCGAACCGGACACTATGGGCGCCCCGCGGAAACTCTACGGTCGGGATGCCGTCAAGCCATGATAACAATAATAAATGTATGCTGCCGAAGATGGAGGCATATTGTCGGCAAGTACTTATAAAGCCTGGCTCGCGGCTCATATAAAGAGAGGCACATCCATGGAAGGAAAAATTACAGTCGATCCCAATCCCGGGTTCTGCCTCCAGCTTCCATTTAAAATGCGTTTTTACCAGCTCGCGTTCATCTCGTTCGGTGTTCCAGCGGCTCTGGTGACTCTCTCCTTAACCTGTCGACACCATTTATTCATGTCATCTGAGCAGGCCATTTCAATAGACCGCGCCGTCGCGCCACGCGCACCGGGCGTGTATGTCCTCTGGGGCCCCGCTCCTCCAGCGATTCTAAAATGATGAATACTTATCGCTCCTCCCCAGCTTTGCCTGTCTCGACGCGGATTTTACCGCGGGCTGCGCATTTTTTGACGACGTCAGCGGCAAATGCGCCAACTTTGCCGCCCCGTACAACAACGCGATCTCGAGCTTCAGCACTGACGAGGGCGAATGTACCATCTTCGTGCAAGTCCTCCTCCTGCATGTCCTGTGCAGCGCTGGTATTACTTGCTGATATGATACTGATGCAGGGATCCTGACTGCTACGGCGCGAGCCTCGGGGGCATCACCCCGGCTGCTAACCTGACGAGCCTCCCACCCGGCTTTGACAATGCGATCTCATCGTTCAGGTCAGTAATTTGTGGATACGAGAACAGGGTTAGGAATCTCACAACCAATTCTTCAGGTGCTTCTATGATGAGTGAGGGGACCTCTGGCTGAACCTTCCTGAGTGTCATGGGATCTGGGGTATTCATAGTGTATTTTGAATTTACCCTGTATATTAGTCTTTGTAAATTCTGCCTTTCGATTCAAGAGCGAAGCCGCACTTCTCAGCCATTATTTTGGTGCCTCTACCAAATTTCTCCACGTTAGCTCGGTGGAATAGAGGTTATTGGCACTTTCAAATTTTTCGTTTTTACGCGCTCTGATTGGCTGAAAATTGTGGAGCAGCCAATCAGCGTTGACGAGAAACAACTTTTATGCACTTGCCAATAACCTCTAATCCGGTGAATTCTGCCGAATTCCAGCTGAATGCATTCTCTCAGTGTCAATGCTAAAATCTTTCTGCTCAGAGGAGACCGAAGTAAACCTTCAACGAAAAATTCGCAAACTTACACCGAACATCCTTTATGTAAACTTGAGGGGAAAACACACTCGTATTGGTGAAGAGCGGGAAGAATTTTCCAGCTCGAAATGCCCGCACTCGGGCATTTCGGGGATGTCCATCAGTCAAATCTGATGGCCGATCAACGGCAACCTCGGGAGAAAGGAGAGAAATGGGAGAAATGGGAGAATTGGGAGAAAGGCGAGAAGTGGGAAAATGGAGCAGAACGGGAGTCTAGAACCGAAGTAGTGGGGAGGGTAGTGAAACTCGACAACCTACCTCGACAGAACGCGACTGACTTGAGTTCATCGAGAACCGCGTTGCATCTCCAGGGTAGGTCACATAGGGACCACTAGCGGCATGTTTCGGCCGTCAATAGCTGGAGTAGAAGCCCCTGGTTGGGAAGGGGGAATGGTTGAGGTCGTGTTTCACAAACGGAGAACAATGAGGCAGGCCAAGTCACGGGCACGTGACATCTGATGGCTTCTGCGTAGCGCGTTTCGTATATGGTTCAGACGTGTTTCGAGGAGTCTCCGACGCGTTTCAGGTGTCCTACATGTAACAGGTGCTTGGATACGTGGATGCGCGTCCAATATACGCCTCAAAAGCCCTGCAGAGTAGCAACAGGGGTCTTCAACTTGGTTACTGGCATTAAATTCGCGTCTCGAACGGGGGTTGGGGATTTGAAAGGAAGATTTTGGTACAGGACTATGCTAGAAGTAGAAGACTCGGAGTTTTGAGCGGGTTTTGGACCTAGAAGTTACACATATGTATTATTGTTTGGGGTAGTACAAATATCTACAGTATAAAAGGACGAGTAGTTTAGCTGGAATAGAACAATTTTACGCCCAGGGCTCTCCTGTGATCTCTCTCTCTCTCTGTCTTTGGCTCTCTGAACGGAACGGGTACGGGCACGGGTACGGGTACAGAACGAAATTATACTTGACTGTTTGAAATCCCCTTTATTCACTGTTGTACTACTTGCTGGATTGCAAAGTAGCTAAATATCTACGAACCCCCAACGAACTTACGCTCTCGAGTCTACCTGTTAAAGCCTCTGGACTTGGTTTTGAACCGCCGCTGGACGACATTTTGGTCGGATTGGGTTGTTGATTGGGTTGATTTGATTTTGGTGCTTCATTTTCGGTTCACGCCTGCAGCTATACTCAGCGTTTCATTGGGTTGAAATACGGCGGATACTGCCGAACGTGTTTGGACATCAGTTTTCAAACGGGCAATCAGCGGCGGACACGGTTGCATCAGTGATGTTCATGGTCATCCGATGAACCCCGATGTACGCCGTCGTAACACCGACGTACGCCGACCTACGTTCAGGGTCCGGGCATATACTTAACTCCCTGTAGTATTGCTCTTGATTCATTTTCGAGTCCCAAGCCGGGCATTAGGGGGAGTCAGAGTGAAGGATTCTGGGGCGATTCGAGCTTGGATTTCGAATCGATTCTGGGTCGAGAATCGATCCAGAATCGTTGCGTCGAGAATCGATCAAATATCAGATTCGAGCCAGAATCGTTGCAGTTGCGGCTCGGGAGTCGCAACTGCAACGATTCTGAAGCGATTCTGTTGCCGAGAATTGTTGATTCCACCTGATTTGGTGGTCAAGGTGAAAATCAAAGCTAGAATCGCTGGTAGACAGAGCTTCGCGAAGTGGTGCATCACGGTGCGGTTTCACATCCCAATCTGCGTCCGCGCCTCCGGCGCCTTCTGCTGTATCCAGCCCGGGGTATGTGTGGTTCTGAATAAATCAAGAAGTCGGGAGAATCTTATTCGAGAGGGACCTGTTCTCGTGGTGACCTCACCCGACGTGAACGTGGACAACAGTCGAATGCTCTAGCAATATCGCCGGATTAGGGATCCCTTGTTCAACCAATGTTCAACCGTCGGTGTGGTATTGGGCGAAGGAGAGTGACACATCAATAACCTTGTCGAAAATCAAGCTCTCGCGGACATGGTCCGGTGAGTTCCCCGTCATTCGCCCTCTCAAGTCATTACATTCATAACAGGCACGGTTTAGTAGCTATTGCATCAAGCAGTCGGGATTGGCGCCTACGTAAGCTGTGGTAAAATATTCCTGTTTAAGTTGGAATTGAATTCAACCTGAAATAATGCGAGATATCATCGCTTGAAGAACAGTCCTCCGTCTCCCTCGGTGAAGGTCAGTCCTCCAGGGCCATAGTTGACTTCCCATTGTGTTAAGAAGTTTAAACTCGCGCCTGAGCGCTTTTCAACCTGCGCCGACGGCATCGGTGCATCTGGAGGAAGTGTTTCCGCCAGAAACTGCCGTCGCGCGCGAGATCATCGTCGCCCACATACAAGTCTCCACAATCGTAAAAATAGTATCGCCCGCTGGCGAAGAAGAAGAAGTATAGGTCCGAGCCGGTGCCTGCCATGTACGCGACGGGCTCGATGGCACCCAGGACGTGGTAAACCTCTTTGAAGAGCTTATCGACCTTAAGAGTCCCATCAATTGACTCGTGGAACAAGGTGAGGCCCCGCCAATTAGGCCAGTCAGTCGACCACGGGGAGGGGACGTCTGAGCCAGAGTACCAGCCCGCATAGACTGGGGGAGTTGGGTGTGAATCGGTGTGAACCGATGCCACTGCAGCCGGAGGAAGAGAATTGGCCATGTCACTGCTGTAAAAGCGTTTAACCCGAGGGTGAACGTTGAAGATCCATATAGGGGACTCACAAGTGGAAGTAGTGGTATGGTAGCAATTTCGGGGAAGTTTTGGTACCACCCGCCACAAAGAAACCCCCACTTTATAAACTGCGCAAGTTGATCGAGCTGTGCCCGATCGTGATCGAGTACGTATGACGTTGAACCTGTTAGATGGGGGATTTTCAATGGGGGGAACAGGGCCCTCCAACCGTGCCATGCGCCGTTGCGCCCTTCCGGGTTCGATACCAGGGTTTCAACGCGCACGAAGTAGAAAACTCTCCATTGGTCGCGCTTGGTAGGAGAGCGGATGGACCGTCGAGTCTGAGACTCGAAAAGGAGAAAGAGTCTCATGAGAGCGTGGAAGAAGGTGGTGGTCAGACGTCTTATCCCTCCTTCTCCTCCCATTCTCCCGGTCTCCCGCTCCACCCAATTCCAAATCAACTAAATGCAGGCAAGTGAACTGCCATGATGCTCCTGACTTAGACTCAACCGGCACACACAGAGACCGACTGCCACCCTCTACGCATACCTCTTGAGCAGAACACATATTCCACCGCACAATTTCGTTGTGGAGGTGCGCTTCACTAAATATACTTTCCTGGCACCTAGCATAACCGGGGTAATTATGTACATCAATCAAACAAAGGTCGACGACTTACTGAGGGCCAGAAGAATAGTTTGAGCGGACGTCGTGCAAGGTGCCCCGCTGGCCTCGTATCTCCCACGTCTGCATAGAAAATCCTGTGTCCTGGGTTTTTGTCTCGTCTTTGGGATTACCTCTTGGTCAGAAGACGACACCAAACCGATACCGTCGAATTTTACCAAGCATTTTCAAGGGATAGCGACTTGGTCTTCCCTTTCAAAGTTTCCAGCTGTCGGCGCTCTAAGGCTTGATAGCCGACTCTAGTAATGCGGTATGAGCATTGATCGAACGAGTGTGAGCCGGCACATCAACCGGCGAGGTCCGGCACCCGGCGGCATCACATAACTCTTCACTGTGCCAGTCAAAAAGAAGGGTACAGGGAGCGCTGCCCGTTGATCTGAAAACCCTGAACAGCCATCGCTGGAGGCGGCGAATACTTACCGTTACAAAAAGGGGAGCTTCGAACACCCAAGTTTTGGCCTTACGTGCGGAGGTCCGAATGAGCCCCTCTACTCGCCGGTGTTTCAGAGGTTCATTCATTCGTTTGTAATTGTGTCATGATTCCCACTTTTTCCTTATTTCCATCCTAAACTCCCCGGGTTATTCGCCTAACACCCGTCCCGGATTATTCAACTTCACACCGGGTTATTCAACTACGATCGGAATAACCCGATTGCCGATATCAATGCCGACCCCGGATCAGGAATCCCATCAGGTGCCGCATTGATCCTTTTATTTCAACTTCCCTCCGATTGCTTTCTCAACGATCACCCCTTTCTGCCTGGTGCACACTGCGATGTCGACCGTCACTGGCAACGCCTCTGACATATTTCATATATATTCTAATTACTTCGCTACCAGTTACTAGGTATTTTACTATAAAACCCCTACTTACAGCTCTGTATTCTTTACACTATTCTAGTCTATTCTCCAGAGCTTAATCGGATTATCTCAAACCTATCTCTTTCTGTATCGCCATTCGCCTACATCGCAGTAACCCTGCTAGTTAAGGCTCTGTGCTGACAAATTGCATCAGAAGTGCACGGGCATGTTGTGGAAGCACAGGTCCGTCTGCTGGTAGACAGAAATGAGGGGTCGGTCGTCCGGATATAGGGTGTATGGGTGAGCCAGAAATGAGGTGGGGTGGTCCCAAGAAAGTCGGCGAGGCGTCGAGTAAAGGATGAATAAAAAAGTGGTCAAGTGTCGTGTGGGCGTGAGATACGGATGGAGCTCGTAATGGCTCGGTGGGGGAAAGAATATGGGGCTCTGGTAGAAAGTGTTCACTGGCAACGTAGCCTCGGTGGGCTACTCAAGGCACTGGTCGCGTCGTAGATGGTGGTTTGTGGGTAAAAAGGAGGATGATTATCAAATGTACGTACAAAACAAATAAGCGGTCCGAAGACCGATGTACCGTAAAGTAGGTACATAGATATAAAATAGGAGGAAGGCGACCTGCGGTCCAACCTACCCTTCCACAATGTGGCACTCGACGTAGTACACCGTGCGTGGGGTAATATTATATCAAGGGAAGGTAGCTGACCGAGAGGGCAAGTTAACAAACGAGGTTCGAGTTTGCGGTTGTAGCGTCTGTTTATAAGAGACTAAGGGCAAGGTCCGACGGCCAGTTCCGCTTTTTCAAGGACCTGTCAGAGGCTTTTACTTTCCGGTCATGTCGAATGCGACTGGCTCGCAGTCAAGTCTGAGTCAACACGGCCAGGTTTCCCCGTCTGAAGCCCCACATAAATAGGGGGCGGAAAAGCTGTGGCCAGCAGAACAGCACCTTTTTCCACCACTACCTTTAATTCGGTACTCCAGTTCCTCAATGCATCTCCTCAAGTCTCTCGCAATGAGTGTCGTTCTCGCGACTTCCACTTTGGCGCAAAGCATCGTCGTCGACGCACCTAGCGCTGGTGCTAATATCCCGCTCGCGTCCAATTTGACTGTGCAAACCGAGCGCCACGTACGCGCCAGTCTCGTCCGTTCCAGATGCACACCGTTGACGCACGACCCCATTCCAATGTAGAATTCCCTCTCTTCTTCAAAGGAACTTGAAGTATCCGTTGCAATCGGATATACGGTCTGCGACGTGGACGGAGGCTGCGGACCATCGGCGCAGCTCTTATACAACGGGCCCTACACCCCAACCCTCCACATGCCGACCCACCCCGACCAGCCCAGTTTCTATCAAAACTTTACCTTCCCATCCCCGTTCTCTGCTCCTGGACCCGTGCAGCTCACTGTTGTGCATTTCTTCGATGTTGGGGTGAGTTTCTGAACGCGGTATCGGACAATCGACTCACAGTTCGTTTGTGCTCAGGCGAGCGAGGATATTCCCTTGGTTGAGGCGCTGAGGGTAGATTTCAACATTGTGTGAATGGAGGGAGGAGGACAAGAGGAGGACATTCACGTAGATCACCGACGATCATGCACTTACTCGCTGCTGGTCGAATTTGATTGGGCGAGAATGTCACGAATTAGGTGGATGCAACCACACCCTACGGCGTCGTGTTCTCCGGAGGAATCCGGGAGGATATCCGACAACTGAATTTAACTTTGAAGTACCAGTAGAGAAAACCTCAGCGTTGATCGCATACGCCAAATACCCACGCACATTGTATGGAGTCAGATTGTCCTCCACAGGACGGCTTTTTGAACGTGACAAGGAGGTCCAGTGGTACCACGGCCGAGAAAAAAAATAACCTTGTGCGAGTCGTAGGTCAGATATTGGGTTCTCCCATTTTTCAGAGTCAAGGGTGAGTTTGAACATCCCTCTACACACCAAAGGTAAAGCTTTCTGTTTGTGGTATGGAATTATCTGATTGCTTGATTAAGTGTTGCTTTTCCCCTCCATTTACAGAGAGTCAAGAGTGAGCTTGAATATCCAGGTCCGTATGTTGGAAATGGAGCGGCTGTGCAAGCTGTTCTGAGCTCACAGGAAGGAAGGACGGTTTATTCTGGTGCGGTCTCATTAAAAATCAGCCGGGGCCTGTACTACACACTCATCATCATATGTATGCTACAGATGGCATCTCTCTTCAACCACTTGAGCACCTGAGTAACTGTTGTTCTGCCTCCAACATCAAGTACCAAGAAAATAAAATACCGGCTGGAATCTTGAGGCATCCGCCAATCCCAGGGTCGTAAATACTTGGAGTGGGCTACTCAAAGACTCGCTGCCGGATGACTGGACACTCGCAAAGGGGGTTTTAGTGGGTATGTGGCCATTACATGGTACAGGATAATTTTCGAAGGCCAGAGTCCCACACTGGTGAAAAAAATAGTGCGTAACGGCATTTTAATTAGCTCCGCTTCTTTAAGTTTTAGTAGAACAAATAGTGTTCAATTTAGTTGAGCCTTCAGTTTATGGGCCACATCATTTGCATCTCCAAGCTAAAACAAGCGGAGTTAATTAAGAAGTCCCTTTAATTGAGGCCCCAGCGCTGTGCCTGCGGGGACCGCCCTTGATTGATCTGGCAGGTTTGTTCGCGTTGTATTGGGAGAGGAGTTCGGTTCCAATTTTCAAAAGGTCGGAAAAAACTCATATCGGGCACCTTCACTGAAGGTTCAATCCAACTGATTGAAGTAATTCAACCTTGTGTGCGCGCTTCCTTGTCTTGTTTCATCCCGTGCACTAGCACTGAGATCTTGCTGCAATGCAGCTGCATAGCGGCACTCTGTACAGCAGCAAAGGCGATTGTTGATTTGTGATTATCCAGAAAGACAACTGAAACACGTTGTTGGCCGAGATAGGAAGTACTGTAATACTTCTGGCCAATTACATCTCAAAAACCAAACACCTCAGACCCAACACATTTAGGACATTCAAAAACACCCAAAGGATCACTGACATCGTAAGTATGTACCTCTGCTGAACGAAGATGAGATTAAACTCACAATTTCTTCTTCATCTCCAACAAACGTTCATAGTTGTCGCCCCAGAAACTCCGAGGCCAATCCGGATCATTTCTGCCAAACAAGTTAAGCTATGGTGGACTTTGTTTCTATAATCTCACCGATCCGCTTCGTTGAGATATGCGCCGAGGCCTTCGCTGAAGGGTTCGAACAGTGAGGTTTGTGCAGTCAGAGTTTGTCTGAGCTCGTTTCGAATGGCGAGCGGCGTCGAGGACGTCCACCCACTGGCAAAAATCACTAGATGCAACGCTTTTCGCCATCCTGGATTCACCGAGGTCGCATCGGCCGGGACCTTGGCAACTGCGCCTCCGGCGACTTCCAATGGTTCAGCTGGCGTCAACAGGTAAACTCAATTGAGGACTCACGGAGGTTGAAAATGACCGCAGAGGGTTGTGTCGATACTTGGGCAAGTATCGCCGTGGCACTCGAATTTTCGAATACATGACGAGGTATGAGTCGGGATGCGAGGACCGAAGGAGCGCCGTAGGGCTGGGATTCTGATGGGAAGAACGTGTCGTGCACGGCGAGGAAGTTTGAATAAGCTTGAACGGTGAAGACGGGGGAGATGTTGAATTTCTGAGCTGCTGAAATCACGGGCCCGAAAGCCTGGTGCGCCAACTGCGTGAAATTGGCGCCGGGTGGAGGAGTGAACAGCGCGGCCTGGATGAAGAGCGATGTTTGCTGTACGGCGGTGGTAAGCCACCACGAATCGTCGTCAAGAGCTGGTTGAATGTTGAGAAAGACTTGCAGTATGCTGGCTAACACGGTTGAACTTGGAGCGGCGACGTTCAGAGTCACTGCCAAGATATTGTGGAACGGAGGATCTGCTCGGAATCGTCAGATCGGAATCGGAGTTTGGGGGTTTACCAACGAATAGTGTGAATGACTTCAGTTACAACACCGAAAGTGCCGCCACCTCCGCCTCTGAGACTCCAGAACAGATCTGTGTTCTGGTGCGAGTTGGCGATGACGACTTGACCGAAGGCGTTCACCAAGGTGAACTGCAGAACGTCTTTCAAATTGTCGATCGCTGGTAATCAGAATTCAAAAGATGAAGTGGAACACGCACTATCGACAGCGAGTCCATAATGACGACCCAGTAGACTATGCTGGCAACCAACGATCAGCCGAAATCCATCGATAGACTGGAGGGCTCACCCCTCCGCCCATGAGATATCCTCCAGCGGAGGAAACAGTCTGCCCCGTCCCGCCAACCACCGTAACATCCGACCTGTTCGCAAGCTCATACACACTCTGCCATCCATCACCCGGCCCGCTCTTGATAACCCTCACAGAACGTACTCCAACCGGGGTCCCCGCGGCCTTGAAATCTGGAACGAGCGCAAGGCTTCGCAGATTCCGCGTCCAGATGAGGAAAGCGCCTTCCCCACTCGCACGGCCGATGAAATCGTGCCCAGAGGCTTTGATGCGAAGTCGGAGATGATGGGTGCGGGCAAAGTTCACGCCTTGCTGGACATGTGCAACGCTGTGTGCATCGAGAACGATGGTGGGCACTAGGCCTTGCTCGCATGGACTGCCGAGCTGGAAGTCGATGTAGCACGAGGAGTTGCCGTTTTCCCAGTAGGTGCTGATGGCGTTTAGCTACTTGAAATCTGAAATGAAGGACACATACTCTTGCGTCGCCCCGGGCTGGTCCACCCGGAAGAACATACTTGTCCATGAAGCGTTCACTGTTGCGCATGTAGCCGCATTGAAGAGGGGATCAGTGGGGTGGCAAGGCGCGGCGGGAGGTCTGGCGGCGATAAGGTTCCCGTTAACAGAAGCGTTTAAGGTGGCCCAGAGCTGCGAAGAGGGCCAGCATGGGTCGGAGGAGGTGCAATACTTATCCAATGCCAATGCACCGAGTACATGAGCAGCGAGAATCGACAGCAGTAGAAGCATTTCGAATGGGAGCGAGGTGGCCAAAGACGGTGGCGTTTCTCCCACTATATACCCGGGGCACTGCGGGGATCATTCTGTTCTCCGGCCGGGAGAAAGGCTTAACGCCTTAACTCCGTTGCGGGAGATAAACGTAAGAGCTACATTTCTTGAGCGGAAATTCACTGGATATTGACAGAGGAAACGCGAGACGCTGGCGGTCAGGATCAATGAGAAAAGCTTCGTGTTGCGGAGGTGGATTTTATTTGAATAGCATGATACCTGCCAGGTACAAATCCCCACTTTGGGGAATTTCCGAACATAATCGTCAATGAATCAACTGCGGCGAACGAGGTCGCGCAGGGATAATGAATAAAAGGTGATCGCGACACTATGCCAGCACTATGCGTCTAAAGTCACGAAAGGGGTGGATACGTCTCGTGACGCACCGCAACTCTGTGACTTTAGACTAATGTGGCGTTATGCGCATGGGGCGTGGGCGACGATGGAAAGTTACCAGGCTGTAATACCAGAGAAGGTGGGGCGGGAAAACGAAAAAAAAAGATGAGAACGCACCGGATAATATACTCTCATTGCCCCATCGCTTGATCATTCCAATATAAATGGCAATGTGGGATGAGACTGCGGAAAAAAAGTAAACTTGAAGTCACCAGGATAGCCAGATGGACTTGGCTCGTACTGTGAGGCGAGGCAGCCCAAGTACCATGTTTATAAGATGCGAGGGAAGCATGCGCCAAGTGTAGAACCCGATGCCGCCTAGTCCCTTGAGGTACAGGCCCACTAGAACAAGGGCAGACCACCACTGAACGTTAAACCTGTTGCGCATCAAATTCCGGGAATGGAGATTTAGGCCGCACATTGTTCTCGCCCACTTCGCTCTTGGTGCCCGCCTCAAACAGCGCCAGGTCCCGCTCCAGCGTTCACTGAAACAAGTCCTTTTTGGACCGCTCCTCGTCGTATTCCGAACCAAAGAGAGTGTTGTCGTGGATCATCGATGCCTCGCCGCCGTAGGCGACCCCACCCACGGGAGGATTGAAAACATCACGGGATGTAAGTGTCGCCGTTTTAAAACTCACGAGCAATACGTGGCATAGTGTCAAAAGAAAAACAAGATTGAATCGACCTCCCTTGAATAACAGCTCGTCATCACTGGGGAGCGAGAACTTGTGCCTTGAGGGGGTCGTCGAGCCATCCTCGTCGCTCGTCCAACGCGCCATAAGCTCCCAGCGCCGCCCTCCACATCCTCCTTGAATACATACAGCCCGAATTGGAGGTCGTCAGTGCGGCGCTTTCGTCGTGGTGAGAAAGAATAGCGATTGTGGCGGTGCTCGGATCAAACGTGCCACGGTCTTCCTTCCTTTCTCCCACCACCATACTTCGTTCGTCGAGCCAAGGCTTTTCCTATGGGACCAAGAAAACCTAACCCAACTGTAAACCGCACCGTCAACGGCACCCAACCTAACACCACGACTCCGTACTGCCCCGCACCCCGCCCCGCCCAATCCCCGAGCCCGCCCGATCCCACTTGCCAGTGCTTCCTAATCCGGCCTCGACGACCCCGCCCCCTTTCGACACGCTCCACTCGCCTACCCACCTGCACTCCCCGCCCTCCGCTGCTCTGCACAAACGCGCGAACTGACCCTAACCTATCGATCGAAGGAATGGGCGGATTTGTTGGAAACGGCGGACTTGCAATATACGGTGCGTACATCTGCGTTCCGTCCATTGCCTGCGCCCTTCCTCCCCTCTCCTTCTCCTCCCTCCTACCCCCCTTCACCCGTCCACATCGACGTTCACGAGCGCTAGGGTTGCGAGGGTTATATTAAAAACTCCTCACGGTTTCAATATCGACCTATGCTTGAAGGGTTTTCGATATCGACCGCGCGATGTCCCTTCCAATCCCCCTCCGCGCGCTGCTGCCGCAGTCGAGCATGGTCCGGTGGCACGTCAGTTGACGCGTCTTCGCCTGCGCGTCTCAACATGCACGGTGTGCGTTCTTGGGGGTGGATTCTCACCTCACTCCCCACGCGCGACGTAGACTCCACTCGAATTACCCCTTCCCTCTTATTATTCGTTGGCGCTCCCTCGGCACCCCGTTGCTCATTCGACGCTGCGAAGCCCTGTACGTCGTGGCACGTCGTATGAGCGCGATGATTTCGCGCGTCTCTGGCGTGTAGTATCTCTCACGGAGATCTCGTGTTATTCTCTCTTTAATCCTACTCATTATTTTTATCCCGGGCATGCATCCACTATTTCTGTTCGCACGCGCCGCCGCCGCGATGTCATTTCCTTTTGCTCCCCATACGACAAGCGCGGTGTTTCGTCGAGTCCCGTCGCGCTGGGATCGGTGCTGGCGGTGAGTAGGTTACTTATTGGCTGCACTATCTTGCCGCTAATAACCTTGTACATCTAGATATTCACTCAATGCTGCGACCACGCCGACGTGTCCCTGCGGGTATCTGAAAAACGTGTCCTCCTTGCCGATGACGTCCACGCCACCAGCGGTGACGGTGTAGAGCGGGAAATTGGTGCGGTGAGCGCGTTGCCAGCTGCGCACTTTTCGCTTTACTCGGGGGGTTCTTTTATTTTGTTTCAAGGATGGAGTTCACCGTTTTTCACTTGCTTTGAGGCGTGGGTGGGAGCGACTAGGCGATTCCCTTTTCTTTGCCCTCGCGTTGTTAGGGCTGGGGCTTGATCCGCTGGGCGATTCCTTTTTCTTGTCTGTGCTCGCCTTGTTCAAAGTTAGCTAATTAGGGCTGGGTCGGAGACGACAACTCGGCGCTTGATTCCCGGTGCGTTCACTCAGACTGTTCCAAGAATCAGAGAAGCGCGCAGAGTCGTAGAATGAATTCGTTTTTTTGATGCAGCAATCCCGCCCTCGCTCTCGGTTGCCCCCCGCCCTGCATCAAACATATCGCCGTGGATGGAAATTAAGTCGGACGCAGGAGACGAGGCAGTGCTGCAGAGTAGGAGCGTGGTTGATTCAAATGCTAATGACGCAGGGATCACCGACGCGTAATGTCTAACGTCGAGAGCGCCTCTTCCAAACCACCACCATTTCACCAGTTTCTGTGGATCTCCCCTCTCTTAGGGCCATTAGCTTAGGATTCGGATTGTCAGAGTTCCATGCCGACCGGCCCGACTCATCACTGGTAAATACAGAAGTTAGAAGCTAATCGTCGAGCACACACCGCGGTGCTTGTAGGACGAGGTCATGTTCCCAAAGTGGGGGGAAGGGACTAGGACCTTTAGCGCATGGAGTTGGGGAGCGATGGAATGGCCATGGTGACATTCAGCTACAAGGCGGTCAAAGAAGGGCAGTGAGAACAGTGACTGCCATAACAGAGCGCGCACCCTGCTGTTGGACAATGTCATTATTGGGTTTTGAGAAGGCGAAGACAATTCCATGATCTCCTGAAAGGCCGTAGAACGATGAGTACACATAGGGTACGAGTCACTGGGAGAACAGCGTACGCACACCTGACGAGGCAAAAATAAGTCGAGGGGCCGTTAGGTCTAATGTAGATTGGGATGTGACTGGAAGAGAAGCTGTAGAAGCCCTAGAGTGCATAAATTGGCGACGGGAGCGAGAACGACATGGGGGAAAAGAAGTGGCGCTGCGGTGATCCGACGGCGGGCCGTGCAGTTTAGGGCCGGTCTCTCGGCAACGGACTTGAAACATTTTGAGTGATGTTGAAATTCTTCAACTCCACGAAAGGCAGCGCAGGTATTTCCGGATGAGAGCCAGGGTTTTGAAAAATCACTGCCAACCCATCAGACCCGGTCGATCAACCGTTTTACCGCCTAGACTCGTAACCAGTCTGCACTGCGGCAAAAAGATGGGGAGGCTGGTTTGCCGTAGGCAACTCGGATCTCACCCAAGGGCTGTGCCCGGAGTTTGAAAAATTTCCCCAAAGCTGGATTTTGCTCAATTTATAGGGTCCCACTGAACTTTTACAAAAATCGGGAATCTGAAGCTTTTGAACTTGAGTTCTGTCTCCTCAGAATAATATTTTATGCCTTAGAAGGTGAGCTGTGAAAATGTTAATTTTGGCGGGTAATTGATGGATTAACACAGCCACCCACTCGGCACCCTCGGCGCCCGCCAAAATTTCAAACTCCGTGCGCAGCCCTTTGGCGTGGCCCGAGTTGTACCAGTCTGCCTACGGCAAATAGCCTCATCACTACTTTTGCCGTAGCGCAGACTGGTAACGAGTCTATTTACTGCCTGGGAAAGAGAGCAATGTTGGCAATCTAGAGAATCTCCCTAATTTGCCCTGGATTACTGTACCAAGTTGTAGGCAACGGTCACGGGTAACGGGTGGCCCGTTGCGTTGCCTATTTCTGGCGTGTCACGGTAACGGTAGGGTTGGTTGCCTTGAAAAAATTGTGACATTGAAGGAAATATTGTTGGAAATTTTTCTTGACCCTGAGAATGAGCTCCAGTGGCCAGAAGTCCATCCAAAACCTCTCCTCAAACCAAGAAAGTGCCCACACAATGCCGGAGTGCGGATAACTTGCCTTTTTAAAATAATCTGGTTGCCTCCTTAAGCAACGGTCACGGTCACGGTCCGCTCCGTTGCCTAAAAAATAGGCAACGGAATTGTCACGGTCCTCAGGGTGTTGCCTCCCTACAACTCGGTACAGTACCTTGGATTGAGTGAATTTGGAAATGGGAACCAAATTAGGGCTAAATTAGGGAAGGAGATTTTTTCCTGATGCGGCCGCGCTGACATCTCCTATCTCCTATTGCTGTGTATCACGAGTCTCGGTTGCTAGTTCCACCCGGCTCCACATGCCTCAAAAGCTACCTGGATCGCTCCAGGTGGCTATCACAAACTTTCTATCAGAGAGACCTACCACGGGAGAAAGCTACCTCGCTCAAGATACAACTTGCGATCAACATGGGAGACACTGTGCCGCAGTTCCTACCCGGGGCCTTGCCAAGTTGTGGCATATTCTCTATTGGGGACCCGATTTTCCCATATCACATATTTTAAATGCTACTCAGGGAATTTGGGTAGAGTGAGCTGAGTCCGGCTGACGCGAATATGTACCTTTTCGATAGGTTCCTCATGACGGAGGAGAACTTACCCTCTATTCATCAGAGTACCTGTACTCAATGATTGAACAATGCTATGTTTCCCGTACCCGACTCTGGCGACCATGCGACCCTGCGGCTTGGGGAGCGTCTCGTGAATCCAACCGCTATTTTTTGTACTTGATGTTGTTGGAGGCGAAGGCTGTTCTCGCAGGTGCTCAAACGGTGAAAGGAGGATGGTATCCGTAGCATACATCTGACACATGTGTGTAGTACGGACCCCGGCTGTTTCTTAACGGGACCGCGCCGGTAATCTACCCTACCCTACCGTCTATGAAACTTATTTATATAAATTCTCCAAATCTTAAGCTCCACTTATGTAAATATTTCAACACCCTGTGGGCAATCAGTCGTTACCCGCTGACGCTTCGATTGGCACGGCGCCTAGCCGAACATGTCGGACCTCAATCCCAGCATCTGTTTGAGGGTTGCCATCTAACTGCGCACTGCAACCGAGGCTCCACGGCCGCACTGACGTTCTCTCCTATTGCTGTTTATCAGAATCTCGGTTGCTAGTTCCCTCCGGCTCACCCTGGGTAGGGTTTAAAGACTAACCGCTTGGCCTCAGAACTCATCCCAATGCCCTTCCGCAAACTCGCAAATTTCTTCACGATTATATCTGCTGTTTCATGCAGCCTGGTTGTACACGAGAGCCGCAGAGCTGCCCCTGCCGGATTCTTCAGCCACGGCGCGGCTCCAGTCACAGACGTGTTGACTCTCAGATTTGGCTTGACTCCCAATAATCTCACCGGGCTGCAAGAAAAGCTCGTCTCCATCTCTACTCCTGGCAATCTAGACTTTAGACAGTGGCTTTCGAAGGATGAGGTGATCATACGTTTGCTCAACCCTGCAATTCACTAGTTCTCAAGGTTATAGGTCAAGTTTTTCGTCCAGCCGTCCAACGAAACGGTTGCAGCCTTCAATTCTTTTGCGGCTGCGAACGGTTTGAAGAAACCCACCGTTCTTTCGCCGAATGGTGATTTGTTATCTCTGACTCTGACGGTCTCCCAGGCCAACCAGTTGTTTGGCGCGCAGTTCGAGAAGTTCTCGCACGCATCGCTCACGGAGCCTATCACGCGCACCCTGACGATCTCGCTACCTTCCGAGCTGATTGGCCACGTCGACGTAGTCCACCCCAGCACGTCGTTCATAGGCCGCAATCCGGGTTTTGCCCAACCCATGAAACGCACCGAGCCCGCTGCGTCCTGCAACTCGAGCAGGCCCGACGGCATCGTAACCCCAACTTGCTTGCAAAACATCTATGGAATCCCATCGACTCCGGCCACTCAGAAGAAAAATAAGATTCTCGTTCCTGGATACTTCGGTGTTTCCCCAAACAAAACAGAGCTCTCTGTTGGTTCCTCTGTATGAACCGTGTAGCTTCACCTGATAAATTTCCTGTTCGCAGACATTCCTAGACCAGTTCCGACCAGATATACCTCCGACTACGACATTCAACTTGATAACTATTGACAATGTGACAAATCAACATCCTGAGGATCTCCCCGGTCTTGTGGAGGAGGCAAATATTGACATCCAATATACAGTCGGTACGCTTTCAAGAGTTCAGCCAAGATTATTGAATTATAATTGATAGATAGGTCTCGCGACGGGGGTGCCCGTTGAGTTCCTCTCTGTTGGCGGACTCCCAGAAACTAATCTCTCGGATTTTGCCACCGCCTTACTGGACACAAGTATTTTCCTTGACGGACTCGACAGCCCGCCGTCTGTAGTAACAACCTCATATGTGCCCATGGAGAACCAATTTGAAAGCTCCGTTGCCAAGTCGGTGTTTAATAGGTCCAGGAAGCTTTCCGTTCACTAAATATGTTACAGGATTATGACAGCTACATGGCCCTAGGCGCACGGGGAATTTCTGTTCTATTTGCTTCAGGAGACGTGAGTCAGCCTACTCTTGAGATTTAATTCGACCCAACTTAGAGCTTTGGCATTTTTATAGGGCGGTGTGCGTGGCAGTCATGACAGTCCCAGCTCTTGCGAGAGCAATGTCTTCATCCCCGTCTTCCCTGCGTCCTGTCCCTATGTTACCGCTGTCGCAGCCACCCAGGGATTCAACCCCGAGGTAGCCACTAACCTGACAGGTGGCGGGTTCTCAGATCTATTTCCAAGACCCTGGTACCAGACCCGCGCGGTGGACAATTTCCTGAAAACAATCCCCCCGGATTTCGCAGGGACATTCAATAAATCAGGGCGTGGGTACCCTGACGTCGCTGCTCAAGGGTGGGGTTTGCCCTATGTGAATGGGAGCATGACCGCGGTCACGGGAGGAACCAGTCTCTCGTCCCCGATCTTTGCGTCAATAATCGCTCTGATCAACGATAGACTCCTCGCCGCCGGAAAGCCCGTTTTAGGTTTCCTGAATCCCTGGATTTATTATAATTCAAAGGCATTCATGGATATTACTGAAGGCCACAACTCTGGCCTTTTATGCCCCGCATCATCGGTGAGCTCTTCAATCAATTTCGCGCAGTCTATCTGATCTGCTTTGAAAACCATCGTAGGTTGCGTTTGATGCGACGAAAGGATGGGATCCACTTAGTAAGTCCGCACAGTTGAAGCGCCCCACCACCCTGATGTCTCCCCCGATAGCTGGCGTCGGATCCCCTGTTTTTGGCAAATTGCTCACCGCTGCTTTCGAATATTAGTCACATATTCCTTGATACAGTGATTGCTTCGTAGAAGGAAAATGAATAAATGCCAAGGGGCTAACTTTGATTCCAGTGAACTTTTGTAGTGACGGCTGACACCCTGTGAACTAGTGGTCGTAATAACACAGTAGGTGCTTTGCCAGTTCTGCTCCGCACGGCCATTAATATTGGCTGTTTGAAGGAATTTTCATTGTGTGTGAGTCGTTGCTGGTTCAAACAGTGAGTCGTGAATTAGTGTTGAGTTTGAACTTTGGTAAAGTAGAGGTAAATTTTGGGTAAAACTTGAAGGAAGTCCAGACAAGGTCCAGAACTCGATGTCGTGAGGCTTAGGATCACCGGGTGACCCCAAAGTGGCGCCATTATGAGTATGGAGAGACATTGACAAGCAAGGTGATTTAAAAAATCAGTGCGGCAAAAGCCGGACTGCCTTTATGGGAGGTTTGCGTGATCGCCGATCAATCAAATGAACCTCTTATCCGGACGGGTGACACCCCGTGTCGAAAGGTACAGTACTGTACTATTACGACCATTGGTTCAGGTGACGGGTGACAGACCTTCGTGAACTGAACCAATTTGGCGTCGGTGACGGTGACATTTTAATTTTCGGGCTCAAATAGAGGCAAAAACTGTCAAAAAATCTCGGCCGGCGGATGCCGAGACCTGCCGACCGTCCATTTATGGTAATTTCTACTGATTGCCGATCAATGAACCTCCTGTTCAGTGAACCTTTGCGGTGACGGGTGACATGGCGTGAACCTTTGGTCGTAATAGTACAGTATACATGTGGCTAAACAATCACGATCATCTCGCGCCAGGGCATAGTGCTTGCACTTTTTTTTGTTGTGCCGTAGTGCAGACTGGTCATCAATCCATATATGTGGTAGGTCATTTCTTGGAAAGAGAATCAAGTTCCTGGATGATGTACGAGTCTTACAAACTATACAGGACGGCGTCGGAAATAGCACATAATCTGAGGTAATTTTGGCGTAAACTGCTTAGAACCAGCCTTGGCTCAGGGACGAATGGCGTGGAGAAATATACATAAGTCAAAAACGCGTTAATGAAGTTCGAGAGTCGCGGAAGTCGCTCGAAGTCAACGTGTCCGCAATTTTCGGAATACCTCTCGGGGATCCCCGTCGTGGGCGCTCGAAAGGGTAATATTTGATCTCAAATATCCGCTGCCAAACCCGACGAATACGTGAAAATCGACCACGGCCATTGCTGCTATTTCGAGAACTCGGTTTACCGTATAAAAGCAGCTATGCATGCAACCAGAACACAACGTCCACCCGGCCGCTTCCCCTCATGCCTTCCACGTAGTGATGTTCGGGTCGGGTCGGGCCCAAAAGCCCGGGCTTGGGTCGGGTCGGGCAGGGCTTGGGCCCACAAAATATCCTGAGCCCGACCCTACCTGAGGGTCGGGCCCGGGTCGGGTCGGGCTCGGGCCCAAGCCCGGGCCCATCAGTATATTTTCTAACTGTGTTCCGTAAGGTTCAACTTTAAATTTTGAGCATACATTCTTTGTATTTTACCTTGGTAAAGCACTCAATTATGTTTTGATAGCCACCCACAACCCGCTGACCCTGTTTCGAGCACTCTAATCTCCACGGAAAATCATGTGAAACTTGCCCATCCTCGAGTGAGCACCAAACGGGAAAGATACTTCGAATCAACTTCCATTGCAGGTAAAATTTAGGGTTTCAACCGAACTCACAGCGACATTTTGACTTAGGATAGTCATGTTGCTGGGCCCGGGCTTAAGCCCAGGGTCGGGGGCCCTGAAAAAATCTGAGCCCGACCTTGAGCCCGACTTGGGCCCTACTTTGGGTCGGGTCGAGTCGGGCTTGGGCTCGGGCTCGGGCTCAAGCCCTGACCCGGAACATCGCTACTTCCACGATGAGAATATATACCGCACTTGTACTCACCAATGTCTTCTCGTTGACCCTAGGCCTAGCCCTACCGGTTTGCACCCAAATTCAGCGGGCAGTATCTTCTGCCTCCGCGGTGTATTTTCCTGGTCGGGACCTTTGTACTCCAGTTACGCCTCCCGGCTGACCCCAACCACACAGCCTCAGGTCATTATACAGAGGATCTCGCCCATTGGGTTGAGTCATCTACCCAGTTCTCTGCTTGCTCCGTCGAACCAGGAACTGCCGCCGATCTTTCCATCATTGTATGGTTCTCTTTCTTGTAGGTGCCTCGGCCCTTAATCTTCAAATTGCCACAGATCCAGTTGCTGGGCCAGACGAGAACTCCATTTGCGGTATGGTCATCGTGGCCTTCGTTCACCCAACATATTGACGACAGCGCTATTTAGATCAAAGGGGGCGGCCATACGGGAAACCCAGGGTTTTCGTCCACACCTGGTGTCCAGGTGGCGATGACACGATTCTCGGGCGTCCAGTACAACGCGACGAGCGGAACTGCTACGATTGGATCTGGTTTGATCTGGGATGATGTTCGTTCCGCTTTGAGTCTCTAGTGAACCAGCGTCAATTTTTATTCAGGTATACACAGCACTTGAGCCCCACGGCGTCGTTGTCGGGGGCGGGCGCGTTTCGGGTGTCGGCGTGGCCGGGCTCACACTGGGAGGAGGTGAATCCTTGCATCTGCTCCTGCAATATTTAGCGATGTTGATGTGCTATCCAGGATACAACTGGCTGGCAAACCAGGTTGGATTGACTATCGACACTGTGGTTGAGTACGAACTTGTAAAGCCCAACGGAGCCATCGTATCTGTGACCGCGAGCTCTGACCCGGATTTATTTTTCGCGCTGAAGGTGACTTTCACACCAGCAACCTTGTGGTTAGCCGGCTGATGCATTTTTCAGGGTGGCGGAAATATTTTTGTACACTAACTGTCTACGTTACCGGGTACCTGACTAATAAACTCCTCTTGTCTAGGGGGTTGTAACACAGTTTACCTTCAACACCTTCCCTCAGGTAGTTCAGCCATCCTCGTAAATCGGATTCCACTGATCGGCACTGCAGGGTCAAGTTTGGGTCCGTATTTCGTTTGCGCAAATTTACACCAGTTAGACTATTCTTGCAGGGTGGGGTAATCTTCTATGGGCCTGCACAGGTGGCGGCGGTCACTGCAGCTGTCGCAAGTTTCGCAAACAGCGTTACAGATCCCAAGGCGGCAATCATTCCAGGTTACACCTTCCAGCTCGGCCAAGTAACTGCATGCATCCATTATTAAGTCCCAATTCTCATTGATCACCCCGTAGACTCTGGCCGTGAATATAATGTTTTACGACGGGCCCTCGCCGCCTCCAGGAATATTCGACCAATTCCTGGCGATCCCCCACACGAGTGCAGACATCAGCACGAGAAGCTTCCTTTCGTTGGTACAGTCTGCGCCGGCGAATGTTACGGCTGGAACAAGGCATGTTCAATCGGGATCTGAGTCACATTAGCCTCTGAATTCTAGGTACAGGGGAGCCTTCCACGCCGTCTCCTTCCTTGAGTACTCCCCGGAGATCCTCGACGCGATATCGAACGAAACCACAGTCAGTTACTCTACGCCACTGCGCCTTGCGCTGACATTATGCAGTTTTGGGGTACGCGTCTGGCTTTCGCCGGCATAAACGTTACATATAACGTTGAACCATTCCTGGAAACGATCTACACACATAACCCCAGCCCGACTGCTTTCCCCTTCTACCGCACCCCGAGGACGATGCCACTTCTTTTCGAATATCTCTGGACTCTCCCCACATCTGACCTGATCGCTCACACCGCCATGAGGCAAAGCGCGGAGCATCTTACCCGCGTCGCAGTGGAAGCGGGACAGGCGGTTGCGCAGGCGCCGCTGTATCCTAACTACGCACTGTTTGGTACACCAATCGAGAGGATTTACGGGAGTAACCTCCCCAGATTGAGGTCCATCAAGGCCCGAGTGGATCCCGACAATGTAATGGGCCTAGTTGGTGGATGGAAGTTGTGAATATTTAGACCCAAGTTTCAGGTGAAATTGACAAGGGGGAGGAACCTAGTCTAGAGGTGACGCCAGTAATGTACGAGTCTGTTTATCGTAATCGATGTTCCCAATGGATTAGCTTGAGAAAGTGCTCTACTGTAAATGAAAAGTGCATTGGGTGGATGCCGAGGAAGTAGTACGACGACGAAGGTCGGCCGCCCGCGATGCTAACTAAGGCTCCAACCATTTAGCCTTCGTTTGAACTGGAGCCTAAATTAAACGGAAACAGTAAGTAAACATTATAAACCGTTTAAACCGATTATAAAGAGTTCTTTTGGGCACAAGTGTATATTATACAAGAGCGCGGCGCCACCGCTTTGGTTCGGATCGAGGGAATGATTGTGATGTTAGAGCTGTATAAGCTGTTGAAAAGCTGTTGTGACTTGGAAATAAATGTTGCACAGGGCTTGGCTCGGCATCCTCGGTATCACGCAGCCGAAATATATTTTGGCCGTGTGATCAATGGTGCCGCATTTTCAACACGTCTCTCTGGCGGTCACTTTGCATATTATTTCGGACTTTTTGCGTATTCAATTTGGTCATGCATAAATGGTTCATAAATCACGCCAGTTTTTCATTCATTAGGGGCAGTCAGAGTAGACGATTAACCCCCGATTAACGCCACGATTAAAGGCCGATTCAGTCACGATTCTGGAATTAAAAAAAGCCCATAATCGTGCTGAATCGTGTGAAAATCGTCTCCAATTTTGACCGCCCCGATTCAGTAACGATTCTCGTGCAATATTGTGTACGATTCTAGGGTAAAAAAGTCAACTAAATTCAACTATAACATCCCCTCTCTGTCTCATGCTGTTGGAGTACTAGAGTTCAAGGCTCTTCAGACTGAAGAGATCGGTACTCTCAACATGACCCCTAAACTAAGCACAGCTTCGCCAGTCCCGATCGGGACATGACATGGCTGTGCAAGCAGTGGGGCAATGTGCCCCGCTTCTTCAAGACGCGACTACAACACATATAATTATATTTGTCATTTGGGGGTAACAAACGAAATGTAGTGTTGTTAAGGATTTGAATGGAGCGTGAATCGTGAATCGTCGTTAAATCACCTCGGGAGGCGATTCACCGATTCTCGACGATTAAGGATTTACGGCGATTCTCCCACGATTTATTAAATCCAGAATCGTTGATGAATCGTTGACATTAATCGCGGGTTAATCGTCTACTCTGACTGCCCCTATTTGTCTCACCAATTCCAAGCTCAGGAACGAGATCATCGGCGTTGAAGTTAAGAAAGTGTTGGTTGTGTTGATACTTTTTATTGTTGACAGAAAGCGTCGCAAAATGTTTTTAGTCATCATTTCATTCGAGTTACAGTTGTGATGTACAGGTACGCAAAGTTCGGAACTTTGTGGTCTCGTGCCTTTTTGGCCCTTTTTTGACCTTGTACAAGGTAAAAAAAAAATTGTCAAAAGCCTGATGTGCTTTACCCCTAGTCGTACTCACCACATTCGCCGAGTCGGGATTGAGGAAGTTGAGTAACGCGCTGCTCCATTGTCACGAATTGGTCACGAAGAAAGGTTACGCGGTGTTTGTTTTGTACACACACCCAATAAGGCAAAATCTCCCCATATGGGAAAAGTGTATCCAAATGTATATAATTCAGAACAACAAAAAAATTAATGAATTTGAAGTCTTTTGGCTGTGGCGGGAAGAGGCAACTGAGGTACTGTAAATCCAAGGCACTTTTCAATGGTTGTGAGTTTGTTGTAAATCTGCACGAGCTGAAATGGTGCGTGAAATAATCGCTTTCAGTTGTGCTTTCACCTGCATTGTCTTTCTTTTCTTTCAGCGGAAGTCAGCTGAAAGAAAGGAAACAAACAACAGACTTCCTTTCTTTTCAGCTGACTTCGGGTGAAACAAAAGAAATCCAATGCAGGTGAAAGCATCACTGAAAAAGATTCTTTCAGCCACTCTTTCAGCTCAGGTTGATTTACAACAAATTCAAAAGCCACTGAAAGTGCTTCTGATTTACAGTACTTCAGTTGGCTCTTTCTGCTTTAGCTAAAAGACTTTGATTTCTTTTTGTAATTTTTGCTACTGATTTATATAGATTTGGATACCTTTTTCCCATATGGGGAGATTTTGCCTTATTCAAGTTGTGACAACGTGATGTGCACCGCATCACAGGCTCTTCCCGACCACCACTGGCACTGGCACCTCGCCTCTTTCCCGACTCGTTATCTGAATCAAAGCCGTCCACAGGACATCTCTGTCCTAAATACTGGCCTTCTCTTCTATCCTTGATAGCGCGGATCTCTGTGCGGAACCGCGCTGTTCCAAGCGGGATGCCAAATCGGTCCACTGCCAGACCATCTTTCGTCGTGTACGCGATGTCTAGTTTCTGAAGCAGGCTTCCGTCAAGCTCAGGGGTTATTGAATCGCGTAGATGGGCGGAATAAATGGGTGCGTCTATCTTGACTTCGGTCTTTCTTTTCGTTTTCGCTCTGACGATCGCGCGTCCATCTCAACGCCATTCTGCGCCTTGCTGGCCGATATCTCCTATCTTGCGCTGACATTTCCTCGCTCTTACAGCTTCACTCTCTGCTTTGACGCCCTGGAACACGGCGAGACGAAGGACAACGCGTATACGCACAGGAGCGGCGCGATGTGATGGATAGTTCTTGGCGCGTCCATCTATCTCCTTGGTCTCTCAGTTCTTGCCACTGCGAGCGCATTCCTTGTGCCGCTCCCTCGCAATCGGACTCCCTTGTTTGCGAGCAAGAGCCGTGCACCCCGCTTGCGGACGACGATGTAGGCGTTTAGCATCGTGCACGGTGCACCCCGAGCCACGTCACTGTCATGCGATGCAGCCGCGTTCCGGCGTGCTACCCCTTCTCCTTTCCCTCCGTCCCTCCTCCTCTCCCTTCATTCCCCTCTTTGTCTTCCCTTCCCCGTCCTGAAAACTAATGCCCCTGTCCAGACACCAGGCCGCATGTGCCTCCCCTCGGCCTCCCTGCACGGCTTCAAGTGCGCGTTGACGGCGCGTCAATGTGGGCGAAAGCTCCGCATTATATTCGCTGTGTACATATTCCGTTTCTTTTTTTGTGCGCGGGAGCGACGTCGGGCAGCGGGGGCAGATGGGGAAAAGGTGGTGGCGGGGTGCGTGCGCTGTGCGGTGACTTGCGCGCGCCGGACGCGTCATACGCACGCATCTGAGGCGTGTGTTGTCCCTCGTGATAGCGTAGCCACAGTCCCTGTCGCGTGCTCCTCATGAGGTGACGGACGGATGGGCCGCCGATTGTGGTGGATGCGGCGTCCTCAAGGTGTGGCTAAAGCTGCGCAATGTGCTCGTGTGCTCGGGACCTCGTGCGCCCCGAGCTATATCTGGGCCGACGTTCATGATAACGACGATTTTTTGCTTCTTATATATTATTTTCCCTCGTTCGACTTTCACTGGCGAACCTATATGTCATTCGAACTTGCCTCACTCGCCAGCCTCGATGGTCTCATGCCCTCTCCCTCTCGGAGGCATCTCTTTCGACTGGGCCTTTGCGACCTTCAGCGGCTTCCTTTATTTAGCCAGTTGCCTCAAAAAATCGTCACTGCCGGTAGGCTCCGAACCGGGTACAGACCATTATTTGAATCAGTTGAAACTAGCGCCGTGCGTCCTGCGTATCCTCGGCGCCGCCAAACTGACCAGTGAATTGAAGTCCGCCGGTAATTACAGCTATTCGGCCAGCCATTACGCTGGGCCTAATTACCGGATTGCTAGAGATGCGGGACGCGAGTGGTATCCTGTCTCATCAGTGATTCTGTGATTTGGCTTACATTCGATATTCGCAGCATTCGTGAGTGTCCAAGCGCGATTTTCGCTTCTAAATTCATATTCGGCCCAGATCGACCCGTTCTTCTCTTCAGGTGTTCACTTAGCATTCTCGTTTTTTCATTGCTCCGTACTTTATTACTCGTCCACCTCGTCTCGCATCCATCTTGCTTGTGTAACCTTGATTTGTGTCCTTTATCACAGCTTGATCCTGTTTCTTCGAAGTTCGAATCCTCTACTTTCCCAGTGAATACATTATGTGAGGTGTTGAACGTTGAAGACCAGCAAGCGACGAGTGACAGAATCTTTGCGATTATCTGAATCGTCGGCCAATGAAGCTGCCAAACCTGATTAGTGATGTGCAGGCTTGGGCTTCAAGCCAGAAGCCCGTGGTACCAAGCCATGGTTTCACAAGCCAAGCCAAGCCAAATTGCTGGCTTGGGTGGGCTTGGGCTTCTGGCTTCAAATTTTCAAGCCCAAGCCAGGCCTTGAAGCCAGGGCTTGAAATTGATGGCATTGACGGGTGCCGAAATCACTGCTGCCAGTCCCATTTCATCTATTTTCACTTGGAAGAAGGACAAATTCTCGGGTTCAACAGATTTTTGGTCAATCTTGGATGACTGAAAACGAACACTTGATGGACAGCTCGGCTTTGCCTTTCCTGGGCATTCATGTGCAGTTAGGTGAGCGCTACAGGGAAATACATACAATTTGTGCTTCGCTTCGCCATTTATGTAGGCAGATTGCGCAGGTACAATAAGTGAGATTGACACTACTTGAACCGTGCGAAAGTTCTCTGCCGAAGCCATGGCTCAGGCCAGAAGCCCTGGCTTGGCTTCGCAGGCTTATGGCTTTGGCCCTGGCTTCAATGTCAACGAGCCCAAGCCCGGTCAAGCCAAGCCCAAGCCCTGGTTTCCGGGCCAAGCCAAGCCCGCACATCACTAAACCTGATGTTCGTTCTTTCTTCTTCCGAGTTGCTGTTACGATGCACCGCCGCCGGCTTCTCACCCGACGGCGCCTACGCGGACCTGTACACCACCTGCCGTTTCCGCTTCCTGCTTTCCAATATTTCAGATATCCAGTGAGAAACCTCGTAAATATTGAATAATTCCAAGCTACATAATCAGAACGACCAAGTGACGCCAGAGAGTGTCGTCTGGTTCGCGTTGTCCTCGAGCTGCCGGAAAGCAAATGGACTGAGATAGATATCTTGACCCTCGCTGCACCCGTCGCAGGTGAGGAGCCCACTGAACACCGCGGCGACGGACTTTCCGTTGTCTACGAAAAGGTTTAAGCACAAGAGGGAGGAACAATAGGTGGCGTACAAGTAATGGTTATCTCGGGGCTTTGGCAGCATTGATGGCTGCCAACCAGCGCTGGAGGAATGTATGCAGCCAAGGGGCCGTTGAACGGCGGGCACGGGCAACTGGCGTAGCCCACGTTGAATTCGGCCAACGTTGCTGCAGCGTGGTAAGCATACATTTGGGCTGCAGAGAAGCGTAGATACCAGTGCCTTCGAAACCATTTGTCGATCCGATGGGGCCAAACTTGATGTTCGAGAATACAACTTGGGCTCCACGGTCGTTCGTCTCCACATCCGCTGGAACACCCGTGTCTGTTCCACACAAGCCTCGTCTAACACCGGGCTTTTGAGGATCGGCTCCCGGCGGGAAGGTGCTATCCAGCCAGAGCATATGATCCACCCGATCTTCGTCGATGCCCATCTCGAGAACCATCCCTCGCTGGAAGGCGCTTCCCAAAGTGGCCAGGCCACCCAGATTGGCGAACACATTCGCCTCTCCGAACGCGACTTTCTGTTCAGCACAGTGTTCGTCAGTGAACTCGTCGGTCGGGGTGATGCCAGCAATCCCTGGCGGTGGATTCGGGATTGTTGTTCCGTCTTGGATGTAGAACCGACGAATCGAGGTCAGCGCCCCCGTGGAAGAGTTCGAATTTGTGATGAATTGGGTGACCACGGTGAATTTTCTGCTGGTATCGAGTGCAAATGTAGGCCCGACTCCGTAAAAGCCGGCAGGAGCGTCTTCACGAAAAGGATTGAATTCGCATCCAGTCACATCGCATGAGGGGGTTGCACATTGTCCTCCCAACGACGCTGCTGTGCAAGTCGTAAGACCGGGTGCTGAGCATGGATGCGCCACCATGGTCTCCGACACGGCATTGCCATGCCAAAGACGGAACTCATTGCAACATGCACCCAAGGTATTCCCAACATTGGGCTACGATTTGAATCAGTTCGAGAAATGAATCAAGACAAGTGTGGTCCATACCAGGCCATGAATGAACTGACTATCTGTAGAGCACCTTCCATCGCAGTTTCCCGTTCCCCATCCGGCACCGGCTTTGTTGAGAGGATCTTCAGAAATTCCGCCATCTGCAGATATCTCCTTGAAGGAGAGACTGCTGGCTAAGCCGCATGGAAGCTGCGATACATCGACATCGAAGCTCAACTCCATATTGAGCGGGAAGAAGATTTGATATTTATTTGTAGGTGCGGCTTGTGTGCTTGTTGGGTCCAGGAGGAGGACACTGTTCCCGATGTTTACCACACTACTTTGCGTGAAAAACCTCATAGTCACGGCGTCGGAGGAAGTGGTGATACCATAGAGTTCTGGGACAGCCAGTTGAGAAGATGATCTCGAGGTGAAGCCGCGCATAAGCACTTACCAGCATAATCATCATTCCAATGCAGGATACAGTTATCGTAGCACGCCTGCGCGTTCGGACAGATCTCGCCATTCCATGCATGATCTTCCCAACAATCAATACCCAGGGGATTACTAAACCAAGACATCCCAAGGGTCTCCGTAATAGACGCGTTCACGACGCTGCAGCTACCGGCGAGTGCACACTGCAACCAAGTCAACGATGGATGCATTTGAACAGCAGTGGATCCATTGAGGCGCTGGCCTAGGAGATGCCCAGCTTGGAAAAGACTAAGAACAAGAGGAGCAAGGTAAAAGCGCGCCATGAGAGTGACTATCCACTATCATAACGTACCACTAATATACATGAATCACGATGAGACTGCCAGGACCAATCATTCATCTGAGGGTCTACTCGTAATGACCACTTGCGAAGAGCAGTTTTTCGGACAGCGAAGAGAACTTCCCACCTTGCAGCGTCGACGGTCGTAAATGATCATCAAGGCGACCTTTGTTTGCTATTAGTACTTGACAGTTGGCATCTACTGTACCATTTCGACCAAAGGTGGTTCGGGTGACGGGTGACAGAGGGTTGTGAACTGAACAATTTTGACCTAGGTCACCTAGGTCAAAGGCCAAAAAACCTCAAAGATTTGCGTCCAGCAGAAGCTGGACTGCCTTTTATGGTAATTTTCGCGTGATCGCCGATCAATGAACAACTTACCCAGTGAACAATTGTGGTGACGGGTGACACCCCGTGAACCTTTGGTCGAAATAGTACAGTATATACCGAAACAAACATCGTTGGCTGCAGGCAGGTCGGTGAATGAGCTCGGGTGATCGAGTTCGCATTTCTCTCTGCGGGTTTGGCACCGCTTGAAGTGCTTTTGCCATGTGTTGCGCGCGGAATCAGGACGCCGGGGCAAGCGGACATTCCAACAGGGCCAACCTGTCGTTAAGAAGCAAAACGCCGCTGTTGTATCTTCGCATGCGTGACACAGCGTGGGTCTCTGTACATTTAAATACACAAATATCCCCCGCGCACCTTTTCCTCGGAACGTCTCCTGTCATTGGATGAAAGAATCAATTACAATGTCTTGGCGCACCGGAGGAAGCGTTTCATGGCTAGGTCCATCATATCGAACCTTCGGTCTATTTTCCTTCAGTCTGTTTACAAATTCTGCTCGCAGCACGAGCCCGCATTCAACTCACACGAAACATCCGGCATCTCGTTCTAGTTCCTGAAATCTGTCCTAGCCCCTGGAGAGCCGGAACGCTCGTAGCTTCCATGTTGGTGCCTCTGTTTAGCCCCAGGTTCAATATCACTTGAAACACATTTAATTTTGTTAGATGGTCCTGCTGACCGATGAAAATGTAACGCCGTTTCACGTTTCCGAGATCAAGTTGCCATTATTCATATTTTGACCAACAAACACGGGACTTCCTCGAGATGAGGTATTGGCTCACGGAAGCATGACCCCGAAAAGGGGAATGTTCCATTTGCGCGTATCTGCGCAGGGCTGCTGGGAGCGGTGGACGTGCGAACGCTCCTCAACCATCCTAAAGTCATCAAAATTACAGCACGGTTTATTGCAGATACGAAACGCTTTAGCTAAGCTCTGTGGGCCCCGGGAAAAAGCCGTGTCACGCCGTGCCGTGCCGTGTTGGCGTGTTGGCATGTTGGCGTGTCCCGGTGTAAGACTAAGACACTCTGTAAGTGGCTCTCGGCGGTCAGGAGAACTCTCAAGCTGCACTCAGTGGATCTTTCCCACCACTCAATGGATTTCTACCTCAAAGTGTAATCAACATTGTAAGGTACTTCTTACCCGCGCTGAATTTATTGACGCGGCGGCATTAATATTGTCGCATAATCTATTCCCACAACAGTTGTTACTAGGATTGTCTTGAATCACGTTGTTGGAGCCCTATATGTGTTACTCAGGCTCAGGCCCGAGAAACTGCACTCCACGTACGGTGTATTTATGTAAGTACTTTTCGAACATTATCCCAATGTTTGCTTGAATCCCCGTTCTGCGAACTCCCCGCCATGTAATCGGCCGTAAGCATGAATGGATTCACATTCAGTCAGCCTTCCATGAGCTGCAGGGTCATAATATTCTGGTTGAGATGATGGCATTATGAGTTCTGTTCACCTCTGGAAAATGACCCCAGATGTTAACCTGTGATTACACTCATCATCCAAATCAATCGCAGTACACTGGTCACAGAAGAGGTCCATACTTCGTTTTTGCGGGCCCTGAGAGGTTTTGAGTAGGCGGGTAAGGCCCTGGGTATATTATTACACCGAAGATTCCTCCCAATAACTGGACATGACGGTGCTGAAACCCTATCCCGATGTTTAACTGAAACGGATTGTCAGTGTCTTTTCAATACAATGGAATGGGAGACAATGTACCCCGGACATGCACCGAGGTATAGTGGTGCAAGGCTCACGCTCCGGCGATGCACGGCTCATGGCACGGCAGTGCATGCCACCGTGCACCTGTGCCGTGCCGGCATCGTCTCCCAGACATGCACCGAGGTATAGTGGTGCAAGGCTCACGTTCCGGCGATGCACGGCTCATGGCACGGCAGTGCACGGTACGCCACGGCAGTGCACGCCACCGTGCACCTGTGCCGTGCCGTGCCGTGCAGCACCGTGCAGTGGCGCGGTGGGTTATAATGTCCTATATTCACCGTCATTCATCCGGTAACCACCCTGCATGACATTGCCCATAGTAGGGCCAGACTGCGCCAGACAACATTTGACTCAATTTAGTGACTCACATCGAATACTATTTCCATTGTAGGTTGTGGGGCAATCAAGACTTGTCTGTCAGAGCCTCAGAGGGAAATAAATGGCTGAATCCTGCTATCATAGTCCTGGGAAGGACAGCCCATCAGACTACTAATGTAGTCTTGGGCACATTAGAGCAGGCAGAGTCAAATTGTCAATGCCCGAAGCAAGAGAGACCAATCCAGTTTCTGGTTGGTTTCTGAGTGCCTCCGGCTCCACCATGGAAGTCCTTTGCAGCAAGTAGATGATAAAGGTTTGTAGAGTAGGTGAGCTGCAGGAGCCAGGCTCAGCAGCATGAGAGTAGATTGTTTGGCATGGACCGCATGGTGGGCAGTACAACTAGAGAATTGGTTTCAACCCAACCGCCGATCGGTGATCATGGCCGGAGCTGTAATTGAACTCAGCGTGTCGGCTCCGCTGATCCCGAACTGCGGCACAAGCACACTCGGCTCGAGTCAGATCCCAGGCAGTGCAGGGCAGTGAACACAGCAAATGGTGACAGATGTGACAATTTGTTGGCCGAGCACGGCAAAGTAACCAAATGTAAGAAATGCCCGGAGTTAGGTTACATGGCGTTGACAGCAGGTAAGTAGAAATCTAATAGCCATCAGGCTCGCAATTGTTCCCCCTTGTCACGCAATTTATGGGTTGAGGAATGAATATAAAAACGAGGAAAATTTTAGGGCTCCAACCGTTTATTTACTGTTTACAGATCTCGGTAAATTAAACGGAAACGGTACATAAACGGTTTACAACCGTTGAAAACTGTTTTAAATGGTAAGCTCGTGGGAATTTTCTTTCTATGCGCCTGAGGTGTTCGTGGGGTGAACTAAGTCCCAGTATGCAGTGTCTGTGGGTTTATTATCTACGGGACACAAACACTCCCAATCCCTCAGTCGGAACCGGATCACACTATTTAGTGGATCAACACAATTCGGACCGAAAAGTTGTGGAAGTTTCCTGGGAGAGCTCGGACATTGAAAGGAGTGAGGAGGGGTGCAGGAATCTAAGATGCCACCCAGGCAAAGTGAAACATAATATTTCTTCAAGACTAAAACTGCGCCAGCAGCGGCATGGCATTTAAATTCAAGCTCCGCTCCGTTGCCGCAGGTTGCCGCCCGGGTCCCACAGTTAGAACATGTTTCCAAGTCATGCATGACTTGGTTAGGATTGAATACTGGTGAAATTGAACCTCTAAACACCCACATGAATGTGAGAACTGCCCCATATCACTCTGAACATTACCTGCCGGCCGACGACCGTTTACCGTTTATTTACCGTTTGCAGCTATCCGTAAACTAAACAGTAAATTTAAACAGTTAAACAGTAAATAAACGGAAGAAAACGGAGATGGTTGGAGCCCTAGAAAACTTACGTTTTGTCCTCGTAATCAACGATTGGAGACAGCAAAACAACGAAGCAAGAGGTAGAGTTTGGAGACGGGCTCTCCATTGGGACGAAGATAGAAATAAGGTTTCACAGGCCTCGTGCTCTTGAAGGCACGGGGGTTGGAACCGGAGGAGCCCAGGAGGGGAGAATTGATTTCAACCTGAATGGTGAAGGACGGCACTAGGGAGGATGTGCCAATTAGTCCTGAACCACCACCTTTTAGCATTGATAGCGGCAAATGAGCGGAGCAATGGTGGCATGTGGAAAATAGGTGGCGGGCCGAGGGGGGATCAAAAGACGGAGCAGCGGAGTTTAGAAAGCCTCAGAGCATAATCTTATAAAGAGAGAGATTACGGGTTACACGCAGAATACCGATTCCCAACCGTCCTCCGTGCCCTCAGTCGGTGTGTATTCTTTTAACACGCTCCAAATGGGCTGAGCCGAAATCGGCGCCAAGTCGAGATAGAAAATTCTTCGGGACCTCGCTCAAGATCTCGCAGTTCCAGGAGCCACACCTGCACCAACTCAGGAAACAATTTTCTCCCTCCGCGGCCTTAGTTCCAGCATAAAAGATTCCGCCTTCGAATTCCGCCTTCAATTCTGTTACCAACAAATCTGCCAGGGTAGAAGATGAATGGCCTGGGCTCAACTCGAAAATGCAAGACAGCTGTAAGTGTATTGGTCGTGTCGGACAACTGGAGGTGACCGCAGGGGTAAAGACATGGCTGATAACTGGAAGGCCGGCAAACGGAGTACGCGGACCTGCCAGGGGATTATGACTTGTGACGTTGACACTTGGTAAATCACCGACATTGTTTCTGCTTAGCGATGTTTGTCGTGAACTGAGAAGAGTTCAAGCTTCAAGGGTTCAAACTCAACCGTGGGAATTCAAATGATGACGAGCTCGAGGAACAAAAACAAAGGTTTTCCGTCGACAACATTACATAATTAGTCTCTACGGCCCCTTACGTCTACCCAAGGGCTCTAAGCCTTAAAGTCTGCGTGTCTTGTCCAGAATCCACGTAATAAGCTCTCTTCAGTCTTTCCGCATTGTTGTAATTATAGATTGGCAGCTCGGCCTTCGGGCATTGATGAGTAACCCCGACAGTTCAAGTAGGAACAAGTAGAATATTCTAGATATAATTACTGTAGTATATAAGCTCACTGTAGCATCCTGCTGGAGCATCTGATTGCTCTAAAGCAGCCTTCTAATCAACAGTGCTATTGCAATCCCACCTCCTCTTATTATATTCTCGCCCTCCCCGCTTATATTCACAACACGCATCAAAGACTAAGTCACAAATAAGTTCGTCAAGAATCTGTATTAGGCAGGGTGACTATAATCAGAACTTGAAGGCATCCCTGGCAATCATTCTACAAAAGAATATGGGCCTCCCAAAAAGTACCTACATAAGCCTGACCGTGGCACGTCGGGACACGCCAGCACTGCCACTGCGGCACGCCTCGCCACGCCACGGCGAAAAACCGGTGCCCAAGCTCTGTCCTTCTCTCCCTCTGGCTCATTTGTCCTTTCTTGCCATACCTCACTAATTAATACCATCTCCTCTCCACTCTACCCACAAATCGTTGTACTTCCCACCCTCACCCGCAATTTTCTCTACCCACCGTAGCGCTTTTCTTCATCACCACGATTCCCATCACACTCTCAAATTTTCCCTTCTTATGCTACTACTTAGATATACAGGCATCGCATAACGCCCCAGTAGTTACTTACATACAAGCCCCGCCTACTTCACGTAGAGTACTGCTGCGTAGCCCCCAGGCCAGATACAGCGCATATAGAAATAATGAAATGAAATGAATGACCTAGAACTAGTTGTTATCCTCCTAATAAAATAAAATAATACCTGCCGGAAGCTTTTAAGCTCCGCTCAGCCACCAACACGGCATCAGATCCGCACGCCAGTGAATTATCAACTCCGTCATGCCGTTGTCATCCGAAACCGGCCCGCATTGCGGGGAAAGCATCACCTTCTATCAGCGCTCTTATCCGCCGTATCCCCAACACGTCTAGACTGCTCACACACCTGACTTCAACCGAAGGTGTGGGCCATTCCGCAAGGGGTGGGTCTAAGAGCCTGTTCGGCGGCAGAAGCCCGGGCTTTTGATCAGAATCTATTTCCGTATTGAGAGCTACGAATGTCGAACCCAAGGGCTTTTGTTCATCGATCTTCCCCCTGGGCGGATTGCCCTGAAACGAATCGAATGTATATGTATACCTGTCAGGTCTTGCATACCATCAGATGACCGAGATGTCGATCTCGCCGGCCCCAGACTCCCAGTACAATGCTCTTAAAGGCCGACGCGACAGCACTTTGAATTGTCAGCAAGGATGTCTTCGTCGTTACTTGTGTTTGAAAACGGGGGCTCGGATTTCCTCGGTGCCATCCTAGGTGGAATGGTCTGGTGTTAGTTGTTTTCCTTCGATTGAAGACAGTTTCTCATTGACCTTTACGTAGCTGCCTATGCTGTGTTGTTTTTTTGGTTCATCACCTTGGAACGCAAGGCTAGGACTGACCACAGGCATCATACCCGTCGATTGACCTATGCGCTAACGGCCTTGTTTTGCATCGCGACACTCACTTGTGGTCTGGACTTTGGACAAGGGTATCTTCTCCAGGTACTGGCGTCTTTCATGCTCATTGATCAACTCATGGAACACGCATCCAGGTACCCAACGCCGACCCCACTCTTATCGCTGCTTGGCGATTGAATATCGCTTCAACCGTTCTCCTCGGGGTCGTGGACTTTTTTTCACAGATGATTCTTGTATGTATTTCTATGTGTTGATTATCCTGGCCCTGATCACTATATCCAGATCTATCGTTGTTGGATCATCTGGAGTCAGAATTACTATGTTGTTTCTCCTCTGGTATTCTTAGCCGCCGCTTCTTTACGTGAGGATTATAACAGCTCACTGATCAATGTGCTCATGGCTCCCTTTCAGTGGGACAACTGGTCGCTGCGGGGTTCCTCGGAAGTGTTTCGGGAGGGGCGGCTGAACCTGTTTTACATATCGCGGTTCCGCTAGCAACAGCGGGCATCGGACTCTCTATGTCCGTTAACACCCTCGTCACTGGACTAATCGCGGGAAAGATCTGGGTTCAGTCTCGGCAAATCAAGGTCTTCCGCGATGAGGGAGAAAAAAATGAAGGCGAACCCTATAACCGCGTCATAACGTTGATGGTCGAATCTGGGTTTATGAACTTTATTATCCAACTACTCTACCTCGTTCTCAATTTGTTGAAGAATCCCGCCTTCAGTCTCGTGGAAACGTGTACTGTTCATTTCTACGTATGTTGTCCTCTTTCTAGCAGGTTTACTTCGAGCTCACTCTTGGGATACAGGGTATTACCCCAACCCTTCTAGGCATTCGCGTTATCACTGGAAAGTCCATTGATAGCTACGCGCAAGCCTCACGTAGCCTCGCCTTTGCGCCGAGAGGAGCGGGGGACACTACCATCTCCATGGAGCCGGATGAAGCCCAAGCACGGCAAAAATCGAGAGATCAGTCGTTTAACCATGAGTTTGCGAGTAAGGAGGTCACGATAATCGGGAGGGAGAATGAGCAAGTCTGAAATCACCTCATAAGCCACATATCGTATGGAACAGGTGGCATGTAATTCAGATAATCTTGGTCTGGTGCGGCGAACGTCTTTACTTATCTGTTCCTGGTACAAAATCTCTGTTGTTTCCTCCTGTAGGCATGCTCCTTCGTTCTTTCGCTGCTGAGCTGCTCTTTAGACTTCTGCATTTAATCCCATTCATGTTGAAACAGCGTGCTTAATGTATGTCTTGAATATGCTGGTTATAGTGTGTTGTGAAACCAACACTACAACCATACCTATCTTATCACTCCCAAAATACTAGCACAATCCTTAGTGAGTTCAGGTCTGGGCTGTAGCATGCGACCAGCAGGTTTGGATTGTACAAATAACAATGAAAACAAGTACTATGAATCCTTGCATCTCCTCCTGCAATAGTTAGCGATGTTGATGTGCTATCCAGGATACAACTGGCTGGCAAACCAGGTTGGATTGACTATCGACACTGTGGTTGAGTACGAACTTGTAAAGCCCAACGGAGCCATCGTATCTGTGACCGCGAGCTCCGACCCGAATTTATTTTTCGCGCTGAAGGTAACTTTCACACCAGCAACCTTGTGGTTGGCCGGCCGATGCATTTTTCAGGGTGGCGGAAATATTTTTGTACACTAACTGTCTACGTTACCGGGTACCTGACTAATAAACTCCTCTTGTCTAGGGGGTTGTAACACAGTTTACCTTCAACACCTTCCCTCAGGTAGTTCAGCCATCCTCGTAAATCGGATTCCACTGATCGGCAATGCAGGGTCAAGTTTGGGTCCGTATTTCGTTTGCGCAAATTTACACCAGTTAGACTATTGTTGCAGGGTGTGGTAATTTTCTATGGGCCTGCACAGGTTAACTGCATGCATCTATTATTAAGTCCCAATTCTCATTGATCACCCCGTAGACTCTGGCCGTGAATATCACTTCACTTCACTTCACTCTCTTTATAAGATTATGCCTGTCCCTCTGAAGCTTTTTAAGGTCCGCTGATGGCACCGCCATTTCACTGCGGCATCTCTGATCACACAGTCAGATCAGTCCGGCTTGCCTATGCCGAGCCTGGCCGGTGCCGATCCCACCTCGGCACAACTCAACAGCTTTTATTTTCAGACCTTAACAGCTCCTATGCTTCTTGTGATCTTGAACCGAAGTGGTGGGGCGCGGAGCGCCCCGCCACGCTCTTGTAATGTTTTACGATGGGCCCTCGCCGCCTCCGGGAATATTCGACCAATTCCTGACGATCCCCCACACGAGTGCAGACATCAGCACGAGAAGCTTCCTTTTGTTGGTACAGTCTGCGCCGGCGAATGTTACGGCTGGAACAAGGCATGTTCAATTGGGATCTGAGTCACATTAGCCTCTGAATTCTAGGTACAGGGGAGGCTTCCACGCCGTCTCCTTCCTTGAGTGCTCTCCCGAGATCCTCGACGCGATATCGAATGAAACCACAGTCAGTTACTTTACGCCACTGCGCCTTGCGCCGACATTATGCAGTTTTGGGGTACGCGTCTGGCTTTCGCCGGCATAAACGTTACATATAACGTTGAACCATTCCTGGAAACGATCTACACACATAACCCCAGCCCGACTGCTTTCCCCTTCTACCGCACCCCGAGGACGATGCCACTTCTTTTCGAATATCTCTGGACTCTCCCCACATCCGACCTGATCGCTCACACCGCCATGAGGCAAAGCGCGGAGCATCTTACCCGCGTCGCAGTGGAAGCAGGACAGGCGGTTGCGCAGGCGCCGCTGTATCCTAACTACGCACTGTTTGGCACACCAATCGAGAGGAATTACGGGAGTAACCGCCCCAGATTGAGGTCCATCAAGGCCCGAGTGGATCCCGACAATGTAATGGGCCTAGTTGGCGGATGGAAGTTGTGAATATTTAGACCCAAGTTTCAGGTGAAATTGACAAGGGGGAGGAACCTAGGGGTGACGCCAGTAATGTACGAGTCTGTTTATCGTAATCAATGTTCCCAATGGATTAGCTTGAAAAAGTGCTCTACTGTTGATGAAAAGTGCATTGGGTGGATGTCGAGGAACTAGCACGACGACGAAGGTCGGCCGCCCACGATGGCGACGAAGGTTGATACCTTTCTATTGTTGACCGAAAGCGTCCCAAAATGTTTTTAGTCGTCATTTCATTCGAGTTACAGTTGTGATGTATAGGTACGCCGGTACGAAGCTGGTTTCAACTCTGAATATTGTGCTCAGGAATGTTACACCGCACGCGTCTCCTGAGGCAAAACCACACGCTTGACTCCCGAGACTTTATCAAACGTCTTGAACGCCTCCTCTAGCGCATTCAATCCACCTTTGACAACTTCGATCTTCATTGGCTGCGGAGAGTCAATATGACTTGTTTTACAAAAAATAAGGACATACCTTGATAGTCCCGTCAGCCAGCAACCCTTCGAGCTGGGAGTACATCTCCTTCGACAACGCATTGTATTGCGGCCACGCCGATGACGCCCATCCCATATACACATTGATGCCTTCGCTCTTAGCATCGGGGACGGGGATAGGAATAATTTCCAAGAGCGTCTTGTCGCCTTTGGTATTTCTTTTGGAATCTTTGAGTATTTCGAACCCCAACGTGTGTGTCTCCGCAGTTGAAATGGTGTCGAACACGACGGAAAGTGTGAGAGCCAATGCTGCGACAGCTTTGACAACTTCGGCGTCGGGAAGGGAACGGTCAATGACATGGGTAGCACCTAGTGATTTAAGAGAGCTCTCATGTTTAAGAGAAGCAGTGGTAATGATCGTAGAGAAGCCGGACAGCCTAGCGAGTTGGAGGGCTGGAAAGAATGTTCATGAGACAAAGGGTAATGGAATGCGAAAGAATACATACCATAATGCCCCGTCGCACCTGCGCCACCTAAAATTACGATCGGCTGATCAGCGTACTTGCCACGCCCCTCCGGGGACACAGGGGAAACGAGACCACCCCCGTGTGGAGGCTGCGCGTACATTGCATGATAACTTGTGAACAATCCCACGGGAATAGAGGCGCCTTCGTTCAGGGATATGTTTGGAGGCAACTAGATAAAATCAGGACGCCTTCGTCAGACATTATTGACGGGACCCAGCCACTGAGGCTTACCTTTGTGACGATAGTCGAATGTGCAAGACTATACTGTTGATATGACGATATATCCAATTTCTGACCGGCGGTCCCAAAGGCGCTGTACAAAAATCCGTGAGCCTGTTGAATATATCTGCCCACTATGATGAAGGCGACGTACACCCTATCGCCAACCTTGAGGTTTTTGACCTCGTTTCCGACACCCACGACTATACCAGCAGCTTCCGCACCAGGGACAGTGGGGAGATCAGCCCACATCGGAATATCTATGCTACCGATGCGCGCGTCCACAGGATTCAATCCTGCAGCTTCTACACGAACAAGGATTTCTTCTGCTCCTGGGGTGGGTACGCCCCTATCCTTGATAGTGCGAGACAAAGGATTAGTGTCGACAATGAAAGCAAGATTTGTTTGGGCAGCCATGGTTAGGTGGAGTGCGGTGGGATACATGCGCTTGTCTTGGTGTGTTTTATAGATGCTTTAGGAGCTTCGGGGATAAGAATACATGACCGAAGCAAAGAGAAGGCAAACTTCGGTCAACACCGGGCGTGAATAAGGTGGAGCTTTGTCATGACATCGTCAGGTGTCCCGCCCGTCGCCCAGGGCCTCCTAACCTCCGCTTATGAGCCCGAAATTTTGGCAGTGCATCCCCGAGATCTGACCAAAGTGCCCAGCGCGCCTTTGTATCATTAGCCGTAGATATCACTGTGATAGCGAACATACCATAGTTGGAAAAATTCACCGCCGTGGCAAATTGCAAAATACAGTCCCCAAAAAGATGCATAAGCACCAGGGAGTCGAGCTCGAGGTCCGCCGACTCCAGGATGAGCTTCAAATAGTCCCAGAAGAAGAAGTACTGGAGGACTACACCAAATTTTTGAAAGAGAAACTCGAGCCTGCCAGCTCTACGAACTTACTTCGTTTTTTGCAGCTTCCTGGGGCTTTCTCACTTGGCCGAATGCTGGCGCAGGTAATAGTTTACAGAATACAGCTAATATGGACACACTCCCGGTTGCTAAGAGCAAACGTAATAAAGCAAGGAGCGGTGAAGGGAAAAAGGGGAAACGAAGAAATGAGGAATAAGGAGGCACAAGTCATACCTCCAAATCTTCAGCATTTCTGCAGTATTCCTCCGGGGCCTCGCCTGCACTCACGCTCGCGGCGGGTGGGCTTCCGTGAAAAACAACCGGAGTCTCTGGCAGCTGAGAGTCCGGGCTCTCGCGTCCATCGAGCGCGCCGCGATGCTGACTCGCGGAGGCTGCGTGTAGATGTCAGGGAGACGCAGCGCACGCGCCGGCCCACGGTCATCGCCGACGCCGCCTTAATCGGCTCCTCGCGCGCGACGAGGATCTTCGCTCCAACGCGACACCTACCTCCACTGGTGTCTGCAGCACCTGCAGCCGGCGTTCCCCATCGCTTGCATCGCCTTCGTTGCCTCGCCGCCCACCGCGACCAACTTGAGCTCGATGCGTCGCGCCTCACTCTCCCCGGACTACCATCCACGCAAGAACGTCCCCACCCGCCCGAAGCCCAGCTTATGCGCAGGACGGGGACGAGCGCAGCACGACCGCCATGCGCGCCGCCGTTGTCCATCGACGCCGCCGTCCTCATCACCCGCCCGTTCACCGCGATCATACCTATCGCCATCCGACCCAGCCGCTCAACGTCCGCGCCTCTCATCATGCACAGGGACTTGCGCGCTCCCCACCGCCCACATGCGCATCGTTGGCGGGGGCCGTTCATCATCATCGCGCTGCGCTCTTCTCCTGCATGCACCACGACATATTCAGCCCCGGCCCCCCCTCCAATTCTCCGAGCACGTGCCTGGCCGTTTCGCTAGTATGCCGCGCGCCACCGCACTCGCAGGCAGGCCCTGCTCCACCCGTTGCCCATCGATAGTGCCGCGCTCGTTGCCTTCTCGCCTATCGCACCCGTGCCCGCATCTCTCGACGACCGCCCGAGCAGCGCGCGCTGCGTCTCCCTGACATCTACACGCCTCCGCGAGTCCGGATCGCGACGCACGCGAGCCCGGACTCTCAGCTCCCAACCCTAGTCGCGGCGTCTCGCGCGCGGTGCTCCGGTGCTGTAGACGGTCCAGAAAAGCGGCCGCGGCGGCACGGCGAGGACTGACAGAGGCGAAAACGCACCTGCGTCGTCGGAAGCACGCTCTGGCCCTGCGCAGCAGACGAAACGCAGTCGCGGCCGCAGCGGGGAGGCGTCAGCTACAGAGGGGTCTGGAAATATAGGATCTGCAAAATGGACGAGGTAGCTGGTGCTCTGTCTTCCGCGACGAAGGGAAAGAGACACATTCGTAGCGGATCGTGCTGGAGTCGTGTCAGCTCGGGCTACTCGACGAAGTTCTGCAGTAGTCAGCATCGCCGTGTTGAGGCTTAGCGGAAGCTTAGGCTTTGGAGGCAGTCGAGGCGTAGTGCAGCGGGCATTGAGGTCGAGTGGTGCCACTGGTGGTACGAGAGAGCAAGGATCTTTATCGGCGCACACAGATCAGCTCGCGTGGCAAAGCTGTGCCATCCCTTTTTGGGCAATATCCCCGGGTGGCGTCGCGGTACTTTCTTGTAGATTTCACTGGTCAGAGCCCCGAAAATGCAATAAGAAATTGTAGAAAATACCACAATAGTTAAATTGATTTATGTAGCTGCAGTGATTCAAAAAACAAGCTTCCCCGACACATTTGAACCAACTTCTCGCCGGTCGAAGACTTCCACTGGTCGGGGCCTCACACCTCTCGATGGCCCAGCAACTGGATCCAGGACCGCGGGAGCACAAAGTGTTCAAAAGAATAACCATTTTCAGTTGCATGGATATTTGTATGCACACTGTGGACAATATTTACAGTGGCAGTCGAGTTGGGTTGGTCGTTCACGTTGCAATGATTTTCGTACCGAGAGGAAAGGCAGGAGGGGGACATACTACCCCAGTACAGGGGTTCAAGCCCAGTGAAAACGACGGGCAGCCGGATCGAGCCGCGTCGAACGACATCGAACCAAATTAGGCTGGTCGTATCTGGCTCGCAGAATGAGCCAGGGCTCGATCTGGTTCGATGGTTTGTTTACGCCTCTAGAACCACATCGAATTAATGAGGTAGCCACATCGAACTACTTAGAATCGCCTTGAACTACATGCTGCACCGCTGCCCCACCGCCCCGTGCGCCATCGCCCCCACCCTACCCCACGTTCCCTACCCGATTGGTCGCCCACTAGTCCCTTCGTTCCTGCGTACGTCCGAGATGTTGCTGTTGTCCTACTCTACAATAAATACTGTATCTCGCAAAATGAAATACGACGCACAAAGTTCTCGTCCCGGAATTATAACTCTGTGATTTGCTGGGTGCTTGGTCCCCGTCCTGAACTTGTTGTCATCGTGGGTTCCAAGAGCAGTGAAACTCGACTCACACCAAAGAAAAGTATGGCTGTAAGAAGATTTGGGTCAGCTGAAGAACCGTCTTGCTGTCAACACAACGTACCATTGTTCGCCGTTTCAGCTGGTCAATTACTTCCATTTCAGCAGCCCAAGTTGCGCAAGTCCAGTCCCTACAGAGAAGCCGAAGTGAGTATGAAATCGGAAAAGAAAGCAGATGTACACACAACAGACGGCAGACGGCAGAGTAATCTAATTAAACATGCATTAGCGCGCGCAACGGAATTGGGACCTCCTTACCATGCACCAGGAGAAGATCCGGACGCGACGCCCTCCGCCGCTGCGATAGTCTGTGCTTTCGAATTTTTCTTGGCACTGTTTTGTTCCGCACTCTCTTCGTCGTCCATACCTTCGTGGCAGTTAGCATGATAGGACGATCAGATAAATGAAATTGACCTTGAGCTCCACCGGTGAGAGTTGGGAGAAGAGCGTCTTGAATTCATCTGGGGTGACGGGGGGCTTAGATTTGAGATAGTCGATATAGAAGAGGTTCCTTGGAAACCCGCATATAAGTACACGAAGGAGATGATTGAAGTACATACTCAGCGGTCGACGACTTTGTAGCCCTTTTCTTTGCCTGTTTATTTGCTTTCCTGGATTTGGATGCAGTCCCCGCTGAAGGGAAGATGTTAGAAGCTCGTTCGGGAAGGTCATATTCGACATACCGTCTACGGCGTCGCTTCGTTGGGTAGGTCCGGAAGCGGGTCCAAACTCCTCGTCACTGTACGGTTCTGGGTCAATATAAGCCAAAACAAAGGAATGAAAAAACTTTACATGGGGCTTACGATGACGGTCGTCTGCGGAATTACATTGTTGTGAGTATTTAGACTTCTGGGAGGAAAACAGACGGACTGTTGTAGTTGCGGATGAGATACTGGTATTGGGCGGTGCTGTGTCCGTAGGGGTTTCTGCCGGAGGTGGAAGCTCAGTCGAGGGAGTACTAACAGACGAAAGCGATGGGGACGATGCGGAGGATTCAGTGGATGGAAAGTCAGAGGAGGGGTCCGGAGACGACGTTGCGGCATCGGAGGAGGGTGAGGGGATATCAGATGACGACGGCGGTGTGGGTTTGAGCTTTTTGGGCTGTTGAGAGGGAGCAAAGTGTTTGGTGCGCTTTTGCGGACCCTTCGTCCTCGTCAAGGGTGCGCCGGATGCAGAAGAACTCGAGGTTGAGGCAGAGGAAGATGCAACCACCGAAGACGCGGAGGGTTCTTGGTCGCTGTTGTCGTCAGAGTCGGAGTCAGACTGTGAATCGCGCTGCTTATTTTTGACGTTTTTCAGATACCAGCTCGAATATGCGGAGATTGCCATCAGGTCAACTTTCCAGTGGGATTGACAGAGGCGAAGCAGAGGGTGCGCTTTATACATCTCCGCGCGATGGTAATTTACCACGGAGAGGGAGGCGTTACCCCAGGTGGCGGGAAGCTCTTCTGGCGCTCGTTTGCGAATTTCGCGAAAGATTGTGCGCTGGTGAGTTCGCATGGCCTTCGCGGTGAGTCCAGAAACCGATTTGCCGTCCTCTGTCTCAAGATATTGATGCATTACATTGATATCCTTGGCGGCGCGCGCTCCTCCTCGTTTCCCGGACTCAGAATTCATTGTTGTCGTTTTCTTCGTGGATTGGGATTTGGTGTAGCTAGTGCGGTCCCACCAGCGCACCAGAGGGAAGTCCTTCTGGTCAGCCAGATCGGTTGCGCCGGGGAGAGTGAAGAGAGGAGATGTAGAGGGAAGGGAGGTCGCGGCAGAATGGTGCGACAAGAGAGATGGGGAAGAAGCAGGCTGGGGCGGCTGTTGGGTGACGGAAAGCCTATCTAAAGTAAGCGGGAGTTCGTGAATTAAGTGAGCGTGTAACGCACTGCAAACGACGATGCTGTTCTGTTAGAGCGCTGTAGCGTTGAAGAAGATCGATATAAGTGGTATTATTCGCCATGACGAGATCGGCATGGGAGGCCATCGAAATCTCGAGGGAAGGGTCAGCACGGTTAAAAGATAAAGGGCATAGTCGCGCACGGCTTGTGCTTCGTTCCGGGATGGAATCTGATATTGCTGCTGGTACTGCGGATTCTGCTGCTGCTGTACGGAATAAAAATTCGGGTGGTGTATGCTGGCAGCGTTGCTGTTGCCGCCCATAGCATACATCCCAGAGGATGACGCGTCTGAGCCTGTGTCAAAAGTTGGCCAGTTCCAGGAGTCGTCTTCCCCAGAGAAGGATGGGATCGAGTAAAAGCCTTCCATTCTGTGGACCAGCGGGCAGGAGAGCGATATTGGACGATGTAGAGACCCGGAGAGATGGGAGTCGAAGGCAAGACGAGTTGGATCACGTGCTTGTGACTTTCTGTGACAAGTCGCGTTTGCGTTCTTCAACACCCTAGATTTGCTCTAAACCCTGTTCAGAAAAAATATTCTCCTGCCCCAAACCCACCAAAACTACTATAAAGGTGCCCTGTAGGATGTTTATATTTGTTGAACGAAATTCACGCCAATCGGAACATCGGCTGAGCAACTTGGGTGAGCCCTATTTTGGACCCAATCACTGGAAGTGGCCAGGAATATTTCCGAGCATTACAGGGATATCTAGGGGTACCATAGAATCTGTCTTTAGCTGCAAATAATTTTTTAAGGCTTGCGTTAGATCAATTATCATCAATAGGGAGCGAATGAATCTTGCTAACAAGGAAATTCTTCGAATGTCCTTGGTTCAAAATATTTTGAACTTGTGTTTGCGCCTATTTTCTGCACTTAATCCTCTCATAAGCTTCCCTATGCCTGTTATTTGTGTCCCTCCAGGACTGAGATCTGAGAACCAGAACATCGGTGAGTGGTTGAACATCGGGTCAAAAATTCGACAACCACCAGATTTGGATGAGCACCAGATCTCTAAAAAAAAACAGAAGGTAGACCTGGATGTTGAGAGAGCCAAGGGTCTCACAGCAGGCCAATATTTAAAGCCCCCATGCCTGCAGAAATGACGAGCCATATCTCAAGTTGGCATCAAAGGAATATGATTAAAACCGCAAGGTCAAGACTTCGCGTAGTCGAAGGTAACTGCATCCCCCAGTTCAATATTCAATCAGCATGCATGTCCTCCTCTGTCCCCGCCATAGTATCAATGTCAAGGCCCAACTTTTCTGCAACAAAATATGCGCCGTCCTCTCCGATCGGAATCATTGCAACCCCTGCTTGAATGTCTCCGATTGCGATAACGTCCAGCGCCTCCTCCCCAAAATAATCGCACTGAATCACTGTACCATACGACTCCTCCAGGATCTCAGGATCTGGGTCAGAGTAGACTGATACCAATGCAAGAGAATGTTCTTTGCCGGTTTTGTTGATCGTAGCTTGAAAGAAGAACTGAACTTCTCCATAGCGAACCTCCTTGTCATAGAGATACTATATAAAAAGTAAGGCAAAGTGAGCAACAAGGAATGTAGGAATCACTTACCTTGACATTTCGAGCGGGCCTGGCGGTAGCCATCTTTGATTCTTTCCATACAGAGCGCACGATTTGTCCATTCGGTAGTCGCAAGCGAGCCCATCTCGCGACGCGTGGGAACCAGCCCTCCTTTGCGGCTTCTCCTTCCTCCTCCTCCAAAAATGTGAGGATGGCCAAACCGTACTCCCCGTCAACCCTCTGGTGAAATTCGTCGCGAGCGCGAAGAAGGATAAACCCGTTCCCAAGGTCCTCCGCGCCAGCATACCGCGCTGTGATAGGTTAGCATACGGATTTGAGTGCTGCTTGATTTCCTCCCCAAGATTCCCGATCGTCCTCTCCATGGTCCATTGGCTGCGGTATCCTCCCGGCCCAACACGAACCGTCTCAGGACAGGTATGCACGAGTGCATGCACACTTTGTCGGCAGAACTGAAGTCTCGAGGCTTTACGCTGATAATAAAGGCGCTCAAAATCCAGGTCGACTTCACAGAGCAGTTTATGTGCGCGTTGGAGTTGGTCGCGAGGAATTTTACGCTGCCAGACAATACGCACCCCGGCCACAAACTTGCAAAAATGTTGCCAATACCTCTTCGGAAGAATGTCGCGTAGGAGGGCGGGGCCGAGGACGTAGAGGTAGTTTAAGAATTCTTGGGCCTTGTAGCCACTGTTCATCTTTTCAGCTGGATTTCGAGGAGGTTTGTCGAAGTAGCTCGGAAGATGTTTTGCGGCTTTAGCAACGTCCTCGCCGTGTCTCTTCCACACATCGCCAACCAGAACCATCCAGTCCCATGTGCTTTTGTCGTCATCTGGGTCACACTGCATGGTGCCGCGCCAGAGCGAAAGAAAAAGGTCGGAGAGGTTGAGAGCAAAGAGGTGCATGCAGTCGGAGCAGAAGCACCGTGGAACCGGCAAAATACGGTCTTGAGGTAAGCCGCTGAATATACTTGACCCCGAAATGCCTGGTTTTAAAGCTGAGAATATACCATATGCAATACATGACCACAGACATACCCGTTTCGAGTCGATTTTCTTGGTGGTTACCGACAGAAGTTGAGTAAAGTACTTTTTTCAAGCACTTTTCGTATTCTTCCACGTTCACGGTGGGGAGGTGGCGGGGGTCGACGTCCTCATGGCTGCATCCTTCAACGTCGTAGTCATCAGGCTTCAATAGCGCTGGGTAATAGTGGTTTCCTCCCGCCTTTTTACGCCCCTTCACCGAGCAAAACTGCCGACATCCATAAGCGCCCATATGCCCCGTCATTCCATTGATATCTGCCATCCCTGGGCCATCCGCCGTCTCCAGCAAGGAAAATATGAACGACCGGTGAACCTTCTTGTCGACAGCATCCCATATCAGTAAACCTTCGCGCATGAGGGCGGAGAGATGGTGGAGACCGACGAAGAGGAATGAATCAATGTGGACAGGGTGACCCGGGATAAATCAGCCTGGCAAGACCCGATTTTTCTTGTAGCGAATATCGGGGGAAGGATCGCAGACCACCCATATGTATATCCAGCAGTCTGACTCCTTCATGGCGTAGAGCTGGGCACCGTCAATGGAGAAGAGGAGTACCATATCCGAGTCCTTTTCTGCAATTTTCCCGTCCTGTACCGCGCGGATATAATCCTCCCCGCAGAACAAGTCATCATAATTGCTGAGTTTCCCGCCGTTCTGCTGCAGCTCCGCGAGCACTTCTGCGGTCTTCTTCGTCCTATATCGCATCTCAGTCGCACCCTTTTCACTGCGCCACAGCGCCTGGAGTTGGGGACCAAGAGGAATGGTATGAAATGTCTGCCGCGCGACCTTTGTAGCACCTCCACTGTCGGCGAGACGCTGCGGATCCCAGCGTGAAGCGCCACATTCGGTGCAGGCATCGGCATTTGCTCGTGGGCCGGTAAACGCGACGCAGGAGTTTATACACATGTCATGCACGATTGAAACAACACCGGTGAGCTCTATGATTTTTTCTTTGACGAGATGGTGCGAGAGCATTTCGCAGTCGGGGAAACGGCGTATAATGTTTTCGCGGACTTGGGTATAGGCTTCTTCCGAGGCATTACTGAGGGAGATATAATTTTCGATCGACAAGAGAAGATCCGGCTCGAGATTGACGCTCAGAACCTCCTGGATAGGGTTTCTCAGGCGTTCCAAAACATGTGGGTCAAGATTTTCCTCGTCGAGGGTAGCGGTTTTCAAGAGGTCGATGTATGCCTGGGAAATTTTTATATCATCCAGAACGATCATGGGCGGTGGATTTTGTACGGGAGGAGGCGGCTGCTCAACTGGGGGTGGAGAAGGGGGACGAGATATTGGCGGAGGTGGAGAAGGGGGGCGAGATATCGGTGAAGGAGAAGAATTCCTCGCAGGAGAAGAATTCCTCGCAGGAGAAGGATGGAGCCCTGGTCCACTCTGATTTGGTGTACTTATATGGTCAGAATCTACTGTCGATGGCTGGAGATACATAAATTACAGTTACTACAACCCAAAAAAAATTGATTACGAGTCCTAAAAATTTATTTTTAGATTCGTTCTTTAGGCAATCTTTCAGCGCCAGAGCGACCTCACCATCCCACTTTTTTTTTGATTGATTCTTTCATTGACATCGTAACAATGCAGCATCCGGAGTCTTGGGAGACCTCTCATTGGCCCCTTGTATGCCTCTTTTGGTTTTGTGTGAAAGTTTCCCGCTTTATCTGACTCGCTCTGCGATCAAAAAACTGATCGCGCGTTTTATTGACCTAGTTAGTTAAAAAATTTCACTCCATCTGAGTCAGTAAACCTATTGACTTTGCCTTCTGTGTCTGTATGAGTCGTATTTTTTATGACTCTTCCCCTTTACAGGTTCTCTGTGCCTGCATGAATCATCTTTCCGTTTTCAATTTCCTTTCCATTTGGTCCACCGAGAGTATTTTTATTCCATTTTGCGATCATTATAACGAGGTGGGTTCTCCATTACACTATGAATTCGTGCAGTATTGTACATTTACTTGTTCGCGGCACCTTCTATTCAACTTGCTTCCTTGAGGCCAATCACTATGCTTGTGCTTGAGACCCTTCGACAAAACAAAACATCTCTTTAGGGGTTCATTCTCAGTACCTCGCCGTTCCAACTTGTGCCTGAGCTGGCCTGTGTCATCTAAGAGTCGCATTTATACAATTGGATAATATGAGAAGCCTCGAGCTTGTAGGTCTTTACGCCGTCGTGTTAGTTGAATCGAATAAAATTGCAGTGCAGGTAGCAAACTCACCCGATTCCATAATTTTGTGGTTGCAGAATATTCGGTTGACCCGTCTATTCTGTGGGCGGAAACGATGTTGACCAGCAGTGAGCCGGTTTCGAGTGCATTCGACTTGTCTCCAAAGGACGATACTTCCGGTGCCACTTCCCTTAGTGCTTCGCCCACGAAATTGTTCGCGGTGTTGATGATTGCCTTCACGAACCCTTTTACCTTGCTTCCTTGACGCTGAGCATTAGGGGCGGACTCACCATGCGAGAATTATCTGACATATGCACGTAAACTATGCCTGCATGGTGTTCTTTTGGGCCCTGGTTCCACCCTTCTTTATTCAGTATTAGCTGCGAATATTGTTAGTGGCATTTTCAAACGCTGATGCGATCTTGCCTTGCTGGTGTCCCAACTCTCGCTCAGCATTATATCGCCCAGAGCTTTTGTTTGTCTTACAAATATGTTCCATAGTAAGGGACACGTGGACGGCGGAGCTTGAAGAACCAAGACCTAATATTATTAGTTTGAGTATTGTTCTATATTGCAAGCTCACTTTCTCCCCGTTTTCCCGTTTGATGACCGCCAAGACGACGCCGACGATCATGAACTGGAATTCCTCGTCCGACTCGGTCTTTCGATATTGGCGAGCAGATATCAGCGAGCTCTCCGTCGCCTTTTCGGGGCCAAGTTGGAAGTCGCCAGGGTATTGCAGAGCGGCGAGAAACCGTGTCCCGTTCACCATTGAATGATACGCGTTTCGATGTTGTGCCGCGTCCTGTTTTAACCGCCTTCGTTGTTGTTCCGTGTTCGATCCCGATGACGTTTTGGCCTAGTCATGTTTGGGTTAATGAGTCACAATATTTTGGGGTTAATGAGTCACAATTTTTGAAAACGATCGAGGGTGGTGATGCTACATTGATGCGATTCGATTGCTGATCTTGATGTTGATTTTGGAGTCACCTCAATACGTGCTTTTTTGACTCGCTTCTGGAAAGTCCACATCGCTCCCGGCTTCTTGTTCATAAGACCATTATCAAATCACTCGTCCTCTTTATCTATCTATCGAGTCACTGTGACTCTAGATTGACAGGGTGGGCCGGAAGCTAACATTCTCAGATTCGAATTTTTGATTGCGGGCCGTCTATAAATATTGGGCACGAGTGCCGAATAATCAGAAATGTTCAACGGAGGATTGACTGTACCTCCCGCGATGGCTTCCTTGCTTTCGCAAGACGGTTACATAGACTTACCCAGACACGGACAACGATTACGGGAAATGTACAGGGCAGGTGATAATTATTTTAGTTTCCTGCTGTCCGCCTACTGACCTCGCGCTAAGAGAGCCTGCATTTCGAGCCAAGAGCCCTTTCCCCCTTCGCCCTTACCGTCTTTTGTGGCAATCTCGCACTTGTCGAAGAGGTGAGCTTTGACGTCGTCTGTTTTTCAGTGGGCTTCTAATATCCTTATGCTCCCTCGTTATAGACCTTCGCGCATGGTTTGGCACCCGATTTGTCGCGCACCGAGACTCCGTTTAAGATTGGATACGCTTCGATGGCAGTTCTTGGCTCTCAGAGAGTGTCTGGCGACATACCCCGTTCCCTTCGTCACCTCGAGATACTACGCCTTCTTTGTGGAAAAGGTCTCCCCGTCGATCTCGAAGATATTATGGGGTTTACTGCTCTTCATCATGCCACTGCGGCCCCTAATGCGTCTGAGGATTTTACCCGTTGCCTTTTGCAGCATGGTGCTAATGTCAACCATCGAAACCGTTTCGGGGAGGTGAGTACTTACTTATTTTCTTTTGGTGTTCGCTCGTTCTCTTGTTAACAGGCTTTCCAGATTTCCTTGCTGGGTTGTATGCAGCTGGACCTTGTGCCAATTATTTCCATTCTGTTGGAGCACGGAGTAGATTTGGACATACCGGATGCTGATGGAGTTACAGCGAGACACCATTATTTATATTGCGGTCCACGCGTTATTGCAGTTGTTGCTGATTCGATTCGAAAGCGATCGGGCGTTGTGGCTCCTCGAACGGACAAATGCTGTGACACGTGTGCTGTCAGAGGAGTGAAACTCAAAATTTGCGGTCATTGCAAGGTAGCGAGATATTGTTCTCAGAAGTGTCAGGGTACGTCTGCCTTTGGTTCATCTTCTACATTGACTTACGCATATGAACAGCTGCCGCACGGCCTGTGCATAAGTCCGAGTGTACCGCCTTTTCCCCGTATACGACAGTCACCGTTGAACCCTTTTACGAAACATTTGGACGCACGATGCCCGTGGCTGATTACACGCGGCGACTCTTTGGGTATCCAACGTCCGATGCGTCCTTTTCCGAGCGCCACACCCGAACCTCCCATGTACCGCGGGGTCTCCGTAATGGTCCCAAAGTTCTGGTTGTCAAGGTGCAGATCCCCGCCTTGGGCGAAGGTGGCATGGGTGATCTCTTGATATATACCAAGCGGAGAGCCTTTGCCTGCACGATACGTCGAGTGGATAACTCGCATGAATATGATAGACTGTCAGCCGCGGTTAGGAATCATGGCATCGCAGGGGTCAAAGCGTATTTCATGGCTGAGTTGGAGAGCAGGGACAAACTGGTCGTAAAAATATCTGATGTTTTGGCGGAACAGCCGTGGTAAGGAAGAGAAAAATAGGCGTGCGTGCTCGAAGTAGCTTTTGTTTTAGTAACTTGAAATTCGACTTTTTGAATGTTTATCTCCTATTGCTTTGGTTGCCTACGCAATCTACGCTAATAGCTGATAGCCTCCGTTGCCAGTGGTTGATATAAAATTTCATTCGTTGTTCTACAAGTTCTTGTTTGCGTACCCAGAGGAACCACATTGCAGGAAGTGCAGGAAGAAGGGTGATGAGTTTCGAGAAGTGCGTCTCATTCGATCGAGTTCGCATCTGATCGCTCATCTGTTTCCCATCCCATTAGGGCCTTGTATATTATTCGTGTTTACAAACCGGTTTATAAACCGGTGTTTATAAACCCGTTTTTAAATGGAACGGCTCAAAAGCCTGGTTTTCAATTCACTGCAGGAGCCTTCCCGGCAACTTCCCGGAGGATTTTGGCCAGATTTTGACCTCTAAAATTGTATTATGGAGGATCAATCAGCCCTTCCCGGTGGATTCGGTGCAACATAACAATTATCAGACTGTTTCTACCCATTTTTCGTGATCCAGACCCACTTAAACACGACCAGGTGGAACCGTGGGAAATTTCACCTACGGTTTACAAACACGTTTATAAACACCTTGTTTACATACCGGTATTAAAAACGCGTTTTTAAGTCGCCGGGAATTATATACAAGGCCCTACATCCCATCCAGCCAGCAATCTTCAAAGTGTGCCGTCGACATGTGTTGAACTGTAGTTCTGGCGTTCATCAGTATTTGCTTGTATGTTAACGAATGGAAGGCTATCTACTGTCCGGGATGTGAAACAAGAAGATAATCTAAAGTATGATCTAATGATTTGGAAGACGCGGTATTTATTTACACGTGTTAGGGATCAAACTCATTGTTTGGTTTTTTCTTTTTTCTTTTTTTTTTCAACTGCGGATTTTCGGGGCTCTCACGCCACTAACGCCTCTGTACATTCCACGACTACGTCCTCACTGGCTTCACTGCAAAACAAAACCAAAATGCACGAGTCGGCTAGTGCTTGTCGATGCACGATCGGAAGTACTGATGGAACTGAAACTACTGAGAAAGGTAACCTCCTCTATCTCCCGAAAAATTATGGGAGACGAAAAACAGATTACAGTCGATACGGGATACGAACTGGAAAAGCTGAGACTGAGGGTGGTCGAGATAAGGACGGAGTTGCGTCTCGCTCATGACCTGAATCAAACGCTCGTTTCAAGCATGAAAGATCGCGAAGCATGGACGAAAGCGGTGGGTGCCGATACCTCTAGCCTGCGCACCGGAGTCGATACGCGCTTATAGAATAACGGACACATCCAAGAATCTCTCGAATGTCATGTTTGTTTAACAACACTGTACCAGCCGGACGTGTACGTGCTGTGTCGGACAGTGCGTATTAAGTTAATTTAACTCCTCCTATAGCCTGCTGTGCTGTGGACAAAGTTTCTGCAGATTCTGTCTTATCAATTGGTTCGGTAAGTTTATCCTTACCCGCACGTCAAAACCCACTTGCCCATTGAGCGTTAGAAACTGCAACGAAGAAGAAAAAAATGTTCACCTGTCCCGGCTGCAGGGGCATTGTGTACACAGCACCCGTCAAAAATATCGCCTTGCGGAACCTACTGAGCACGTTGGTCGAGATCAGCGCAGTGGAACCAGTCGCCAAAAAACTGGACCCCGAAACCCCCGATCCATACAGTAAATTCTTCTTCGACGACACAGAGATGGGGGAAACCGATAGCGATGAAGACGATTCGGATACCATCGGGTAGGAGGTGTCGCCGTGAAGATCTAAGTAGCACTTGTTTAGCATCGGCGTTGCAACCACCAATTGTCAATCTGTATAGTTGAGTCGTAGTTCAAATATCTAATGTCTTTTGTTGAAGTCGATGACGTGCCAGCACGCGTTGGTGTGGAACACCTCATAATCCTGGTAAAAGCACAGTGAACTTAGCTCAACAGGCGCACGCCGTCTTCAATACGAGGTTGCCGCACCTGCCAATAGTGTCCCAATGTGACTTAAATTCTCGATAGGGAATATTGAATAAAATCAGGTTAGATACCAAGGCACAAATATGAACCACCATATTTCACTTCGGACTCGCAACTGCCGGATTCAACGATTCCGTAGGATCGAGTTTTCCGGAAGCGGTGAAGACGGGCGATCGGCCCAGAGAACCACGAAGAAGTCGATGCAAGTGGTGGATCTGTGGTTATGCTCTCACACACCGCCAATCACCCTCTGCTCTCTACTAGCTCGCCTCGACCCGAACTTCCCACTACAGCGGCATATAGGCAATGAACTTTGAAATTGCTCAAGCGCACAACGATGAACAAATCGCGATTGTAACAAGCTATGCAAGTACATCAAATCCCGCAACTAACGAAGTTCGATCCATTTGAATTTACGGAAGCACTATGTTTAATTCAGTCCTCGTTCAAGCGGTGTCCGCGTTCGCGAGTCATCAACAGATCGAACTCTCCGGAACCGTTGCAAAACGATGTGGATGGAAAAACCGGCCATAAGGATCCACAACCCGGGCACGTTCAGGCTGGCGTTCAACAACTAAGCCAGAATGCATCAAGGTGTCGATGACTCTATGGGCCGTATGGTTGATGACTGGCGGTGTGGCAATGGCCGCTTTGCAGGTAGGGTAAGTTAAATCCAAATTCAACGAGCACGAGTGTTCTGCAAAGTATGTCCAATTGTCAGAGCAGGGTGACGAAGATACTACAGAACTTACCGAACCAAACTATGAGACAGTGTTGGCAGAACGAATGCCCACATACGATGCTACATAGGCATCAAGCCCCGCTTTCGTATGTGTTGAATCGCTTACACATCAGGATTTTGGAGCCCCATAATTACAACATGGCGCTATCGAGAACAGAGACGAAATCGCTCTCCAGAGCAGCGACAAATTGGTCGTAAAAATCTCTGATGTTTTGGTGGAACAGCCGTGGTAAGAAAGAGGAAAATAGGCGTGCGTGCTCGAAGTAGCTTTTGTTTTAGTAACGTGAAATTCGACTTTTTGAATGTTTATCTCCTATTGCTTTGGTTGCAGCCATGAATCTACGCAATCTACGCTAATAGCTAATAGCCACTGTTGCCAGTGGTTGATATAAAATTTCTTTCGTTCGTTCTACAGGTTCTTGTTTGCGTACCCAGAGTAACCGCATTGCAGGAAGTGCAGGAAGAAGGGTGATGAGTTTCGAGAAGTGCATCAGATCGCTCATTCGCATCTGATCGCTTATTCGCATCTGTTCGGCCACTCGCATCTGATCGCTCGCTGGGTGGCAGTTTAATTTTGAATAACACTAGCGATGTCGCTCGCTAAGGCGACTAGTGTACCATCAAATATTCTGCTTGAGCTCGTTACAATATTGTTCTAATTTACGCGTCAGGTAAGTAGACTGATAATCATTCAAATCGGTCATCGGGCCGTTCGGAGTAAATTGGAATTATGGGAAATAACCTTGGAACTTCCCGCTGATGAACCACGTGCAGTCTCTCGTCGACCACCCGACCACAGAACCTCTGAAGGACTTCTCCAGCCTTGTTGGTTCTCCCTCGGTCGAGTTGAACGTGTACCAACCCTGCGGTATCCTCTTTCCCAGAGATGCTTCCTTTGTGGCGAGAGCTGGTGCCAGTTTTTCGAAGAGCCGCAGCGAAGCGGAAGCGTCGATCGCCGCGTCTGGTCCTGTCAGTAAGCCCTTGTTTTAGAGAATCATGCCCTTCTCACATATGATGTCTTCGTCGTTTAACTCCAGATCCCAACGCACGGTCTTTTGTCGCCCTTTGTCTATCGTCAACTCGAGGACCTCTTGTGTTGCAACATCCATCGATAAATTTCGGAAAGCATCGTTTGCGTGTTTTTCTGGCTTCAGAAGCATGGCCATGAGACCTACGTCTGCAAGGTTCTGCATGTCGACCCGCAGATCTTCCCAAATTACGTTCACGTCACTCAGCAGTCCGACACCCGCCAGTGTTATGTCTGGGTCCGTCAATATCCTCTTGAGCTCCCGGGGAAATGCTGTAGAAGTTAAGTTGCATTGCCTATCTTTTACGACTTCTCAGTGCCATTGATACTAACCTCTGATT
>JARJCM010000184.1:0-212995 GCA_029233265.1 Mycena alexandri
GCTGAGCACGCTGATGCACAGGTCGTAGTTGCGCGGGAAGTTCTCGTCGTCGCTCATCTCGGCCAGCTGGACTAGGAGCTCGCGCATCTTATCCGTGCTGTACCCATGCACGGCACGCAGGCCTCGAGCGCCGCGGTAGTCGGCGTCGCGGTACACCTCGATCGAAAAGTGTGTCAGCACACCCAAGTTACCTGGGCTGCCGCCCAGCCAGGCGAAGAAGAGGTCCGGGTCGCTGGAGCGGGTGATCTCCTTCTCTTGGCCGTCGTGGTCAATAATCTCGAGGGAGAAGACGTGGTCACCGAAAAGGCCAAAGCTACGGCCAAGCTGGCCATAGCCGCCCGTCTGCACGTGGCCGCCGAGGTGGACGCGGGTGCACTGGCCGTGGGGCACGAAGGCATGGTGCTGGCCGAGGAAGGCGTTAAACTCGCCCAGGCTGTAGCTGACGCTGGTGCGGACGAAGCTCTTGTCGCCCTTCTCGAAGTAGACGCAGTTGTCGGGGGTTTTGAAAGTGTTGGACAGGTTCAGCTGGATATTGTCCGGGCCCGTGGACGAGGCTCCGCTGTACTGGTGGCCACCCGTCCGGATGGCAATGGCCTTTTTGTTGGCTTTAGCGAATGCGATGACCTTCTTGATGTCGTCTTTGCCGCGGGGCTCGATGATGAGGCCGGGGTTCATGTCGTGATCGACTATGTGGGTGCTAGTGGCATACTGGTACTTTTTGGTGACATACTCCGTGGTGCCGGGCAAATACTGGTTGCCTGTGAGTCCTGCGATGGTCGCCATGTTTGTTAATTAGGACGCCATGCAGTGGCTTTCTTTATATATCGATGCATAGAACGCCGATCAATCTGGCGGAGCATTGTATACATGCAAATTATATTGGAACTCTATGGCTAACAGGCATCATGAATCCATGTCCTTACAATGTATGCTTTTTATTTGGCGAGATCACGGTACTTCCATTTCTCCGTTATCTGAATGAAAAATTATACAAGTATTCCACATACTTCTGCATGTTAACTGCGACTAGTTACCCATCTAAACAAAATTGGTGTCTCAGAGTTTTCTGCAATCCGCCCTCCCTGCCAGCTAAGTAGTGGGTTTGGCAACTACGTATTCAGAACCAGCGGGTGCACAAGCTAAGACCCTGCGCACTGTGCCCGTGCGCCGTGCCTCGGCGGTGTATGCCAAATGGGTCGAATCATGGCAGACTTGAACGAGGCTGACGTTTGGAACGATGTTGGAACTATCAATAATAATATCGGAAATCAGACCAAACTGATGGTAGAGTGGTGAATTACATGAAAATTCAACTCTTCTCGCGGGGGGTGTATAGTACCACTACCACACATAAAGATGTCCGAAAATTTGGAAGACATGCGTAAGTGCTGGAGTATGCGTTTGCTCCAGAGCACGTTCAAATCATAACGCCGAAATTGCCATGCAAGTTCCTGTTCCTGGGACAGCTTGAATTGTGTTCCTTTTTACTTCAGAAATTATAGAGTCGGTAAGAATCCCCGGCGCGTTTACCGAGAGTTGACTGCTGTTATGAAGTGGCGGCGAGGTTCCTTGCTTTACCGTAGGTCCAACACATCGTCCGAATCCGGACCACATCAACGTTCCCATCCATTCCATTACTTATACCAATCAAACAGTCCGTACCGGAACTATAAACACATGAATACCTAGTAAGTACTGTCAGTACTAATTATGAACCATCATTACCCCTAACCACTAGTAAGGACGCCTAGGAGGGGATGAAACCTAGACGTCGTTGCAGAAGCAGAATGAGGATCAGGGGGAGACCGTGATGACTATCAATGAAATACACTATCAATGAAATACACTGGTACTGAGGTCTACTATTTGGTGTTTGATGATCAGCGCCGGCACATCAATGGCAAGCGAATGGCAATCAATTCGGCATCATCAGTGCCATTCGCGTTCTTGGACACGTTCACAACGCCGCGTGCATGGGGCCTTTCTTTTGGATGAAATAGTATTTGGATAGGCATGGGACCCTCTTGGCATCTGGGGAAATGAAATTGTATACGTAGTTTCATGATATAACAGTCTGAAATCTTTTCCCACTTGAGTTCCATGGTTGCAAGAGTTTTCGGAACCATAATAGTCTTTAAAGAAGTTATTTGATGCCGATTGATCGCTGCGTGATGGCCAGTGATTTGCCGCTTTGATAATCAAAGACCAAACAGTAGACCACAGTACCTCCGCATTTTAATGTTAATTTTAACGGTATCCCCCTGATGAGGATGATCAAGCGGCATCTACACGGGGTTTCATCAGCTGTTGGAGAGCACGGGGTGAAGGGAGGGGTGGAATTGTGTGCGACGGCAGCTACTCAACGAGGCCACATTTCTTGCGGAAGAAATAAAACTAGCGGTGACCTCCTCAACGATGCCCTGGGCAGAAGTGTGGACAGCTGTTAATTAACGACGGGGGAAGCGGCGGGCTTAGCACACCCAGGATAGAATTCTTTTAGGCCAGATCAAAAGGCTAGTGAAACCAAGTTGTACTATTAGAAAAATACATCGTAGTTAAAATGACGTGAAGTGACGCAGCAAGATAGCCTTGACAAAGCAAGATACTTCAGTTCAACTTTCTTATTCTGGAAAACCATTGTCTTTCATTCACATTTGAAAGGCGATTGATCTCAAGAACAGTTGACTGTACAATCAAGGCCGTTGAATTCGACTTCTTCTCAACGGATTAAGGGAACAAAGGGTTTCCACATTTCTTTTAATCCAGACCAGCTTAGGAGGAACTAACACACCTTACTATAAAAACAAAGCAGAGGACCCATTGGGCCCATGAGATCGAGCAGGCTTGAGCGCCTCATCAGACTGTGGACATAGAAGTTTATTAATTCGAGAGCTGGACTTGGCCGGATGTGTGGCGGCGGCAGCAGCTATCCAGTTGAATGTACGTCGCTCGGACCAGTGGCACTAATATCACCAGAGCCCTCATATAAAAAATCAGAGGCATAGACATCTTGTAGCCCTCCGAATCGACCAAAAGATCACGCCATGCCAGCCAAATTGATCTCGCAGTTGCCAAAAATGCATCAGCAAACGGTGCTTTGTGCGGTTGCCATAGGCCAAAGCTCCAAAGACCTAGTAGCTCAAGTAATCGTTGGCCGTTATGGCCCATCTCCGAAAAAAACGACGCGGTTTGCCCAATTCTTGTTCATTTCTCATAAAGTAAAATTTGAGACCAGGGTAAAAGACAAATTGCCGACGATCTACCTACTCAGGCTGAGGCCAGAACCATTATATAAAATGATATCCGCCAATTTTCCTTAGGTGACAGGTGTCCGAGATTAGGAGGCTCCCTAAAACCCGACACCGTGACACGGCGGCTAGTCTTCATTAATTCCGACACATCCCAAAAAGGCCAACACATGGGCCTCATTTCTCTTGAATTCCGACACATTGCCAATCGTACATACCTTTCACGTTGAACTGATGTCGCATCACGGAGTGCGCCGAGCCATCGATATTTGATCGGGAGTGCACATGACCTAGCAACGGACGACTTGGGTCGCGGCAAAATAGGAGAAGGAAGGTTGGAACACGTGTCTCTCCCGGGTTACGACATGTCTTTCAGTGTACTGATTCATTACAACGAAATTAGGGAATCACTGACCTAAACTTCAGTGTGCTCTTGGTGTGCTCAGTGACTCTAGTTGTGTTGAGGCACACACCAATATATTTTTAACTGTAAGGTAGGTTCCTTCGATTCACCTGCACAGGCCTTGCACACTGTCATTTACAGGCCCTCTCCTTTCATTCGAAGACCGAACAAAACTTTGCCGGTTTGCCTTGAGGTGTTCAATGTTGAATTTATGATTCAACTAACCGTTCCGACTCAATACAGCTGACCTGACCTTGATGAACACTCTGTATAGTCGTTCCAAGGTCAACAGTTAACGGCCCATACAAACCTATTGTTATGCTCTCTAATTCCTAATCCTGCACTCAACGTTGTTCAATTTATCTCAATGGGCGTCGACATGTCCGCTCGAAGGTAAGTGTGTTCGTATTTTCATCCCGAAGCGAATTTAATAATAACTGATCTCTCACTCACTAGAATTAAACAAGCCTTCAATGTCCCAACGGTGTGTGATGCATGCGTGATACATATCCATTCATTCACTCACGTATCCCTAGTCTACTGTAGTCTTTTGACGCAAGCTTCAACTCGTTCAATATTGATCCAAATCACGCTGAGTTCATCCTCCATTGACCCACACTGACTCTTTCTCGATGAAACTGTAGATACTCGACCTCTTCTTCGACCACCGCTTCAATTTATTCAACCACGTTACTTCATTCAACTCACCGTAAGTGCCTTTCAACATTCCCTCCTTCGTCTTCCCTCTCATCCAGTATCTAGAAACCATGTAGGACCTACCTCTGTTTGAACATACCTTCATCAAGTCAACACCGAAACTATCCCGGTTTGGATCAATTGTTTCCGATACATTCACCCTTTGACTTGACTTGTACTCCAAATACCGCAACTCAAACTCATTTAATCTTCGTGAACCCTTGGTATGTTTGTTGGATGGTCAATAGATAGGCGTGGTATCGACACACTGACTAATTGATCGAGCAGGACTTGGCCTCGGGCATCTTGGGCATCTGCTCCATGTCAGGTTTCTCGTCGCACTTCGAGTCCAGGTAAGTTTCTCTCATCGTCGGAGCTCTATGATACGGCTAAAAAGGTCGGAACCAAAATTTTCTCAGGAATCCAAGGAGTTCATTCACACCATGAAGCCGGGGATTCCAAAAAATTGTTTAACCCTCCAGTCTCTGTATACATCCCTATCTAATTACTGTACCTACTCCGACGAGGCCTCAATGGCGCCACAGCGACTCGAGGGTGATGCCAGCAGAGCCGCGGCAATCGGGAGTAATCACAACAAAGCGGCAGGTGATCGCGGCCCCAATGCCGTGATGCCGAGAGGGCCATGCACTACATAGTTCAAGTTTAGATCCAGAGGTTACATACACCGGTAAGCTACTGACCTTTTTATGCTCCCGTTTTCACGATCAACGAGTCAATGGGTACTGGGGTGCGGAGCGGAGGGCCAGGGGAGGGAGGACGGCGGACTGAACAACTAACAAAGTCTTTTTAAATCCCCTGTGCGTGTCGGATATTCTGAAATTGTGTCGGGTTTCCCGACATCGTGTCGGGATTTTTGATTGAATGTGTCGGATTTGCTGAGAAGCGTGTCCCGTGAGGGAGAATGTGTTGGGTTTGCCGATTTATGTGCGGGAATTCTCAGGTGTGTTGGATTTTGTGATTTTTGACACGCGGTGTCGCGGTGTCGGGTTTCCTATACTCGTATACTCGAGATTAGGGGAGGGATAGCATGATGTTGGGCGAAGTTGAGTGACCATTTTGGGGGAAATGAGAAAGTTTGTTGTTCTTGTTGGCATTTTTGTCTTCGCTATTTTTACGTGCTGTTTCGTTATTTTCTTGTTCTTGTATGGCACATATACTGTAAAATAAATAAAAACTGACACAAGTGCGTGAAAAAGCATGAAAACACACAGCTCTCAGGCAAAAGTCACACATAAAGACACAACTTCAGTCATTAACCACATATTTCCTCACTACCTCGACTTTCCTCCAGTAAATGGCACAACCTTGGAATTCCGCTCCTAAAAACAATGCATGTTCATTTCACAGCTACAAAAAAAGCACAACCTGTCAGGGCAGCAAGAAAAAATGCACAACCTGACAACCCGGAAACCTTGAAGTGAAAAAAATGCACAATCCAAGATCCTTCCGGTCAGCCCTTGGACCTTACTGAAGTCAAACGAACCTTGGACTTGAATGGCGGCCGGCTCAGCAGAGAGTTCCCACGTTCTGGATGTTCTATGAAGTCCAATACCCTTTGCAAATGTCAACCTTGTGAGCGTGATTGCGTGGTCGGGCGGACATCAGACTTCAGTACTTTGGTGACTGCCACCTCAGCCGTATAGAATACTTCCGCGTTGAGAAGATCAAGAGCATGGGAATTGAATGAAAGACATATCTGGAATGGAGCCACTGAGTGAACATATATTGACGGAAACCTGGATTCAACACTGCATTCAAATATTTCAACCATTTCCGACATTCTCAATCAGGAGCACGTTTGTGGGAAAGAAACCGGAGATGTCAAACATGAGGAGGAAGGAGGAGAGAGGATCCATGTCCCCCAGACGAGACTTCCTGTTGGATTCCACAATTTTGAGTCACTGATCACAGACTTGAAACTCCGCTGATTTGCAACCAATTCCTCTCCATGCTCAGTTGTACTTTTTTAGTTGGCTGGCAAACTAGCACGCTTGCCAGGTTATGTTTATCTTTACACTGCTTGTCCAAAGCTATCTCGTTCCGGCCAGCGCAAACATTGTGAACAACATGTGTCGTTTTTTCACGGCCTTCTCAAGGTGTGTGTTTTTTTAGATTTCAACATGAATTATTTTACAGTATATAGCCCATATTCTTGTTTTGGAGTCCGCGCCACCTTCGTCACTTCGTCAGACCGGCTAATTTTGAGAAAGTTAGTCACCTCATGTAAATTAGGCAAATTTAAGGCAGTCTTCGTTACTTCAGACTGCCAGCAGTGAATTCTCGTCAGTTCAGATTCCTAGCTGCAAAAGTTTGTCGGTTCAATTCCTGGCTGCGAAACTTCGTCAGTACAACATCTTGACGGCATTGTCATGATTCTGTCAAGTGGTATTACTGCAGTGCAACGGTGGGGTGGGAACGAGTCAAGCAGGAATCTACATTCACCAACGACTACCCATACAAGCATACAACTCTTTCAAAAATGCGAACGCAATGATCTGCCGGAATAGTTTTTTGCGCGGAGTGGTGTTGATGCGCGAGGTTGCCGCCGGGGATGCGCGCTCATGGCACGCATGCAGATGTAAGTTGGAGTTGAGGTTGTGGTCAGCGCGCTTTCAGTCGCGGTGCGGGCGGGGTTTGCGTTGATAGAATGAAGATCACAAGGCATGTCCGCAGCCGGCGGCGGCGGCCGAGTGGACCTGCAGTGCAGCTGTAAAGAACCCAGCGGGAAGTGGTAAATACCTACCTGAGCTGCCTAAGCCCATGCTCTGCATCTCGGGCATCCACCAAGTCGTTCCGTCGTTTCGCGTGCGGCCACTGGATTGTCGCAGTTGAGCAGAGCTGGTGGGCGGACGACTAAGTGAAGGAGAGGAGTGGATACACACCATTTACCAGCGAGGCGCAGCGCCCTGTGCACCGGCCTGCTCTCGCACCCGCCCCGCTCTAACCGTCCGTCACTCGCCGATTTGGACCATCCCTCGCTATTCGTCTCTTCTCTCCAGCTTCCCACCTGAACACTTCCTCGCACCCTGCCCGGCCCCACGCTCCCGCCCCGACGTAGTATAGAACGAGAGAGGTGGTGGTGGTGGTGGTGGTGGTCGAGAACAAAGAAAGATGATGACGGCACCGGCCGCGTGACAAACGTGTTGACGATGCAAATTGGACGCAAACTGACGAGCTTTCACAAGGATAATTCTAATAGGAAACCCGGTTTCTTGAGAAACCCCCGTCCATCAGAGAAATCCTCGATTTTTCTAACGGGAAACCCCTCCAACACTCTTCTCGTTTCACAAAAGAAAAGAGTTCAGGATTGGGCCTGGTGTATCTTTTAACCTTGGAATTGAGAGTATACATCGTTTTGAGCACCTCCGCTAAGCAAAGTTTGTTGCCGCCGAAATGCCGAGTATCTTGCCACACCGGCACACCTGAAAATTCAGCGTTGTTCAATTTTCTAAAAAAGTGAGCTTTAAACACAAAGGCTATTCCTCGGGAGTGAAGTGGGTAGCATTCCAACATTCAGTAGGTGTTCAACTGTCCTTCGTTTGCTTCAAAATACGTCCTGGACCGAGCCATCAATGGTTGAAGATCGACCACGGAACACCGACACAAAGTCCATTTTGTATCGGCGTATGGTTCAGAACAGTGTGGAAACCAACTAACACCATGCCTTGGGTACCAAAACATGAGTTAAACAACGGAGAGAGAAGCCGGATGTGCCGAGCCAGGAGGGGTTTCTCGGAAACCGGGCTTCCTGATAACACTTCATTTTTGAAGGGGGGTTTCTCAGGAAACCGGGTTTCCCATTAGAATAATCCCTTTCACAAGGGCAATCTGAACTGACGAAGATTCAGTACTGGCAGTCCGAAGTGACGAAGAATGCCTCAAATTTGCCTAATTTACATGAGGTGACTGACTTTCTCAAAATTAGCCGATCTGACGAAGCGACGAGGGTGGTATAGACTCGCCTGGAAGCTGTGGTGTAGACAGAGAGGAGCCAAAATTGCACATTGAATTGGCAGGGCTGCGCGAGTGTGCGTTGAAACCGGAAAATGGTAAAGAAAAGGATAAGTTGAGGGGAGTTTACAGGGGAGAATATGAATCCAGGGGAGGTGGCGCGCAGGGAAGACGGGGATTATGCGTCGAGGATACGTGTGTGGTGTCGGAGGTAGCAGTTCGGGGAGTTCCGATGTCGCATCGCCACATGTGTCAATCAACGTTTTGACGTGAATCCGTGGACAGCGCCGGACCATGCTCATCACCATACTGTACCATTTCGACCAAGTGTTCATCAATTTCGGAATTTTCACTCACCGAGATGGCCGATAAATTTTCTTTTGATTCAAGGCGATTTTTAAAGGGCTCAGAAAAACTGGGTGTCACGCGTCACCTGAACACTTGGTCAAAATGGTACAGTACCCCCGTTATCTTGAGGACTATGGGGGTCAAAATGCACTTTTAATAAATCCCCACACTTAGCAGTTTTCCGACACTTATTGAGCCAAAAACCGATTTTCCCGACACTTTTACAGCATTGAAAGGCTGAGTGCATCCGTCGGAAATAACGTCAATTTTCCGACACTTTCATTCGCGAAATTCAACTTCCGACAGATGCATTCATGGCATCAAAAGATTCGCTGGCACTTTTATTGGAACACCAAAAGTTGCGACACCTGAACTCGCGAGTTTGAGTTTTCCGACACTTACTCGGCAAGCTCAAATCTTCCGACACTTACTCGGCAAAACTCAAATCTTCCGACACTTATTCGGCAAACTCGCGGCTGTGAAATTACGTCTTCGGACCGTTCCGCCGGGCGGTTGCCGGACGGCTAAGTTAGACAGCCCTTTCGACCGTGATTCCGTTGACGACTTGAGACACTGGTGAGGTGGGGACATATTAACAGTGCTTCACTCTTGGAGCTGTAATTTGCATGCTAGAAATTAACCCAGGCATCATCTGAATTCAACCCTCATCGATATTTGATGGATAGATCACGAGTTCTTGCGCTGACTTTTTCCCAGTAGGCTGGGTATTAGAGGCAGGAAAAATCAGAAAAATCACCCAGGAAGAGAAGATTCTGAAGGCCTCAGAGAGGGTTCATGAGATACCTCCAATCTCAAAAGCTCCTTGGGGATTTTCAAGCCAGTATACCTTGAACTGCCATTTGAAGCCTTGAGGCACTAAATACTAAATAGAACAATCCATGTCGAAAAGAGGGTGAGAAGAGGCGCCGGCAGTGGTTGCGCTAACATTTTCAACTTCTTGTACTCACCATTGGACTAAATTGAGTGCCAATGAGACATTAGAGCCGCATAAGGAGGAGCTGGATCTATAATTTGCAGAACTGATGGTCAGTCATGGTCCCCGTTGAATCATGGTTGAGAAAAAGGGATTTGTTTGATCAAATCAAGCCGCTGGAAAGGCACAAGAAAATTAGAGGAGGACCTAAATGTTATCACCCACCCACAGATAGCTACTTCCACGCAGATAGACTAGTATTTCCGGTGTTGTAGTTAATAAGGGTACTTCACAAAATTAAGGCCTTACATCTAGTTAAGGCTTATGAAGGGCGGTCATATTAAGGGTCATATTGAGGGTTATTTCCCAAGAAAGACTGGGGCCACAGTTGAACTAGAAAGAGGTTCTACCACGTGCCTGATCACAGCAGTCCTCCAAGAAAAAAACATATGAGCACCATTGTGGTCCCGTGGATCTTCAGCATTGCAGCTCACGATGATTGTGACCGTGGTACTAACTTTCTGAAGATGCGGACAGTGTCACTGCAAAAGTACAAAATCTGGAAGAGTTTATGCTGAATACTGACTGGAAGCATGGACCAAGTATGTGGCACGAGGAATTTATTGGCCGACCGAAGTGAAACACTTGAGAAAGTGAAATTTCCGCTGCTGTTTAACCATGGGAAACTCGATATGTCTCAAGACCTGGTCACCTCAGAGACACCTTTGAGCTATGACATTACCCTCTAAAAAGGCTATGGTTTACTGGACCGATTATGTGGTGGGGGTAAGAGTACTGACTGAACCTTGACTGCGGCAGTCGTTGTTTTTGATGCTATAATGTTAAGGGTTAATAAGGCCTTCAGATGTGACCCGCCCAATATTAAGGGCTTGGTCTTAAGATGGATTAAGCCCTTATTAAGACTAAACCCTTAACCCTTATCTGCAACGCTGAGCATTTCAGTGCGCGCGACGCGTCGGAAAGTCCCGATTGATGGGGATGGCAACCGTGTGAAAAATTGTTATCTATCTGCCTTCAAGGAATCTCACCACAGAAGGAAGCTTTCTTTTGATTTTTAATACCCCATCCCTCCCCTTGAGGGAAATGAGTCCATCAACCGCCCGGCGGGACGGTCCGAAGACGTAATTTGGCAGCCGCGAGTTTGCCGAGTTTGCCGAATAAGTGTCGGAAGATTTGAGTTTTGCCGAGTAAGTGTCGGAAGATTTGAGTTTGCCGAGTGAGTGTCGGAAAACTCAAACTCGTGAGTTCAAGTGTCGCAATTTTTGGTGTTTTTAATAAAAGTGCCGGCGAATCTTTTGATGCCATGAATGCATCTGTCGGCAATCCAAGTCCGGTCAATAAGAGTGTCGGAAGTTGAATTTCGCGAATGAAAGTGGCGGAAAATTGATGTTATTTCCGACAGATGTACTCAGCCTTTCAATGCTGTAAAAGTGTCGGGAAAATCAATTTTTGGCTCAATAAGTGTCGGAAAACCACTAAGTGTGTGAATTTATTAAAAGTGCATTTTGACCCCCATAGAGGACGTGTTCCTCGCATCTTCGGGGTTTAGATCAACACATCACACATGGGCTACGACTGTTGACCGCTCGCGCCGGGGTTTGCAGTCCTACTAGTAGTCGGGCTCCTGCCGAAAAGTCAATATCAGCCTACCTAGGGTCATCGCTAACACCGGGGCCAGCTCACATCCTGGCGGGATGGCAGAGTTGGTGGAGCTGGCGCCGGCTCAAAAACATTTTCCTGATGACCGGGGGAATCTCGGTTACCGTTTGATCTTGCTAAATTGTTACAACTGCGGCTCACAAGATCTAGGCTACTGACACATGGCATCCTCATGACGCCGTGCCTTCCTCCTTTCTTCTGACCACGCGCCACCCGCCAGCTCCGAATCCTGGTCCTGCATCCTAACTTCCAGGATCGGTGGTTGTGGATCACGAGAGCTATTCGAGATGGCGAGTTAATTCCGGAATATCGGGCCCTCCCCTCGATCTATCTCGCTGTCTGATGTTAACTCGGACGATGATACCGAATGAATATCTAAGCCCAAGATTGATTAATACTAAAGTGTACGGTGCAATGAGTTTCAAGGTCAAAGACTCATTGGGTTTCCCGAATGAAGCTCAAGTCAGTAATGAAGGTGAAGATCGAAATTGCCCTGCGCCTTCGACACGTAAGCGACAGCTGGCGATCGTCGCTTAGGCCTCTCCTTAAAGGCGTGGTCAGATGACTGTCTTCCTTCTCTCTCCTTCCGGTCGTTGAGGCCATGACTTGGACACTTCACAGCCTCTGGCATTCCTTCAGGAGTTTTTTATTACGAAGAAGTCGCCCCGATTCAGCCGCGAGCAAGGAAGATGTTCGAGAGTCTGACCTCCTGAAGCGGGCAGAACCCACCAAACGAAATATCGAGGACCCCTACACCTCGGAGATCCCCCACACCGGGCGTAATGTCCTGAAATTCGCCCTGAGCACGCTGAGCTCCGTTTCCAGCAATATCCCATTCGGTTCAGTGCTGAGCAGCGTCATTAACCCTCTCTTGGACATCGTCAATCGCATCGAGGTGCGCATAATCATTGTCATTTTCACAACTAGAACTTCTGTATATTCCAGCAAACGTCAACTAACACCCAAGGTCTCGTTGAATTGGCTGCACGAATCGAGCTCCTTTCGCCCCTCGTTTTTGAAATGGCCAGGGATAGGCCGCAACAGGGTCGAGTCATTGTTGAAGCTCTCCAACGGTGAGCAACGCATCCCCTGTAATCTGTAGCCCGACTTGACGGGCGCAGAGAGTTACAAACCATGACTAAGGAGCTGGGCGATGCTCACTCTCAAGGAAAACTGGAGGAGTTTTTCAACGGCACCGAGAATGCATCCACCCTCGCGAAACACAACAATCATCTCGCCCAAATGATCGCTGATGCCACGGTACATAATTTCTTCAACTGATTTGATATATTTGGTTTATGTGAATGCAGCTTGCTACGGTCCACGAGGTTCTCCAGTCTCTTCAAGGTCTCGAGTCGAGGCTTGAAGCAAAGTCCGAGACTACAGAAGACGGCGGCAGAGAGCTCTTCGGCACGTCCACATCCTTCTCCCTGTAATTGTGACCGTAATATTCGCGCAGGAGGCACGGGCGGCAAAGGTGGCGTAAGCCGTCAGACAGGCGGTGAAGGTGGTCTTGGAGAAGCAGCACAGTTGGCGATAGAAAACGTAGATCGCTTCCGCCGAATTTATGGTACGCTTGCCTACAGCTTATTGCACTGAATTGCATATGAATTGTACCAGGTGGCACCGGTGGTGAGGGTGGACTCGGCGACAAGCTAGGCGGTCGCGGTGGAATTGGTCAAGGGCCGAGGTTCAGCTACCAGTTACTACCCATCGACGGGAAGGGTTTGCCGCCATTGTCAATGGCGGAATTTTGCCAACAATACAAACTCAGCGACAAGATTCATAAACTTCTTGACGACCAGGGATTCGAGACCGTTGGGGCACTTCCCAAACTCACTGACACAGACTTGAAAGACGCCGGTTTTAAAATTGGGCATATTGCAGAGTTGAAAAGGGCGCTGAAGGATTGTGCGGAGGGCGGGGCAAAGTAGGGATGACTTTCGTTCAAGTACGACGGCGAAGCTTCAAGGGCCATGAGAGACACCACTGTATAGTCATCGATCCGTCGGTGCAGGGGACGAAATAGGGCCTTCCCAACAGCAATTATAGAATAGTTATCTATCGATTGGCATAGGATAAAAGAATAATTATAGCAGAGAAGCACACACTGCGCTGCGCTGCAGACAGACCTTCCCTTCCATGTTGATTGATCTTGCGGCGGATGCGGAGGAGACCAAAATGAGAATTCCAGAAATCGTGGATATCAGCATACAGAGCATTGCGCGAGCAAGTATCCCAGTGGAGGGGGCTGAGGATACGGATCGGCAGCAGTGTGGCTGCGCGATTCGGGGCAAGCATTCTAAAATTGTAAGACAAACGCTCTAGGGTGAGCCATTAGTTCGGGTGCAAGGGAATGCCATTGACATGCAAGGGTGTGGAAGCGACAGTGCTTCATCGATAAAGGCCTCCTCTTCTGAGGCTGCCAGAGAAACGCTTCCTTCCTATCGAAGAGATCATTACAACTTAGAACGACGGAGGAGCCCAAGTACACCGCGTGGCTGCTGTGCATCTGATAACGCTAGGCCTCATGGCCACGTACGTCAACTAATGAACTTCAAGTCCCTTCCATTGAATAGGTCAAACTTGATGCCCGTTAATTATGAAGTGCACGCGTTTAACATGCTTCTTTAAGTTGCTGTGACCACTGTTGGCCGTCAAGGGTAAATCTCGCCGACCTACCAAGCAATAAACAAAGGTCCTCCCAAGATATTCGGATGGCCAAGAGGGAACTGGCAACCAGAAAAGCATACAGGTAGAACAGTATGGGCCAAGCTCCAGTTAAAAGTCGTCGTCGTGAATGGTGCTGTCGTTTCGAATTGTGCAGATTAAGATGATGCAAATTGTGTGCAAGGGGGAAAGCGGCGAAGGAAGGTTATTGCCGGGTCACAGCGAGAACGGAGTGAGAATTGAAACCAGGACGCCGATGCGAGGCCGCCTCGCGGGCCAGGCAAGTCAGGAAGACGAAACAGAAGAGCAAAAAATGACGTCGTGTGATCCCATGGAACTTCTAGCCACTCTCCGCGCCGGGCCCGGTCCAAGTTCTGAGGATGAGAAAAAGCACGAGGTTGCGAGGCCAGAGTGCGTTAAATTCCTCAAAGGAAACTCTTAGCATGATTGACCCAAGGTTTTGATCGCAGTGGAAGAAAGGGCGTCAAATTTTTCGTATGGCACCGCCAAATTCACGATAGGATTTCCTATTTGGCCGCTGAAGTTGTCGCTGTGGCCATTAGGCCATGGAAGTTGAACCGAGTCTTGCGTCACTGCGTTTTTCGGACCGCCTGACGCCATCAACCGGGACAGGAAATTCCTTGGTGATGCCTCGGTGATGCCAGCACAAAAACGGTGCATCCCAGGGTTTGTGGATCAATACTGAGTACGACAAGGCCCACGAAGATGTGCAGGCGCTGTTATGAACGAGTTCGGTACTGGACTGCCGAGCATATGTTATCGGTCGCAGAATTTTGAGTCACTTCAGTTGTTATCGAACGTCGCGCGGAAGATAGGCCCAACCACGGAATACTTTAGTCATGCGCCTTCCACTTGGCGCGCGCAACGTATTTGGCGAAAGCCCGCCCGCCCAGCGCGGGGCGGGGGCGCCTAGAATTGGGAATTGCCAGCTTCCGGAGGCCTCGGAAAGCGCTTTCCCGCACTGACCGCACTCTGCGCTATCCCGTTTCAGCCGTCGCGGTTTTCACGAATTACGCGACGATTTTCGAAAACGCAGCGTTTTCGATTAGCGGGGCTAGTGGGTAGAGTGAATAGACGAGGAGGGAGTGGATGGGGTTTACACAGCGCGAAAGAACGAAGGTACATCCTCCTCGAAAATAGTTTCGCCGTAGAGAGGGAGACCGGAGGCGCGACTGCAACGTCGTGCATGTCGAGTAGAGCAAGCGGTAAGCACTTCAGTACTACGACTACGCTCGGCGGCGGCGGCGGCGGCGTGCGGAGACGCGAGAGAGGTGAGCAGGAACTATGTGGACGCCACGCTAAGCCGCACGCTACGGTGACGCAGACGCGAGAATGACTCCGTACGATCTGGGGAAACGACGGGAGTTAGTGGGAAGAAGGAGACGTGGAGGGAGTGGGGAATTCGTGGCAGAGGAGAAGACAACAAGAGGGTGACAAGGGCGCTGGAAGATACGCACCAGCGAAATTACATCCCGCCAATCGATCATCGATCATCCATCGGTCCAGTTCCCGCCGCTGGCAAGCGAGTGGCAAAGAAATGCTGAGACAATTACATGGGCCCACGGTTGGAGAAAATCCGTCAGATTGAGGCGCTAGCAGGGAGGGGTGGTACGGCGAGGGAAGTCGTGGACTTGCGCTGACTCGGAGAATGGTAGTCAGCCGTGGCAAGGCATTACAACGCGATTGAGGTTGGGAGAGCGCAGAATGGTGACCACAGAGAGAGCGGAGTATTTCATAGGTAGCGTGGGTGGAGTCTTGGAGAAGGTGTTAGTGGGTTCTGCAAGATGGGTTCTGTGTTGTCGTGCAAGCCAAGAGAACCCGATAAGGCAAGAGGAGACGGCAAGTGACGGGCGGGAGCCAGGGCTGAGCGAGGGCGGGGGCGCGTGGGGCAGACACGGTGGGGCGGTGTGTCGGTCGTCGTGGTCAAGAGCGAGCACGGAATTACGTTAATGATGCTTTGATGAGGGCGGGACGGGCCGTCCGGAGCGGGCAGGTCGCGCCGTGGTTAAGTCCATGGATTCCTTTCATTGCTCTGAAGGAGAGAGGGAGAAAATTCCCCCAGGTGTCCAAAGCAATGTCCCGGGAAGTTCTACTTACCGTGGTCGAACGATCGGCGATATCGTGAGTTGCCAATATTGATGGACGCATTGGTTTGACTCGGAGTTCAAGAGTTGCTCTAAAGCTAACTTGGAAAATACAGAGCGCTGTCTGCCTAACGAAAGGCAATGGTAAGGTGAGCCCAAGGTGTGGCCGTGCGTCAGGGTGGGCTATATCACTGCTGAAGACGTTAATTGATCAAGGCCAGTGACGGTGAGCTGGTCTAGTTCGGAGAGGACCGAGAAGCAAAATAGAACTTTGTGAAGGTCAATTTGAGGAAACCAGTCGAACGGTTATACGGCGCCACCGAGCGATGTGCACAGTGGGGATCAGAACAAAAGAATACCCGACATGAATATCGTACCAAGAATGAACGGAATTTGAATAACACCTTGTGGGCGTCGCTTGAAAACGATGCGCCTTCAAGAGATGTGGATCGGACAATGGATCGCTCTATGTACAGTTTCAGGTTAAGGCACGGGCTGTTGGGCGTTCGCGCAGAAATAGGCGGACAAGGAGGTGCTTTGAACGGGAAAAATCTAGGTCGGATGACCTCTTTACAAGCCATTGTATTGAAATGGCCAAGTCGACGCCAGGGGAATGGTGTTGGGATGAGAGTGACCCGGTGAATATTCAAGGTGTGTATCGTCCGCGGGGAATTCCTAGAGGTGGACGGGGTGAGATGTTAAAAACTCAGAGTGGAATGTGGTGTGAACGCGGACGAGGGGAATGTAGTACCGGATTTGTAGGCTTGGATTGGCGGGTCAAGAAGGGAAGATACAGATGGGAAGCCGCAGAAAAAGTGAACAAATGCCAGACTCGTGCAAGAGGGAGGCGTCGACGCGTACAGGATAGACAGCAGCTTTTTTCAGGCGTGGTGCATCGTTCGAATGTCGATGTGTCGAGGTCCTGGATTAGCGTGTGCGGCAATTCCTCGGTGAAGGCGACTAGATGGGTGAGCGCGGTACCTGCGAAAGAAATGTGAGCGTTGGGAAGTCATTGTGGGCTGGTTGCTCCACGTGCTACACAGGTGGTACCAACGTGTGAGTATTGAAAAAGGAATGGTACACACCAAGGATGGAAACACAATTTCGCTCCAGGTATGAATACGAGAGTGCGGGATTTGAGCCTTGAGGACATATAGGTACGGATTTCAACGTGATCAGACGGGGAAATATGCGTCCGAAGGATAATGCACCACGTTGAAAAGGGAAGAAAAGACGGTGGGTTTCTGTGTGAATGTTGCATTCAAAGAGTCCGAGGAAGGGCCTGGGCCGAGAACAGTCGTCGTTTGCGAGGGAGATGGCAGCAGGATGCGGTATTGTGGAGGGCCGTGGCGGGTGGTAGATGAGACCACATTCATGGCGTAGAAGAAGTGTCAGAGGGAGACGAGAACCGGGTGAATATTGAGATAGATGTAGTAGTCAGAATATCAGCGTACTGGCTGTAATCCCAGTAAAGTGAATGCACCTGGCCGGGAATACTGCTTCCGTAGTAGCTGGCTGGTTTGATGCTCGAATAGTCCACCGCTACAGGGTAACCCAACCCAACTCAGATGTGACCGTGGAAGGCGGATGAATAGTAGAAGGAGAGAAATGCGTAGACCGCGAGGAGTGTTAAACGGGACGATACATCTTGCACTGCTCGCTCGAGCGCGACCGTGGCGGGATAACGAGAAGGAAAATCGAAATGCTGGAGGGACCAAGAAGCAGCAACGATGAGTTGAGGTCGAGTGTAGGGGGACTGTACTCGACGTCTTCCAGGACAGGAGGAAAGGAGCCGAATTAAATAGCTTTTACGGACCTGTAAAGGTCTGGTCTTCCAGACCGAGACGAGGGACGCCAGTGAAGGTGTTTGTCAGCTTATTAACGTGAACGCAGGGCTCAATCGATAACTCATCTTCTGCACTGCAATCGGCGGTGGATGGGCAAAGCAAAGCACCACAGCCACAGAGGAGCAGAAGCCAGCACGACGAATGAGACGGCGTAGGTCACGCTGGCTACTAGGCATCTATGCATGCAGGGAAGGGAATAGAATGTGATGCGCACCTCGAGCGCGCACACATATGCGTGCGACAACAAAGAAACGCTCCCCCGGGGAAGACAATGGTGTCCTTGGGCGGCGCGGAAGTGGGGGGAGTTCAAGGCAGAAAGAAGGGACGGCGGACGGTGGTAATGGGTGCGCGACGGTCCATGGACAGAGTAAATGGTGTCGCACGGACTCAGTTGGCGAACAGAGGAATGGAAAAAATACGACAAGGCTGCAACAGCAACACTGTGGCGGATCACTCCAGTGGGCGCACGAGGCAGAAAGAAGGGACGGCGGACGGCGGTAAGGGGTGCGCGACGGTCCATGGACAGAGTAAGTGGTGTCGCACGGTTGGCGAACAGAGGAATGGAGAAATACGACAGGGCTGCAACAGCAACACTGTGGCGGATCACTCCAGTGTTGGTGAACGAGGAGGCTCAAGGATTGGGGAAGGCGATGTCGTAAAGATGAGATGAGAGGGAGGCAGAAGGTACCGACGCGCGTGCGGGAGCCGACGTCGGTGGCACACCTCACTCCACACGCAGTGAAATCTATTCGTGGTGTGGCACTGGCGCGCAGGCGGCGGATTGGGAGGGGAAAGGAGAATCAGCGCTAGGAAGAACATCAGCTATTTGACCAAAATCTTGTCCCCTTTTGGACCTTGTCAGCTTGCCGACAAGCTCACAAGGCAAAAAGGGCTCAAAATTACACTCACAAAATGGGAACAAAGGTAGGGTGGACCCTTTCGATGCCAGGGAACACCTATTTGATTAGCCTAGTGCATACCTGACACGGTTATCTATTCCCAAATTCGAAATAAATGCACTTGTTCAGGGCCGAACTAGCGACCTTGTGAGATTGACCTCTAAGTTTGCGGCCTTTTCGTCTTTCGGTCTTTTTGCCCTTGTTTGGCCTTGTTCAACCTGGAACCAGCATCAAAAGTTTTGTGTCAAAAGTCTGATGAAGGGAAGAGATGGAATGCAGACGTACCGAACAAATTCATGTTGAAGACCGCTTACAACTTGAAGACACGCACGCGGTGGGATAGAAGACCATAACGGCCTTGGTGTCGAACGGGAAGTGGAGATTCGCGGTGGGGCATGGGAACACAGAGAGTGATCGGCCTGAGAGGCAAGCGTGGTAAGTCGCAGATGGATCATCGCAGACTCAAAGAATGGTCGATATAGCAGACATTGAGATTCGACGCGAAGGGGCAGTGGAAGGTGGAGTACGCGCGCTAGGGCTAGGTCGGAGAAGAACAGGCGGCAATCGACGCTGAGTGTAAGTCAAACGTAAGTACGAGAAGGAAGCGTTGAGGACAAGTTGAGGAAGCGTGCAACGTGGCGTTTGACGGGCCGGGCAGGCCCGGTCGTCGCGGGTGACGGCCGGGTATATAAAAATAGGGGTTACCGGGCGCGGTTCGCTGCCTGTGTAGAACCGCAGGAAGTGCGAGCTAATGTGTTAAATAAATAATATATAGTTCTGGTACAGTGAGAAACACGATAGGGGTTTCAACACTGCCCAGGTGCGTACATAAGCAATTCAATCAGGACGCCGAGTCAAACTCTAACACCCCCCCTTGACTGGCGTCCAGGCGGAGCATTTTCGTCCAACGGGTATGAAGCGACCGGTGTAGTGGCTTGGTGAAAAGTTCGGCAATATTCTCTTTGTTCGAGACGTGGATAACGTCGATGAGCCGTTTCATAACACAGTCGCGGATGAAGTGTTCGCGGATCGCAATATGCTTCATCTTTGAGTGAGCGTGAGGATCGTGAGTGCAAGCGACAGTTCCCTGATTGTCACAAAACAGTGAGGTCGGTTGGGTCTGAGTGAAACCGAGCTCAGCAAATAAGTTACGGAACCAAAGCACATCGCGTGCGCAGTGAGTGGTCGCGAGGTACTCAGCTTCGCACGACGACAGCGCAACAACTGCCTGCTGCTTCGAGCTCCAGGAAAGCGGTGAATCTCCCATCATGATGAGGAAGCCGGATACCGACTTTCGTGTGTCGCCCATTCCCCAATCCGAATCGGTGAGAGCCTTGAACATCGGATGTAGAGTATCCGAGCCTCCGAGGGTGATACCGTACGCTGCTGTACCCCGGAGGTATCGAAGAAGGTGTTTTGCTGCTGCGACGTGAGCCGGTCCATAGCTTGCCATAAATCGGGCAAGCTCTCGGACAGTGTATGCAATGTCCGGGCGCGAGCAGGTGGATAGATACATGCACTTGCCCACAACGGCGGGGTACAGGAAGCCTTTGGCTTTCTCCACATCTTCGGCAGTTGCTGGTGACAGCCGAGCACCGGGATCCATGGGCATAGTGACTGAGTTGCAGTTCTCGTACCCGAATTCCCGTAAGATGGACTCTGTATATGCCTTCTGAGCAAGTCGAATAGTTCAGTTGGCCCGATTCCGCTCGATGGAACACCCCAAGTGAAGCTTGGGTTCGCCGTTGTCGGTGATTTCAAACTGGGAAGCCAGCGCCGTGACAACGGCATCCGACTCACCAGTCGTGCTCGAGGCGATGAGCATATCGTCGACGCTGGTGGCAATGATAGAACGATCCGGGCCATGACCGCGTTGGTATACAGACCAATCTGACTCTGTTCTCGTGAATCCAATGGCCTCGAGGCGTGAATTAAGCTCGAGGTACCACTGACGGCCGGCCTGTTTCAAACCATACAGCCCCTTCAAGAGTCTTGTTATATCCATGCAACCACACCCCTGGACCATGGTCTTCGTCACCCAAGACCACTCCGGTTCTCTATGGGCACTCCGGTCCACTCCGGTGTTTCCGGAGTCAACCGGAAACCCGGAGCCAACCGGAATCCTGGTATTAGTATTGGGATGACTTCTCGCGGTCAGTCGTGGCTGGTATCAAGGGGTAACGACCTCTCCACATGTTCCCTCTTGCCTTCCATCGCCTCATGGCAGATTTCATCACCTCATGTTTCATTTCCCAAGATCAATACTGATACAGGTCGAACTTCTCTTACCGCTTATGGACTTCCTATTCTTTCAACCATATGCTCGTCCACATGTTTCTCCTTTATCTCCTTTACACTAAATTAGGATCCAACACTATTTAATCAGCTAGCATACTCCCTGTTCTTCAGTAGTTTAATAAACGTCGCTTCCCCCCTTCCGGAGTGGTGCCAGTCGCTCCTCTCTTCCCCCAGACCCTTCCTCTTCCTCTAGACGATACCTGGCAGTACACGCTCACCCTGCGCCTCAGTGGTGTTGTGTCAAGCAGCTCCGCCGATCCCCTTTGTCGACTCTGGTTACTCCGGCCTACTCTCCGGCACCCCGGTTATTCCGGAGAACCCTGTACGACTCCGGCCGACTGTTCCACTATCCCTTAACCCCGCGGCTTGGCATATAACAAGTCTCCAAAACCCAGTGCCAACGATGGCAGGTTTGCGGAGGTAGATTTCCTCATCGAGGGGGCCATTGAGAAACGCAGTTTTGACATCGACTTGACGGAGGACCATGTCATGATCAGCGGCCAAAGCAAGCACAAAGCGAATCGATTCCCATCGAGCGACTGGCGCGAACGTGTAGTTGAAGTCTTGGCCGGGGATCTGAGTGAACCCCTTAGCCACGAGGTGTGCTTTGAATCTAGAAATTAGTCCTTCGCGGTCGCGCTTGATATGGAGAACCCATTTCGATTCTACCGCCTTTCGGCCGGGCGGTAACTCGCTGATTTCGTCGTACACGCCTTTGGCCTTCAGTGATTCCAGCTCCTCATAGATGGCAGCTAACCAGTACATCCAATAGATAGACGACTTGGCTTCCTGGAGCGAGCGTGGATCCTTCTCGTTCGGGTCATCGATTGGGTCAGTGAGTGCAGCACCTGCAAATGCAGCTTCGGCCTCAATGAAGCACTGAGTAAGCTTGGGAAAGTCGGTGTCATCACATTCGATCTCAAGTTCTTCATCGTCGAACTCGAGGACAGAGCGCAAATAATCCTTCCCCCCCCTCGTCCGAGATCCCGACATGATTGACGACGAACCGTGCTGGTATGCGCTTCACGCGTGGCTCACGGCGCTGCGCGAGAGGCGTGTCATCAATAGTGACATCCTCCATCTCGACATCCGTGTCAAGATTCGGTCGACGGCGTTGATTGCTCTCAGTGGGCAGCCTGGTTAAACAGGTAAATACCGGTCCTGAGCAACAAAAGAGTCGCGTTAACACGTACTCCATACTCGCATCGCGTGAATTATTCTCGATGGAGCCGTCTGCCTCAAGGGCGACCTGGTTAAACAGGTAAGTATTGGACCAGAGTAGTCGTTAACAACATACTCGGCATGCTCGGTGGCAAGGTTACGCTCGGAGGCGGGCCTGGTTAAACAGGCGGGGTTACGCTTGGGGGCAGACTCATCGGAGCCTTGCTCCAAAATGATATGGTCGTCCTTATCACGGAAGCGTGGCTCCAAGTCCATGGGTATATCATCCCACAGTATCTCAGAGAGTGGCGGCGATGGGAGGAAGTCCGGGAAACCGTGGAACTCAACATCACGACGTGGACGAATGGCTTTCGACTGGGGAAACCAGATCAAGTACCCTTTCGAGTCGCGCGCGTATCCAACAAATCGGCCCTCTTCTCCTCTGGGTGCGAGCTTCATCTGGTCAGTGGAGTCTGTTTTCCTCGCGGTGACGAGCGCGCCGAAAGGTCTGAGGTGGGACAGATCTGGTTTTCGCTTAAACCAGCCTTCAAATGGGGTAGTATTGCTTTTCAGTGATGCGTGTGGAACACGGTTCTTAATGTGAACGGACGCCTGCGCAGCCAGCGGCCAGAACCAGAATGTGAGGCTGCAGTCGACGAGCATAGCGCGGGTCATGCTCTCAATGATCTGGTTGGTACGCTCTGCAACACCGTTCTGTTGGTGCGCGTCAGGAACAGTGCGCTCGTATTGGATCCCGTTCGCCTTGCAGTAGTCCTCAAACTGGCCATGGATTATTTCAGGCGCATTGTCGACTCGCAGAAAGACGATAGGATAGCCAAGAAACTTCTCGGCAGCAGTGCGGAATTCGTGGAAGCATTTGAGAGCCTTGGTGCGGTCTTTAAGGAAATATATAGATAGATATCGGTGGCAGTCGTCGATAAAAGTGATAAAATATTGGAAACCCCCGTACCCAATGGGTAGAGGCCCACAGATATCGCAGTGGATGCGGAAGAGTACGCGGTCGGCGCGATTGAGGGCTTTTCGAGGAAACTTAAGCCGCTTGATATTGGCTAGGGCACAGATGCGGCAGTTCTGGACGTGAACACTGTCGATTGGTAGTCCGGTTGTAGCGTCCCGAAGCCCTTTAACGTCTATGTGGCCAACTAGACGGTAATAAAACCCAGTTTTCTCGTTTTCGCGTTGTCGTTTACAGGACCAAAGAGTGCCGTAACCGACGGAACCATCGTGGCGATCACGGACTCCAGCGTTTCCGTGCTTGCTTCCACCTCCACCGCCTCTACATCCATCTTGTACAACTCCTTGACAATCCCTCCAGCTGCAAAGGGGACATTCGCAGTGTTGAAGTAGGTGATTTTCCCATTCCCCGTCTGCGTACTGACTCCCTTTCGGTCAAGTCTGGTTCCAGAGATGAGGTTGCAGCGTGCCGTTGGGATATACAGGGCATTCGACAGCGAGAAATTGCGACTGACCCCATCATGCTTTGCCTTCAGCACAATTTTCCCTTTCCCAACTGCTTGGGTGGTCAAACTGGTGCCAAATCCATGCACGACCAATGGCACTTCAAATGCAGTATACTCGTGGAACGACTGGAGTTTATTGAAGATGTGTCGTGACGCGCCGGTATCGTGGTGAATCGAATCGTCCTGCTCGGTCGTGGCACTGCAGATTATCGCATTCACGCAGATTTCCTCGTCAATCTTGTCCTCGTCATCATCGTCCTCGACAGCAGGCAGCGTCAACATGAACGCAAAACTATCTTCCACACCCCCAAACACCTGCTTCACATCCTCTTCCATGTCCTCTGTGTAATCCGCCAGCCCAGCAAATCGATTTCCAGCGTCCAGTAGGCTCTGCTTACGCCGCGCCGCGAGCCTTGCGTCTGGCGCGAGATGGACGTCTTTCTTGCCACGGTAGTTCTCGGGGTACTTCCCCGCCTTTCCGCCGCCGTACGCAAAACAATCGGACTGGATAGGGCCTATCGGCGTCTCGCACGCTGGGTTCTCGCAGATTCTGCACGGGGCTGAGCGTTGTTGGGCATTGTATGGTGCGGGGCGCTTGTCGTGACGCTGGTAAGTCTTTTCGTTCCGCCGATTATTCTGGTTGGATGACCCAGCTACGTAGGCACTCGGCACAACATTTCCCTGTCCCACATCATGTCCTTTCCCCTTCCCAGCGACCAAGGTGTTGATTGACACAATCGAAGGTGCGATTTTCTGCTCAACCTCCTCTTGCTGCAGCCGCTGAAGGACCATCGTCGATGACAGTGGTCTCTGCATCTGGTCAGCTTGGCGTAACTTGTCGCGAAGCGAGTCGCGGCAGTAACGCCAGTCGTTCGACTGCGTCATGAGGGTAACGAGGTGTTTGGCGAATTCAGCATCAGGCATCATGTGGGGGTCGGCGTCTCGCAGCTTTTGGTACAGCTGGACCATGATGACACGCCAGTGAATGGGATCGTCGTGAGTCTCACACTGATACCCGATAATCTGCTGCTTAATGTTCACAGCAGTGATCGTGTTCGCTGGTTCGTACTCGTTCTTGAGCGCCACCCATGCCTGATGGGCGGATTTGCAGTCTCGAACGACATAGAGCTTCCCGATGGGGACGGCCTTGACGATGATGGCGTGAGCTTTCTTGTCACCGGCAAGCCAAGCTTCAGCCTGCTTCTTGGCGGCTGCCACCAACATTTTGTTCCCTGGGACAGTAATGGTGACACTATTACCACTGGCGTCGAAGCCCTGAACCTGCTGACTGGGTTTCAGCTCGGGGATTACTGGCGGGTTATAATCCGGCCCATCGACATATTTCCAGTAGTCGGCAGCGTCGAGGTCAAGGATGGACTTCTGCTTGAACTCGCTGTAGTTGTTCGAGCCGTCCTCCTCCTCCTTTATAGGGGTAAGCTTTATTCCTTTCCACTCTTTCTCGCTGGAATTGTTCTGATTGTTTGCCATTCTGAGTAGGCGACGACGAGGATATGGCGATGAATAGCGAGATAGAGTGAGACTGATGGAGGAAGGGTAGTCGAGTCGAGGTTACTAGTTGGGTTTGCGCAAAGATTTGAAATTTGGTGCAGATTTAAGCGCGGCGAGGGCCCATAACCTGTTAAATAAATAATATATAGTTCTGGTACAGTGAGAAACACGATCGGGGTTTCAACACTGCCCAGGTGCGTACATAAGCAATTCGATCAGGACGCCGAGTCAAACTCTAACATAATGCGAGGTAAGTACTGTCGTAGACCCTGATGTGTCCACGCACCCGAAGTGTATTTATTATGGATCCTGACCACACATTTTGATGAAATCCCGCAAAAAGCAAAAAAAAAAAAAAAAAAAAAAAAAAAATGCTGGCTCCCCCCAAAAAGTCTGGATTTATTGCGCAAGGAATGAGACCTCCAGAAATCGGGATGCCAAACGAGTCGTTTTGCATCAAAAGCTGATTCCACCTCGACAATATGTCAATATCTCTTGCTCTAGACAACTAGAAAGAAAGAACATCTGGATGTGTCTTCCAGCATTCTTAAGATTTAGCTTCAGGGGAAAGGTGCATCCAACACAAAAGCCGTGATGTCGAGTCCGCTTCAAGGTCTAAATGGGATCATCAAACAGGCATCAGCGTAGCAATAGCCCATACTCCATTGACAGTATCCATTGCAGCTGGCTCTGAGAGTTCTGATGATAAACTTCCCCGCTTAGTGATAGCTCACCCTCAAGAACGTGAACACATCAGCGTCTATGAGGGTAGTGGAGGTAGTTTGGTGCTACAACATGCGAGGTACGAGCGTCATATTGTTGTAGTGTCTGTCTACAAGAGACTAGTTTGGTGCGAGAGTGTGAGGAAGTCGGTTGACGTCGTCGGCAAGGAGAAAAAGAGAGCGCCAAGGATTCAACCGAATCAACGGTGACAGAATTCAACCCCGACACCCCCACGTGACAGACCATTTTGGAATGCCTCCGCGAAACCGCGAATATCGCGCGCAATATCGTGTCGAATGCTACCAAAAAAATTGGACGATGTGGAATTCACAACAATATCCATAGAACTAGGTCGATCCTACATCTACAGGACGAGAGAATAGGTCGACAGTGATGCGTTCCGCTCAGGCTATCGCCTAAACTTACTCTGTGTGTGATTCTGCGTAGGAGACATAGAATGTAAAAGGAAGAAGTTGGAGCAAATACCCGGTTGCCTGGTGGTCGAACCAGTACATTCATAGCCGAAAAAGTACCGTGTATAAACGGTTTAAAATGTTTCCCAACCGTTTTCGTTTGTTGTGCCCGGTTCCCTACACGGATATCAAAAGTTGGAGCCTTAGTTTTTCCTTTCCACCACCCTTGCCCTCGTTGGCTTCCCTTGTCAGCCGTTGCTGTTGAGATTCAGAGCTTTCATCCCCCGTGTACTCGGAGTCCATTGGGCCTTTCTGCTTGGGGTTGAAGCTGACTGGGCTTTCGGGCCTCGAACGTCGGTATTCAGGGCTGCATCGCCGTTGCTGACAGTGCAAACGGTGAACCTCTCCATCCACGACTGCAACACCGAGTCAAATCTCGTGAACCAAAGGTGTCCTTCCCAGACTACCTGCGGGCCCTCATCGCATCCAGGTGTTTGGAGACAAGGTGCGTCTAATTCTCGAGAGTCTTGACTTCTCTATTCACTCTCTTGACTGTTTTTTCCCTGAGTGTATCGATGTTACGGGATGTCAATGCAGACGGCAACAGACGCCAAATCAGTACATGCTCCGAGGGGAACACCAACCAATCGTGGACCTCTCAAAATGAGGAGGAAAAACATAATGGGGGGATACTTCACCACACCATCAGGGCCAGTCCCCAAATGGAATGGGTTCTCCACCGGATTAATGCGAACATCCTTGCTGTAAGTATATGCAGAATTCTATTTACTTCTCGGAGAACTTTAGTCGTGCGCCGACAAGCACTGGATGTTTACCAGTAATAACGCCACTCCAGTCCAGGCAGTTATCTATACTGTCTCAGGTTGTAGGGGGCAACGGTCACGGTAACGGGCCGCCCGTTGCGTTGCCTATTTTCTGGCGGGTCACGGTGACGGTGGGGCCGTTGCCTCAAAATTATCGTGACACTGAGGGAAAAAATCTCAAAAAAACCTGCTGGCACATAACTTGTCTCAAAAAAAGTATTGTTGCCTCCTCAAGCAACGCTCACGCTCACGGTCTCTGCCTTTGCCTAAAAATAGGTAACGGCCTGATCACGGTCCTCGGGTCGTTGCCTCCCTACACTTTGGGACAGTATATGTATCTACTACTGGAATGACCCGTGTCGAACTACTTAAACCGTTTTTATTCATCAGCTTTATTACATCCATTCAGATTTACATGGGCTAAATTTGATGTGGGGGGGGGACCTGACTCGGAGATGGCCGATAACAACGAGTCAATGGCTAGCATTGTTCGTCTCACGTTCTCTACGAGGCATCTACCGAAATATACCCTACTTAGCCCGACCGCGGCACGGGATCTGACTGTGCCCAAGGTCCCGAATCAGACAACATAGGCTGGCGGAGATCCCGGACTGTGAAATTTTCAATAGAAAATCTTTGTTCTCTCGGGCTTGCAGGGTCGTGTATTGAAATGCACGAATACCTAATCGCGGGACGGATCCCACTCTACCGACAAATGCCCGGCGATCTCCGCTCGCCGTCCCATGAAGTATATCGGAAATTTCTGACAAAAAAAACCTACTTTACCAATACTTTACTGACAATAATCTACGGTGACGACTTATTGTTCTCCTTGTCAAATCCGTTTTGGAGAATTTGCAAAACGCATTTGATACATTTTCATGGCCTTAACTGCCTGCATAGATTCGTGTCATGGAGCAGATTGTCTCATGCACAGAGGAAGAGTGCTTTTGCTAAGATTTTTACCACCTCAACTGCCTGCATACTCATATCATGGCGCAGATGTCTTATCAAAGAGGAAGAGGAGAGCCTTGGCTAAGATTTTTACCACTACATAGATTCATATCATGCCACAGATCGTCTTATGCACAGAGGAAGACACGCATATTTCGGATACTCAGCAGGGTATAAAGCACGCATGCAAGCCATCTCAGAGCTTGACCAACGCACCATGAAGCTAATTTCTTCTGCACTTATTACCCTGGTGCTCTCCGTTGCCAGTACTCTGGCTTTGCCGGGAGAGAACATCGTGAAGAGGTCCAAGAAATGCGCCATTACTGGCAACGGCGCTCGTTGCAGGCGGACTCCCACCTCCTCGGACATCCTTGGTGAATTCTTTATTGGAGATGTATGTTTTATTAGTCGCTCTCGGAATTTCTATCTCTAAATTCACACCACAGTCACCCACGTTCACCTGCACAACTAGAGGTCCAAGTGAGAATAGCCCCAGCGCGACCGGCGACGAGTATGAATGTCTATTCCTATATTAATTCCTGCTAACCTTTCCTCAAAGCTTTTGGGACAGGACAACGGTTAATGGGGTAGCATGCTTCGTATCTGATAGTTTGGTTGCCGCCCCCTGCCCCGGTGAGTGCCCACGATGCATTATAACGATTTTCTAACATCTCGGAATAGTGCTTCCTAGTTGCTAAATGATTTCCGCAATAACAAACGGCACCAAGAAATGAATCGAGTTCAAACGTCGCGAGGGTGCAGATAAACTCCAGAAAAGCAAAAAAAAAATCGTGTACCTGTATTGTACCTGTGTTTCAATTGAGACTGCGAATGCCATTCGCACTATTGGTCAAAATGTCGTGTTGCGTGTGGGCCAGTTTTTTCATGTCTAAGGCCTGTGCCTTCCCTACTGTTCTGGACACCTAGCACACAGCAGAATTAGACTGAAAATGCACGGAGGTCGGCGAAAAGGTGGACAAGTTGAACCCGGTTATGCCGCGGATCACATCATTATTCTCAAATGAAAGCGGAACTACCACGGAGGAAGTTGTTTGAGGAAAAGAGAACAAGCTAGTAGCCTAGTCCTGAAATGCCAACGATTATGCAGCAAGTTTCGGGAATTTTCGAACAGACAACCTACAGCCGAATCGTAACTCAGTACGTCTGGGTGAAAATCGGTAGAAAACCCATCCCAAGTCCCAGAATCAGCCTGGCCAACTCGGATTTTCCAAAAAGGGACCCGGAACCCATGTTCATTACCCTCCGCACCAATTGTTTCGTCCTCCCGCCACTAGAATTCTGCTGCAATACTGAATCCCCCGGGGTGTGCACCACAAAGATGGGACAGAAACGGTCCTGAAAAAACGTGTTTTTGGCCTAGTAATCGGAATTTGGGAAGATATGGCACGGAGTATAGCAAGGAGTGAGATTTGGAGCGGCCGGGCGCGTTGCGCGGAATGTCTGGGTATTTCGTGGCGGGCAGAAAATAAGGAAAGAGAAAGGAAAGGGAGAAGGAGAGGGTAGGCGGTTAGAGTCCGAGAGCGAGGGTGCTGTGACATACCTTGGCTTTGCATGAGTGAACGGAGGCATCGCGTACGCGGGAGGATTGGTGATTCCCTACGGCAGGAGAGTGCCGCTTCGCGAAACGCCGCAGCAACACATGCGAATAAGAGGGATGTCGTCCATCGAACTTCGCCCATGACACACGGGCAGAAGGAAATAGGCAGGGGAATGGAAGATGTGTGAGGATGTGTAATGAGTGAGAATCCGCCCAAGAACGTACGCCGTGCACATGGAGACGCGCAGGCGATGACGCCTCGAGTGACGCGCCACAGACCGTGCTCGACTGCGGCAGCAGCACGCGGGGAAGCGGAGGGAAAATTGTGAGGACGATATTGAAGTGTTGGCAGAATCCAATATCGTCGACGCTGCCTGGATACGCAACGGGTTGTGGAGGTGGATATGGAGGAAAGAAGGTAGGTGAGGAGAACAAAGAGGAGGGCAGGAGGGGGTGGACGAGGGTGAACGAAGGGTGAGATATACGCACCGCATTTTTATTCCATTCCATACTGTTCCATACAAATCCAGCCTCTCCATCGACGCGCTGGGTGGGAGTGGGAGCGCAAGGGGCAGTGCGAGAAGGCTGCACAGCGAGCGGGGTGCGGTAGCGGCAGTCAGATCGAATGTTTATGCGAGCGCGGTGTCGGGGACGCGGGACATGAGGAACTGGAGCGGGTTTGTCGGAGACTGCCGGTGACGGCAACGAACAGGATAGGCAGGCTGGGGAAGGGATTGTGCGCGGCGCGTCTTGATGCACGGGACGGCGGCGGGCATGGAAGGTCGTGGAAGCGTTGGGTGGGGAAGTGGGGTGCCGTTGCCCGATGAGATGGTGGTGGTTTGCGAAAGAAGACATGTGGCCATCTCCCGTGATGGCCGCAGTGTTGGCCGTGTTGATGGCCGCACGTACAGCACGCCGTAAGAACACTAGAGCGTACGCCGTAGGAACACTGGACGAGGTCGTGGAATGTCTCGTCATTCATTCATTCCATTACCATACTGTGCGAATTGATACCAATTTCAGCGGTTCATCTGACGACACGTTGAAACAGCCCTTGTCACTGATCCTCAACTCGATGACAGCAGAACCTGGAGATTACAGTAAAGATAGGTGTAATTTCTTGGGCTGCTTGGACATGCAAGTCGTCATATTGCAAGAATTACCACCGTCAGCAATTTTGCAGCAATTCGTATTTCGAGGTGAAGGGTCTGCCTGCGATTCGGGTCAGCGTGGATGCAGATTTAACTTGGAAGCAACCATACCGTAGCTATACCGAATCTGGGAGACCCGAACGTCGAGCCCCCGCTCGATGAGCGGGTCAACCTGCAATTGCACACCGCGAATGTAAATTTCGGACCATGCCTCTGCCGAGCTGTTTTGGTCCATAATCCCCAGCTCAAAATGCCGGAGGAGCCCGACCCGCGCCCGATTGGACAGCATGTCGAATACGGGTGTGAAGAATTTTCGGGGACCGGTCTCTGTGATCTGTAGCGATTCCAGGGCAGGCACTACGTCTGCAGTTCGCAGAATTCCATATATGCGTTCGGGGTGGGCCATGGGCGACCTAACCGAGAGACTAGCGAGAGTCGGTAGGAGCTGCAGGCAAGCGACCAAGGTCTCAAAGATCTCAGAGACCGAGATCTGAGAGTACCTATCTTGCACACGGACAATGCCCAAATGTTGGAGCGTGCAGGATGATCTTGCCAGGAACTGTGCAAGATGGCGGGGAGGTGATTTATTGGTAATGCTGATATCGAGGCGAAGGAGATTGGGGAGGGTGAGGATGTCGAGGATCCACGAGGCCTCACCAACGCCGAGTGTTTCGATGCCCAAGTTCGGCGGCAGCACCTGCATGTTTCGAGAGCCATCCAAATCGGGAACATAGAGATGGCGAAGCAGGGGGTATTCTTGTAGGATACGCCTAAATTCGTTGCATGAAATACGCGTGATTTCAAGGCGCTGTAAACGAGCACTGGGGATGGTGACCAGGGATGAATCACGGAGGCAGATACCCCCGAAGACGCAGAGCTCTGTCAGCTCAGGCGGATTGCGAAAGGGTATGTGGAGCAACGGATCGTACGTGTGTGGTGAGTGCGAGAGGGACAGTTTCCGGAGCATGGGGAGCGGACCGAGCATCTGAAGTAGGCGACAGAACTCAACCATTGGAGTATCCAATTCCAGGATGTGAAGCTGCGGGGAAAATGCAACAATGAAGCGCAAGAGAGAGGAAGCCAGTGAGGTCGCATGTTGTAACGTGAGACGCAGCGGGGAAAGGCCGGCGCGGATGAACCACGGTTGAAAGAGTTCAGCAACGGCGCAATCCATCGCGGTATCGGATTTGAATCTCCACGCATCGATGACGAGTGAGTGCCACAGACCCTGGGTAGATAGAGAAATCCGCCTAAAATGGGAGCAAATTTGGGCTAAAGACAGGGGCGCCGAACGTGGAGAAGGTCGGACGCGTCCATCAGCTGGTAAGCAGAGAAGGAAAATCTGGGATGAGACCTCGTCGGGAATGGTGAGAATTGGGTAGACTATCGACTCGAGGTTTTTCTGGAGCTCTGCACGCTCCCGTCCAAGCACATCGATGTGTACCTGCAGATGGCTGATCAGGGTTTCCACCTGTGCAAGCCGGTCCCGTTCTGCGTATCTGCGGGTGGAAATGTCATCTGTAGCTCCCCTTGTAGTGCTAAAGAGAGAACCAGACGGCAGAAAACCGCAGGTATCGCAGGCGACCATTCTCGAGTGTGGTGAAAAGAAGAGGAGTGCTGATATTTGCGATTGTTTCGATGATCCGTGAGACCCGGAGTGGAGTGGCCGGTATGAGGTAACTGATCAAATATTCCCACGCGGGACCACGGCCATCATGTCCTAACCGGGCCATGCCTCACTGGCGCGTGAGCCGCCGCGTCAAAAGCCAGAAAACACGCTCTCCTCGCCCTCGGGATCGAAAAGATGCGGCGCTCTGCCACAGAATACGTGTCAAACCCTGACATCAGCAAACCCTGATTCCTCTATGGAGTGCTATATAGTACTATGTAGTATGTCCGTACTATGTAGTACTCTGTAGCACTACAGAGACATGGACCTTCACTACAGCCACTACAGCCACTACAGGGCACTACAGGTCACTATGTAGCACTATGTAGCGCTACATAGTGACCTGTAGTGCCGAAAAATCAGGGTTTGCTGATGCTCGGGTCACTAGAGATTATATCTTCGTAATGGGCTTCGAATGAAATGACCGCTTTAGATTTGTCTTTAACTGCCTGAGAGCTCTCATACTCGCGGGCCTTGATGTAGGCGTCTGAAAAATGCATTCCTCCGTAATACTTAGATACTACATTGTTTCCTGGCCTCTTAAAGGACATTTGAAGAGACAGAATTGTTGGGAGGTTAATTACGATGGTTTCAGAACGTTTTAACGTATGAATCAGTGCAGGATTGAATGCATCGCCGTTGCTGACAATGTGGACGGTGAACCTCTCATCATCCACGACTGCAACAACGAGTCAGATCTCGTGAACCAGGATTGGAAGGTGTCCTTCTTCCCCGACAACCTGCGGGCCCCCAGCAGATTCAGGTGTTGGGAAACAAGGTGCGTGTTCAAGTCTTGACTTCTCTGTTACCTCTCTTGACTATTTTCTCCTTAGTGCATCAATGTTATTCGGATATGCTCCGAGGGGAACACTAACGAACTGTGGACCTCTGAAAATGAGGAGGAAAACATAATGGGGGAAAACTTCACTACATCATCAGGGCCTGTCCCAGAATAGAATGGGTACTCCACCAGATTAATGCGAGCATCCTTGCTGTTCCACAATATGCGAAATTCTATTCACTTCTCGGCGAATAGTCGTGCGCCGACGCAACCACTGGATGTCTATCAGTAATAACACCACTCAAGTCCAGGCAGTTACCTATACTGTCTCAAGTTGTAGGGGGCAACGGTCACGGTAACCGGCCGCCCGTTGCGTTGCCTATTTTCTTGCGGGTCACGGTGACGGTGGGGCCGTTGCCTCAAAATTATTGTGATATTGAGGTAAAAAATCCCAAAAAAAACCTGCTGGCACATAACTTGTCTCAAAAAAATGGTTGCCTCCTGAAGCAACGCTCACGCTCAGAGTCTCCGCCGTTGCCTAAAAGGTAGGCAACGGCCTTATCACGGTCCTCGGGGCGTTGCCTCCCTACACTTTGGGACAGTATATGTATCTACTACTGGAATGACCCGTTTCGAACTACTTAAACCGTTTTTATTCCTCAGCTTTATTACATCCATTCAGATTTACATGGGCTAAATTTGATGTGGGGGGGACCTGACTCGGAGATGGCCGATAACAACGAGTCAATGCTCTACGAGGCATCTACCGCAATATACCCTACTTAGTCCGACCGCGGTACGGGATCTAATTTCGGGGAAGCCGACCGTGCCCAAGGTCTCGAATCAGACAACATAGACTGGCGGAGATCCCAGACTGTGAAATTTTCAATAAAAAAGCTTTGTTCTCTCGGACCTGCAAAGGTCACTCGGCAATCTCCGCTCGCCGTCCCATGGAGGGTGTGAAGTATATCGGAGACTTCCGACAACAAAAAATCTACTTTGCTGACAATAATCTACGGTGATGACTTATTCAAGTTCTAGTCCATTTTAGCAAAGTTGCAAAACTCAACGGCGCTGTGCATTTGATAACATCTTCACCGCCTTAACTGCCGGCATAGATTGTCTCATGCACAGAGGAAGAGTGCTTTTGCTAAGATTTTTACCACTTCAACTGCCTCCATACTCATATCATGGCGCAGATCGTCTCATCAAAGAGGAAGAGGAGGGCATGGCTAAGATTTCTACCACTACATAGATTCATATCGTGCCGTAGATCGTCTAATTCACAGGAGAAGAGGAGTACATTTGCTAGTAATTTTCCACCTCAACTGCCTAACCTAGATTCATATCATGGCACAGACCGTCCCATGCACATAGGAAGACACGCACATTTCGGATGTCAGCAGGGTATAAAGCACGCATACAAGCCATCTCAGAGCTTGACCAACGCACCATGAAGCTAATTTCTTCTGCACTTATTACCCTGGTGCTCTCCGTTACCAGTATTCTGGCTTTGCCGGGAGAGAACGTCGTCGCGAAGAGGTCCAAGAAATGCGCCATTACTGGCAACGGCGCTCGTTGCAGGCGGACTCCCACTTCCTCGGACATCCTTGGTGAATTCTTTATTGGAGATGTATGTTTCATTGGTCGCTCTCGGAGTTTGTATCTCTGAATTCACACCACAGTCACCCACGTTCACCTGCACAACGACAGGTCCAAGTGAGAATGGCCCCAGCGCGAGTGGTGACGTGTATGAATGTTTATTCCTATATTAATTCCTGCTGACCTTTCCTCGAAGCTTTTGGGACAGGACAACGGTTAATGGGGTAGCATGCTTCGTATCTGATAGTTTGGTTGCCGCCCCCTGCCCCGGTGAGTGCCCACAATGGATTAGAACGATTTTCTAACATCCCGGAATAGGCGTGCTTCCTGATTGCTGAATGATTTCCGCAATAACAAACGGCACCAAGAAATGAATCGAGTTCAAACGTCGCGGGGGTGCGGATAAAGTTCAGAAAAGCAACAAAAAATATTGTGTACCTGTATTGTACCTGTGTTTCAATTGAGACTGTGAATGCCATTCGCACTATTGGTCAAAATGTCGTGTGGGCCAGTTTTTTCATGTCTAAGGCATGTGCCTTCCCTACCCGTTCTGGACACGTAGCGCACAGTAGAATTAGACTGAAAATGCACGGTCGGCGACAAGGGGAGGCGAAAAAGGTGGGGTGGATTGGACAAGTTGAACCCAGTTATGCAGCGGATCACATCACTATTCTCAAATGAAAGCGCAACTACCATGGAGGAACATGTCTGAGAAAAAGAGAACAAGTCAGTACTGAAATGCGAACAATTATGCAGCAAGTTTCCACCCGTTGTTTCGTCCTCCCGCCACTAGAATTCTGCTGCTATACTGGATCCTCCGGGGTGTGCACCACACGAATGGGACAGAAACGGTCCAAAAAAATGACTTTTTGGCCTAGTAATCGGAATTTGGGAAGATATGGCATATAGCAAGGAGTGAGATTTAGAGCGGCCGGGCGCGTTGAGCGGAATGTCTGGGTATTTCGTGGCAGGAAGAAAAGGCAAAGGAAAGAGACAGGAAAGGGATAAGGATGGAGAGGGTAGGCGGTTAGAGTCCGAGAGCGAGGTTGCTGCGACATACCTTGCCTTTGCATGAGTGAACAGAGGCATCGCGTACGCGGGAGGATTGGTGATTCCCTACGGCAGGAGAGTGCCGCTTCGCGAAATGCCACAGCAACACATGCGAATAAGATGATGCTGTCCATCGAGCTTTGCCGCGACGCGCGGGCAGAAGAAAATAGGCAGGGGAAGTGGAAGATGTGTGAGGATGTGTAAGGAGTGAGAATCCGCCCGAGAACGCACGCCGTGCACATGGAGACGCGCAGGCAATGACGCCTCGAGTGACGCGCCACAGACCGTGCTCGACTGCGGCAGCAGCGCGCGGAGGGGGGAGGGGAAACGAAGGGAAAATTGTGAGGACGATATTGAAGCCTTGGCAGAATTCAATATCGTCGACGCTGCCCGGATACGCAACGGGATGTGGAGGTGGATATGGAGGAAAGAACATAGGTGAGAAGAACGAGAACGAGGGCGGGAGATCTCGAGAGGGAGAATTCCATACCGTTCCATACAAATCCACTCTCTCCATCAACGCGGCGCTAGGTGGGACACTGGGAGTACAATGCTGCATAGCGAGCGGGGTGCGGTAGCGGCAGCCTGGCCAGATCGAAGGTTTGTGCGAGCGGGGTGTCGGGGCGGAGATTGCCGGCGTGGCGGGAGCGGAGGCTGCCGGGGACGGAGACTGTGGGGACGCGGGACATGAGAAACTGCAGCAGGTTTGTCGGATGCCGGTGGCGGCAACGAGCAGGATGCGCGGGACGGCGGCGGGCATGGGAGCTCGTGGTGTGGTTTTGCGAGAGACACGTCGCCATCTCCCGTGATGGCCGTGTTGATGGCCGCACGTACTGCACTTACGTACGAACATATGTAGCGTTTGCCTTGGCCATTCCCTGAGCGGTTCCGCTCATATCTCATTCAGTACCGGGGGGCATAGAACATTTAAGGCCATCATCTATGGAGAAAACACGTCCAACTACGGTGCATCGTACGGCTTAATAGTGAAAATAGACCCCGAGGAGATGTAAATAGGCTCCAGAAAGACTGTAATTAAGGTTTTTTCAAACGTGACTTTCTGTGCGAACGAAAATATTGCTATGTTTAGAAACGAGTTCGTGCTCATATTTTCAGCGCATACTTAGTTCATTGAATGAATATAGCCTTCATTCTGAGATTGGGGTAGCACCGACGGCCTCCGCAACTGCAACTGTGAAATCCTGGACTGGATCTCCCGCGCTCGGTCCAACCCAAGTCTGTGTACAACATGTTAGCAGGGGAATCGAATTTTGGTGATGGCACCTACGCAAACGAGCAAGGCCTCAGCTAGAAGGACGGCGTCAGAGAGTCGAGACACCGGCGGAAGAGGGAGGCACTCACTGTCAACGTTCTTGCCTTGGAAATCGCCGGGCGTAACTCGAGCCTCAAGGAGGTGCAGGCTGTCACCACTCTCAGCGGGGAACCAGGTGCTGCAAGTGCTGACGAAGCTAGAAGATTTTTCATGATCACCATCTGGCAGTCGTCAGAGCGTGAGAGCTGTTTGCTCACTTCGTCGTGAAAGCAGCAATGGTCTCTCCAGAAGGGATGGCGAAGAGCTGGCGGAAATCCTCGGCAGCGACGAGACTGACACCAGCAAAGAGGAAGGAAGTGAGAGTAGCGAAACGCATTTGGTTTGAGATCAAGTTGGACTGGCTGGAAGTCCCCACAGCAACTAGCCCTTATATACACTTTGTGAGTGCTCTCACGAAGGTCATCGTGGGGCTATTCTAGGCCGAACGTCGGACCTCGGAGCGTATTTCGGAGAGGTGTAGCGCTGAAGGCCGATCAATACGGCGAAACCAGCCCGCTGTGTTTTTGCGTCCAGAGTTGAAACGTGTGGTACCGAGCCGACACGGAGCCAAGGATGCCTAACAGAAGCTGGTCTATTCCTGTTACGTATGAGCCAGTCTGGAGGTAGTGAGTTGTTAGACCACTTGAACTGAGTCCAATGTTGAACGAGCCTGTGTAAAAAAACCAAAGAATCTTTTCAGCTACTTATCAGGAAGAAAGAGCGAAATAATTATGAAGGTGCTGATTCTCTGAACTGTTAGTTCTTCCTAAGGCGTGGGAGGAGAGAAGCAATTGAAATTGGCGAGAACAGAGAGCCGTATCATCGCATCTTGTTGAAAGCGTGGCTGAATCACTACGATACAATGTTTCTGTCAGGTGAGCAATACATTCGATGTCTCCGCAAGGCAAAGAAATGAGTCAGTGTGTTAATGTTAATGATCGCACGAAAATAGCTGGACCGAAATAGCGTCTCTTTACAGGCAGGGGCCCTACCTCGAGTTACACCGCCGCGCCTCAGCGCAGGGTAAATCGCAGCTAGAGCACCCATCGTTGAGGCTCGCCCAAATCCATGGGGATGATATGTAATGCAGGTCTTGCATCGCACTCGCAACTCGCGCCAGGCCCGGGTCTGTACATACGCCATACCAATATCAAGGGATACCACGCCATCGCGTAGACAAGCATTACAGCGTGGAGGGACACAGGCGCTAGCGGCGAAAAGCCGTGGCGCCCTCGCGGAAAGAAAAAAAGTCGGAAAACTACGCCAAGTGAGGCCAGCTCTTGAAGGACAATATGCGACACTGCACACACCTCGCCGCGCAGAGGGAGCCAAACTCCACCATTGAATTATTGCTTGATGGACTCGGAATGCCCGCGCACAAAAGAGTAGTGGGCACATCGTCCGGATCCGACCAGGACGATAAGGGAAGGGAAGAGGGCGATGGAGAGATTAGAAGGATGGACGTACCTCGGCTCCTTTCCAAGGGAGACACAAAGTTGCTGATGCGTTGCGGAAATCCGCGCCGCGTGAAACAGAGAGTTGGTATTGACGACATCCAAGATCGGAGGATTTCAGAGCGAGGGCAAAGTGAACAAGGGCGGCGTGTCGCGGAATTCACGGAAGAGCATCCGCAGAAAACAGTTTATGAGCGAAGAGGAGGAGCAAAAAGAGTTATGATTGTACTCAACAGCAAGGGGGTGAGGTACGTGAGATTACTGTGTAGCCCCGCGCTGCCGGAATAACAAGATTGGACGTACACGGGAAACAGAAACAGATTCGAAGACTCTTGTATGGAGCTTGCAAGTCTGGAAGGAAGGAGCGTCACCTATTCGAAGCGCATGTCGTCGCCAATGGCAGCAATGCAAGTCGGCCGCGACCGTGACTGGTAAACCCGAGTGCTGCTGCGGCTCAATGGAGCTCCATTCAAAGGACTTCGTGGGTGGCGCTGAAAGCGAAATCAAGATAACGAGCGCAAGACAAGATGAGCGAAAGTGCGGTGAGGCTACGAGGAGCTGGGGGGGCGGTAGTAGGCAGGGCGGAGTGTGGATGTAAACCCAGAAGATGTGGCAGCCAGCGAATGAGGGACATCGCCGACAGGAGAATCGATGTCTTGCTTCAAATATTAGTAGAGCGAATGAATTATGGTGCCACAGATGCTGCAGTGGAGGACGAGGGACACTGCAAGCGAGGAGGATGGATGGGTATTCCCACGTTGTGAGGGAGAGCACCACTCGACGACATGCGGACACTGCGTCAATGGCCAGCCCGCTGACGGGATCGGGATTGTCGTCCTGACGCCGACGCCGGACGACGGAAGATGCGGGAGCCGAAGTGGCGGGGCTTGGGGAGCAGAGGCGGGTGGGGACGGCAGAAGCGCGGGTGGGGTGCGTCGAAAGGCGGGGTACTATCATAGACCCTGATGTGTCCACGGTTTTGATGGCAAGCCATCCTCTCCGGAAAACTGGCCCTCTTGCCCAGCTTACTATATGGAATGATGATTTGGCCTGTGATACATTATCTACAGAATTTTCAGAATATTTGAGAGGCGTGAGCTACTGCTACACCGATGCCGGTTTGATGACCCCATTTGGACCCTGAAGTGGAATCGACATTGCGGCTTTTTTGCTGCATGCAACTTTTCCCTTCCCTTGAAGCTGAATAGCCAGGACCCTTTAAGCCACATTCATAATGCCGGCACTTCTTTTCTGAGGGAAATGGTGCCCTACATGACGAGATCCTGTGCAAGTGGAATCAGTTTTGATGGGAAAACACGTTCTTTGTGTATCTTGATTTTCTGGAGCTCTCAATCCTTCCGAAATAAATTCAAAATTTTTGACCAAGGCTACCATAGCCCATGGCCACAACATACTATTTTTGCTAAGGATTCTTGGTAGAGGTGTGGTCAGGATCAAGAAGAATTCCACTTCTGGGTCCGTGGACGTGACATCAGGGTCTATGATAGTAGGTGGGGTCGTCGAGGAGGTGGGCGGCCGGGTTATGTGGGGTTGGGTGGGTCCTGGGGCAGCGCTGAGGTGGGGTCGGGTGGAGTCGGGTGGGGTGCGCCGGTCGCGGTAAGTAGTCGTCTGGGACAAGCGACGTGGTGCGGTGATGGCGGCATTGATGGGTCGGCTTTATTCGGCGATTAGATGCCGGTGAGGTCTTCCGATCAAAACCGGTCAAAAGCGCAAAATATTAAGGAAGCCATTATGGGTGGTAAGGATATTACACTGTGAACATGAAAAAATGAAAGTGATAGACTCTGGAAGCCCAGAGTCAAGGAATCGACAGGATCTATAAATCTCAAGCCGAACTGAACACCTACTGAAACAGCAACGATTATGCGGTAAAATGGTCGGGAATTTCCCACCTTCCAACCTTCCAGTCTTCCCAAGTCCCAAGAATTCATTGGCCTCAGAATTTTCAAAAACGAGCCGGAACCTAGTTTCTAATCCAAAAAGCCAAGGGGAGCTCGGGATTAAAATCCCGGACGTGGGGTAGGGGGGGGTAATGTTGCCGCGACTCGCGACTCCGAGGCTTCGAGTCGACTCCGCAAGTCGACATAAGTCGAGTCGAGTCGAGTCACAGATATGACTTCGTGTGACTCCCGAGTCCAAGCAAGTCGACTCGGCCCGACTTTGAGTGACTTCGAGTCGGTCTCAAAAGTCAATTGTGTACCTTTCATCAGCTACTACTCAGAGGAGTTGAGAGAACACCTGGAAATCACATTAAACACCATTTCTCTTGTGATTCGTCGCGAGGGTTATGAAGTGGCTTTGGTAGCGATCAACATACCTCAAAATATTTCAGCGGGATTGGGAAGAGGTATAGAGTACTCTGAAACTTACTACGTGAAGTGAAATGTCCTTAACTTGGAGAAAATGGGGTAGTGAAGTCAAAAGATCAAAAGTTGATGTCCGATCACTTTTATCTGAGGGCGCCGGTAATGGTAAACACACTTCACAAATATCTGAGAACACTTTAGGGGTGTTACATCGGTGCCCCACAGTAATTTACAACCACATTGGACCTTTATGTGGACAATATTCAGAAAATCCGACTTCATCGACTCGAGTCGACTTGAGTCAACTTCAAGTGACTCAGCGGCCCGAAGTCGAGTCGAGTCGAGTCGAACGGCTCTTGGAGTCGATTTACCGAGTCGCGGCAACATTAGGGGGGGGGCGGGGGGGGGGTCTGGCCAACGCCGAAAAAACTTCTTACTATAAATCATGGGCGGGAGTTAAAAGGGTTGGGGAGGTCTGGTAGAGCTTCTACTGAATGAGAAACCCTAATATGCAGTGACTCATAGTCCCATCTGATACTTGTGTGCCCGGAGATCCTTCCATTCGAAAGCTGACGAAGACAATTTCAAAGACCAGAAACATGACATTGAATCAAGTGCAGCAAGAATGACGGACGTAAGTGATGGAGCATATGCCAAGGCGAGGAACATCTGAAATATCGATCATCGGAGACCGTGTTTGAGCCTGTCCGCCAGGTCCTGGAAGATTGGGAAAGCCAGCCGAAGGACTCCAACATATAGGAACGTGGCTTGACAGCAAAGCGAAAGTATTCGTCCTATAACCCCCAAGTCTTTTTTAATCAACGGGCGATCTGAGATCGTTTTTTCCTTGTCGCCGGAAACCATGTAACTGTTTTAGTGGCTGTGTCGATAATTTGAATGGACATTAGTGACAGTGGTAATTTGGTTTCAGTTAGGTTTCACTGCTTTGTAACTCCACGTCGGAACAGTTACAACAGAGAACGGGCTGCCGGAATTCCTCGACATTCCATCATCTGATCGCGGCTCCACCGGCGGGCACCTGCTGATATGGTCCGCCGGTGACGGCGTCCGCTGCCGTCTATAACATTAACCGTCAACGTAATATTACACAATTAGCCTTTAGGGCATGTCCTGGCATGTCCGTGATGATCCTTACACGAGGTTGATGGTGCATCCAAGGTGCATCACCTCAACCTCACCTCGCGGCAGCAGGTAGTACTATCTCGACCTCAGCTCGCGACACCACTAAGACAGTACAATACACATCCTCTTTTTGCCTCCGTTTGCCCGAGCGAAGCGGAGCGGACCCGGTCAACCATTTCATTTGCCAGACTAGCTCTCCATCATTAGTTAAGAAGAACATTCCGTTAGCTTTCCTGTGTGTCAGGTGCCTCAACCCGTCCCCATCAAGAATCCTTCTCCCATCGAGTACGCCAATTTGGTTTAGCCTTGTGCATACCGGGCTTCCACTATAAAGGTACAGGGTGGTGCCATTCGACGACCCATCAAAGTGAGATGCTTCCTGGACTCGCATCATACGGGGTAAATTATGCAACTATACTGGTGGTTGCCGGCCTTGTAATCTATTTTGCCTTGCATCGGCGAAACAATCTACGAAATATCCCCGGGCCACCCTCGCCATCGTGGACTTTTGGTCGAAATTTTCTATTCACACTTTTGTTGCTGAGTCTGACATTTCTTCCTTCAGGAAATATGCTGCAATTGCTGCTTCCACCGCAGTACGGTGACTACGAATTCACATGGCTGAAAGAATTTGGTCCTGTGTATCTAGTCAAAGGATGTTTCGGAGTGAGCTCGCCCCAGCTCCACCGACTTTCTCTCATCAGTTCACAGCAAAATCGCCTTATGATTTCAGACCCCCTCGCTTTGCAGTCTATTCTCAATAGCCCTTATTTTGGACACGGACCGACCTTGGAAAATGTTATGAATTTAATGTTCGATCAAAACGCTGTTATGGCTGCAAAAAGTCAGTTTATTGTCGCCGAACCCTTTCCACTGATCAATGGTGTTTATCACAGGCGAGACTCACAGGCATCTTCGCGCTTCCTTGAATACTGGATTCACTTCTTCCGCCGTTCGACAGTACCGGCCAATATTTGACAGAGTGGCGCAGAAGGTGCATCGAATTGAAGTCGCAATTATTTGGCCATGGTAATTAATCACTGTTATTCCATAGATAACTGAGGACTTGGACGAATGTTCTGGATCGCTAGCGGACCTTTGCCCCATTCTGAGCCACGCCACTCTCAGTGCAATCAGCGAGGGTTTCAGTTCTTGTATGCTCCCACACAACTCGCATTCTCACGTTCTTTTACAGCGGTGTTGGGTTGTTCGATCGACGACCTAGGAGAAGAATTTGTAATTAACAACGACCGCGTAATGTGCACTCGTCCTCCTTGCATCCTCAAATACGATCTTACAATCATCTGTGTACCCCAGGACTCTTTCAGCTAGCCAATCCTCATCCCACATCATTGCGGACGCAATCGGCTCACGCTTGCCCAAGTTAGTTTGGAGGGCAGCCATGCGTCTTCCGACCGCCGCATTCAAAGACCTCCGTGCGGTGAAGTCTCTTGCCACTCGGATAGGGAAGGAGGCCATTGCAAAAAAACTTGCCGCGGTCGAGCAGGGCGCAAGTGCAAAGACAGATGTATTTGGCATGCTTCGTGCGTTCTTTCAACCATCCCAGACTTCATGGTTGGATTGAAAGGCCTCAGTGGACACATATCAATCTGATTCAAAGAGGAATGTGCTTACGAAAGAGGAACTAGTTGCTCAGACCGGGATTTTGATGGTTGGAGGGCAAGACACCGTGACCAATACAGTGGCTTTCGGATTTTTGGAACTCGCAAGACATCCAGAATTCCAACGTGAGCTACGTGCGGAAATCCATGCGTCACTCTGTGGTCCATCCCAAACCTTCTCTTATGAGAGCATGCCACTGCTGAACGCATTCATCAAGGCATGTTTAAAGCTTATACCCGGGATGTTGACAGCTTACTGGTGCCATACAGGAAACACTGAGGCTTTACCCGACCGGGCCACTTGTAGAACGTGTCGCTGTCCACGAGACGGTCATACCTCTTTCAAAGAGTATCAAGAACTCTATGGGTGAGCTGATGAACCACATACCAGTTCAGAAGGGACAGGTCGTGATTGTAGCCACCGCATCGTACCAGAGGTGAATAATCAACCCAGCGATGCTCCATTGACATCGTCATTCGCGTACGCAGACTCCATTCGCGTTGGGGCGAGGACGCGCACCAGTTCAGACCATCCCGCTGGATCGATGGAACGGTGATGCAGGGTCAGGCAGTTGGTCCCTACGCAAACCTGTAAGCGATTTACTCACTCATTTCCACCTCACTTCAGGCATGTTCACAGGCTAAGCTTTCTCGGTGGCCCACGGATGTGTCTGGGGTAAGTTCTCTAACTGCTCTCGCAATCCACCTGAGATTGTTCAGCCCCCTAATCGTTGCCGTGACACAGATGGCGTTTCGCGTAAGAACATACCCAGGAGCAGTGGGTTATCTTCATACTCACGCCGCCCTAGGATACTGGAAATGCAAGTGTTCTTCTCCGAAGTGGTTGGAAAATTCTCCTTGTCCCTTCCGGAAGGCGATCGTTTCAGCACGCGCTATGCAAACACGCTGTTTCCGGTCACATCCAGTGGGGAGAGGGCCCTGCCGCTCTACGTCACGCGACTTTAGCAGTTTTTGGAATCCAGCATTGCTTTTGAGGGTTATTATTGCCGGGGTAGTGATGGAAAGGTTTTCAAGTGTAGATCTCGGTGAATTATGACAATCCAGTTTCGAATTCGTTCGTATACTGTCGGTCCCGAGAAAAACGAGAATCAGGATAGTCACACGAGCAGGAGAACGCGATGCGACTGAAAAGGGCGGAAACAGAGCGATCGAGCATCATAGAATACGCGGGAACGCAGGGGCGGGAAGCCCACATGTGAGCCAGCAGTGCGGAAACCAAAGCCAGCCGATACACACTGAACTCAGCGTTCAAGACGCGGTCAGGATGGCTGTCTAGAAACGGGGAAGATGGATGAAACCACAAACGAAATCCTGTTGAACTGCATCCATCAAATCAACTTGAAATCACCTCCGAGTCCGCCATCGGCTTGACTGGGGCAATTTCCGTGCTGAACCGATGCTCCTCGTAGTTTTCATGGTAGATGGCAAGCACTTGAGAATATTTGGCCCATTGGCATGCAGTAGGATTGGCGAGGTGGGTGTAATCGCCGAAATTGACTCCATTATTTGTTCCTTTTGAACACTACCACATATAGTTCACTTCGGCCAAACAAAGAAGGAAAATTTTGACAGGCCACTGTGTATGTCAAGTTTCCGTCATTGATCCGTTCGATTTGCGATATGCCCACCTCAGTCAACTTCAAGTCCGCCTTCGCTCAGTAGGAAATTAGTTGGTAGTTTCGAGGGATAATTATATCTGGCAGCCCCCCGAAAAAGTGGGGCTGCCGATTAAGTTCTGGCGGCCCCCCCGATGTTATCTTTGATGGCGCTTGATGGCGGCGAGGGCGGGATGCGGCGGGAAGTGTTTGTTGGCTCCATAGCGGTGTAGAAGGGTGACTAAAATTTTTGGGAAAATGTCGGGGGCGAGGACGATATCTGAAATGACCCTGCAATTTTCCCTGAAAGGCACTTCCTACGTGCCGTCCAGGAAATCCAATACGTCAAGCTGTGAGTCAATCAAATAGCTACAACTGTTTGAAAAACTCACGAAAAGGTCGACGGCGGCACCACCTCCCGAAGGCGGCTACCACTGCTCGCCACTCAGTCCCGGTGGCCTCTCAGGCATTCCAGCGCCTGAAGCATGATGAGCCATGAAGGACTTATACATCTATTGAGGATTGAGGCATTGTTTCCCTTACTGCAGGAACCATCAAAAGTCGGCATATGTTAAATTTTGATTTTGAGCGGTGAAAGGAAAAGGGTAAACATAATCAGTGTGTGTGAAACGCGGCTTCCTCAGGTCAATGCACACACAAGTGGCATATGTCAGGGCGGCACATACAGTACCATCATCAATCATCACCATCACTATGGAGCTGCCTTAGTATGAAGTTTAGCCTGAGGCCCTGAGATACTGCCTAGCAGGCAGTGCAGGAAGTGCGGCCATACCAGAAAGAGAGCAAGCGGAAGGGGGACACGGGGAGACTCATATGCTAATTTGATTTCCCTCCCGGTGACGCTGTGAATGAGTTTATAGTGCCTTTCATCACATCACGGTTCCCGATTTGGCAGTAAACAACCCCAAACTTTCAACTTCCAACTACATTTTTTCCTCACATTGAGTGGCCATAGAAACACTGGGAATCAGTAGCAGGACCCACAAAGTACCTAGGGTGTGCTGGGCTAGTCAATCAAAGTACTTTTTATTTTTTGACCATCGCCGAAGTGAAACAAACCCTAACCCTAGCTATTGATGGGATCAAATTCCCTGATGGGGTAGTGTCGGCGGGAACAGGGGCTTCCTAGGCCTTTCCGACATCACCACGTGCAATGATATTAACATTCGTCATGGTGTTCGCAGGAATCCGACTACTCTTTGACAGCGTAGGCAGCTTGACGAAGGTTTAATCCCATTCTAATTCACCGTTAGCGAGCAGATAATTAGACGGCTGCAGGACAAACCGATACGCGTCCATATAACGATAACAATGGCGGAAGTAGCGCCGAATGTTGTCCGTGGTGACAGTTCCGAAGGATAGATCCCGGGGCGGTGGGAAAGGGATAGCTTTGTTGCGTTTGCTGGCCTCGCGATTGGCCGCAGCCTTCTGTTTCTCGTTCTTCTTAGCCATTACCGCCGCGGAACGGGCTGTCGATGTCGACGCGTCTGATGGAGGAATTATGACATTGTTTGGCTGGGTCCTCACGTTGGTACACACAAAAAAAAATTCGAAAAATCTGCCAAAAGTGAAACACCGTGGGAAAAAGTGAGACCTCGATGCCAATCGCATTCTTTTGGCCGGTTTCGTGGCTCAGAAAATCAGAAAAAATCTACAAAAAAATATCTTGTACCGAAAAACAGGTGTTGGAGAAGTGGTGACAGGCACTGTAGGCGCTGGAATGGACATGGAGAGGAGATCCGGTAAGCCCTCTATATTTCGTGTACGTACATACAACGTTGATCATTGTACTCGAACAGAATATCGCCCAGAGCCGGATGGAGAACCTGATGCAGACCCTTTTACTGCCAGGTACCGCCGACGCGTTTCGTCCTCAATTCAATATTCAACAACTCTCACCATTTCAGCCATCCCATCAACTGCATAAAAGGCTGCCCGGAGCTGACTAAGTTGTTAACCGACGTACAAACCTTTCCAATGCAACTCTTCGCTGCTCTCTTCGCTTCGTTCCTCGCCGTCGCGGTTGCTAACGTGGGGATCCTGTTTCTCTCTGTTTCTCTGCTTCCTTCACTGACGATGACCCAGCCCATGGCCGCGCGCGAGCCCTCCGTAGGCTCCCGTTCGTCTAGTATATCGTCAAGATATCCTAACCCGTGTTTTATGATAGGGCGTAGTGCACTGTGACCTTGGACCATTCCTCAGTTGTGAGGGCGGGATCGACCAACAAATCGCTTGTGGTGACGACTGGCAATGCCCTGGGAATGGGCTGCATCCTATCATCGCGGATCCCTACTGCGCCGCACATTGTGTCTGTGAAATCCCCTGCCCGTAATTCTGCTCTTGTGATGACATTTTTGGGACGCGGTCAGATAGTGGGCATGGATGTCGAATGTATGCTACCTTGCTTTGAATGGTCTATTGTGGAATCATTCCATTTTAAACCCTCCCGAAATTCGCACTGCGAGAGTGTGACTTAAAAGAAGCGTAGACTTAGTGACCGACACTGCGATATATGTACACTGTACAGACAGTGCAGCATGATTTTCAGAACTTCAACCATCAACCATCGCGTCTCATCATCTCACTTTTGAGGATGCCAATTACTACCGCAGTTGCGTTGTTTTAGCCCCATTGGTGTGAGGCTGGGGATGCCAGGATTAACAAATCAATTGCCGCCTCTCCCGCAGAACTATGTTCGCGGTCCCGTCAACATTCCGTTGGTATGCAGGGCTTGCCCATTTAGTAGTTGCGGGCCTGGTTTTTTCGTCATTCAACTCCGGTGAAACTTGATGGGACTCGGAGCGCGGTGGGACTCCGGTGCATTAGCATGGTGCCACAGGACCAGCGGACGATTGATCCGGTGACAAGAACCCTAAAAGTACACCACAACCACTCGAGTGAACGAAGGAACCCCCTCTCTGCACTCGAAATCACATTTTCAGTTTTATAACTACCGGTTCAATTCCCCCCCTTCTGCCAAGTTTTTCTATCGTAGAAAACCCTTCAAAGTGCGGTACATATCGTGCGGTATTACTAGCACAAGGCTCGATATCTCAAGGTTACTCTTAGTCTGTTACTTGTGGCAGAGTGTAACTTGGATTCAAAGAGATTACCGCCGCCGGGAGGCGACTTTTCACGAATCTAGATGTGCAGAATCCAGAGACACATCCAAAAACTCTGACAGGTAGTTATACTGGCAACCAATTACCTCCGCGATTGTTCCTTGAATTGGAGAAAGGAGACTGAGGTGCGGGAAGGAGACCAAAAACCTAGCGCCGCAATCATACAGGAGTGAGCTTCAGCACTTCAAGTTGAACTACCCGTTAATCCCCTCCCTATTCAACACTTGACCCTGGTGGTTACTCGAGTCATTGTCTCAATGAAATTGATTCTGGTACTCTGTAGGGATCCTCTGGTGTAAAGATACAGAGCAGTAATGGACATACATGTAACAAAGTGCCGATGCACCAGAATGTTGAACTAACGATTAATTACTCATACCACTTCCCAACTCATTCTAGCTAGCGCCCCCAGAAATCAATTCTACGGCTCCATACTGATACTCTCCCGCAAATATACAGAGCGGGAACGTTTGCTTACAAAGTGCGGGTGAACAACCCGTGAAGATCGCGTCTCCTCCGGAACATGGATCCCGCCACTCCATGTGAGCCTTTTTTGCTCTCCCTGAATACAAGTGGACTCTCGTATAAATTCAGGAGAATTTCCTCACTTCATCCCCCAGCTCACCCCCAACGAGCTACCTGCCTTCGTCATTTTCGAATTCGATGTTCATCTTGAAGTCTATCGCAGTTCTCGCCGTTACTCTTGGGTATGCGCTCGCGGAGTCCCATACCGTCCATTTCACCAACCTGTGCGTCCCTCTCATCTGCAGCAACCCTAGTCGGAGCTCATCTTACCCTCAGGTGTAAATTTGGCACTGTGGGATCGATCTCTGCCCTCGCAAAGATACCTGCTGACCCAAAATATTGACCAGCCTACGTTGATCCAAGGCCCAAATGTTCTCTCCACTGGAGGTAAGTCCTTCCAGAATTCAAAACACTTGTCTCATCGCGCTTTTCTTAGGAGGCGCGTATTAGCATGACTGGTATTGCAGTGTTTGACGTTGCCCTAGACTACACGAGGCAGGGCCCCTTGCTCGGGGCCATTGCGTACTTGCAAACTGGTGGGCTTAGTATTCGGTTCCCCCTTAGAGTCCATTAATCGATGCTCGCAGGCGGTTGCGGGTTCAACGGCGAGGGCTGCACCCTCGTGGAATTGAGCTTGACAAATGGATTCTCGAGTGCTGACATTTCGCTCATTCCTCCGTCAGTCCATGCCTCGCGAGGCACTCATCTACCTGCCAGTCATTTAACCATCACAACTTACAGGCACGCGTTCTCGGTCACCTCCGGCTTCGGGTACAGGTTCCATTTGCGCACACGATTATTCACTGACTCGTGCCTGTGATTAGTTACTACAACGGCTGTGATGGCACCGGGACGGATTGTCAGTATTAAGTCGCCTTTGGTTAACTGCAAAACTGATGAGTTCATAGGCCAGGAGCCTAACTGTCCCCAGGCGTTTGAAAACCCCGATGAGACGTGGAAGCAAATCCCCTGCCCCGCGGCCAATGTTAACCTCGCGGTAACTATCAAAACCTTTTTTCACCTCGATTGCGCTCAATTCAGGGATAGGTGACCTTCTGTGACTGAATTGGAGTAGCCAGTCTGTGAAATTGGTGATGAATGAATACGTACCCCATGCGATGAGACCACATAAAGATCTGAACCCCTTGCCCGATTACAATTCCTGCCTGGTGATGTCCTTACTCATGTCATAAGGACTTCCAAATGGTTGCCGGTACCGCGAAGCCAGCACATCCCACTTCAGAGAAGTATGAGACGTGCAATTCAGAGCAATGAGATATACAACATGACCTTGACTTTGAAGGCCCCGAAGATGCAAGGAAGCAAAGTAATAGGCTCGTTCGAATTCTGGTGTCTGGATTTGAACATCCCAAAGCATCAGGGGTCTCGAAGACAAAAGCGCAGCGATGATGTAGGCACGCGAGGGCCGCATCTTATAATCGCCTAGTACGGTTCCGCAATCTTTGTTCAAGACGTAGAGCTATAAATGTTTGCTCACGAAGTAATATGATGCAGCGCTTTGGCACTCTCTCTAGCAGTAATATGCGGTCAGGCAAACAGAGCAGCGGCTGAACTCGTATGTGTTGCCTATATGGCCACACTGGGTTTTTGGATTAATTTCAGGTGTCCTAAATATGCGTGGGATTTGACCCACCGTAGATTGTCACAAGCCTTGGGGAAGAGATCCGCGGCCGAACAGGGTCCCAGGATTTCGAGACGTTCGTATACCAGCTCACGGAACTTCAACCGTTCAGGGAATAACTTGGAGTGGACAAAGTCGGCATCCTTCTCGATCTCCGCGACTTCGAGCATGGCGCGCATCTTGGACCCACACGGCCCATTTGCCCCAGTGACAAGAGTTTCGGGTAGGCCGGCCTCGAGTGCCAGAGGAAGAAAATCATTTCCGATCGGTGATGTGAGGATTCGACCCAAGATGGCGTAGCAGTCCAATCCCTGAGAGTAAATTTGCGGCCAAGGTGTATGGGGGTTTGCGGGAGCACATAGGCGATGTTAACGAGAGCAAGCACGGGTCGAGGATTGGAGATGCCTGGCGCAAGCAAGGAAGGCAGCTGGTTGCGTCAGAACACATTCGGGATAAATCCTATAGTAGTCCTACCAATGCTCAGGGAACCAGAACGGCCTCCGTGATGACAGCGCACTACGTCGGCATCCAAATCGTCTGGGCTTGAAATGCTGTGACGGGAGACCGGTTATCTTCGAAAAGCGAAGAGAGAGGTGCATGAGAGGGAGAAGCTGATAACCATCTGTGGCGATGCACTCGCGGATCAACGGCCCGGCCTGCCTCCTGTCGTCCGATGACTCCTTCTTCCTCGACCACAGCCGCATGCTTTGTTCCTGCAATTCGCCTTCGCTTCCCTTTACTTGAAGATCCCTAGGCGCACTCGAGTCACTTTATTTTGTAGTCAGGTGCTTGTTTCTCCGTACTTATTGTGTCTTCCACCCCACTGATGGCTGATCTTCCCCCCTTCCCTCTAACCCTCTTTTTGTCGCAATCCTCCCCATCCTCCGTTCCTCAGCGATCTCAATCTATTATTTGCCAATTCCCCAATACCGTAACCATTGGCTCATGTACTACCACCCTTGCGCCATTCGCCTCACCCTACACACATCGCCCTCGCTCCTCTGCTCCCATTGACCCCAATTTTGCGCCCACGATACCCTCCAAGCATGCTGTAACAACAACTATCGTCCAAGATGCACCAGGCACTGTATGAGTGATGTGAGGGGGTGTCTGCTTGTCTTCGCCTCATGCTGAGTTTCCCCCAGCCACTTTCCTACTTCTGCCCGTGCCGACCCGTGCCGACTTGCGCCGCCGCCGAAAGTAGTGCCTGACAGCGCAGTTTTCGCGTTCTCCGGCTCGAGTGGTGCATAGGATGATGCACAGCGGTGCTGACTCCTCCCGCGTTCATGGTTTTCTCCGCTGACGTTGAGATTATTCTTTCTCACAAGTCGATATAGCACAACAACAGTATGACTCGAGGCCTCACCACGCCGCCATTTTGCCGCCCGGTCTTACGCTGACGTTGAGATTATTCTTTCTCACAAGTCGATATAGCACAACAACAGTATGACTCGAGGCCTCACCACGCCGCCATTTTGCCGCCCGGTCTTATGTCTCCGAGATATAAACTCTTTCGTGGTCTCGCCTGGTCCTCCCCGCCCCAGATTATGCGGCGCCATACTCTCGAAATTGTATTTGAAGGCAAATATTGTGCGGACTCCCGTCCATATCCGCGGCATGATGTGAGCGAATACCCGCGCATTTATCAGCTCTACAGTTTTGGCCCCGCCTGCACCGACTGCCACTGAAAACATTGCGGGATAGCGCACCCATTCGTCGGAGCTACTGGATGTGCTCATGGACCTTGTCCACGGCGTACGTACACCTTGCGCGTTCACCTTTGACCCGCTAACATTCTGCATTTTCGTAGCCGTCGCTCGGGCTTGCAGAATTTCACCGCTCGATATCGCGCAAACACCACGTCGCCTTCCTTGGTAACAAAAAAGTTGAACTAAATTATCTTGCTTCGCCAAGGCTATTTTATGGTGTCAATTGGTGTTACTTTAACTACAATGTATTTCCCTATGAATACAAGTTGTTTTCACTAGCCTTTTAATCCAGGCTAAAAGAATTCTTTGCCGGGTGTGCGAGCCGTTGTGCCGCAATCCCCAAATAGCACCCAACAACGCGTCGACGCGCTATCCATCACAGCAAACTCCCCCACCGCTGGATCTTGACGTGTTCACTTGTCGGCAGCAGCTAGAATTGATGGATTAAGATGAAATGAATGAGGAAGTTTGGCTTGTGGGGGCTCTATTGTGCGACGGGGCATGATCTGGACTAGGACAAGTGCGCACGGCTCAACCGAGGAGTGTAAAGCCGAAAGGTGCCAGAAGGAACTTTGGTCCTTCTGCTGGTGCTGCACCAGCACTCGTATCGGGAGCGGCGGCATGAGATTGATGGCTTGCATGGGTCGTGACACGTCGCTCAACCGAGGCAGAGAGCTGCCAAAGTGTTTATTCCAAGTTTATTCTCCTCTATTATATTCTGGAGAGGGGGGGGTACCCCCTCTCCAGACTAGATTAAATTTACAGTTTATTCGACGGGAAAACGACGTTTAAGCGAGATCTACGGCCGATGGGGTCCTGACAGGTGCCTCGGCATCGCTGCCGGAAATGTTAAAGATATTCGAAAAAATGTTTTTATTCTTATGGGAAGTCAACCACTAAGCCTTTTCACATATGTGGAAATTTTGCTTTATTGGGTGTGATATGCACCCCACGCTAAATATTATCACATCGCTAAATTTCAAGAACACTGTATGTATGCTTGTCCCCAAATGCCACGAAGAATACTCGAGGTTCTCCCTACGAGCCGTGACTATTCTAGATGTATCTTGAATAACCAGGGTCTGATGACCACCCTAGATCTATTTGGCACTTCATTCCCGACGTTGATCTGTTCGTTTTCTTCCTCCCTTCTTTCCAGGATGTCTCGATCCAGCGGGAAGCGAAACACATCAACCATCCTGGCCGTTAAAATTGCCTCAAAAACAAATTTGTAAGTGCTTAATTTCGAACCCATCCGAAGAGAAGAACGAAGACGCCACGACCTCGTAACGTTCTTTTCTTTTCTTTTCTTTCCCTGGGGGGTCTTTTGACCCTTACAGTTTCTTCATAGTCCACTAAATACCTCCGTTAGAAAACAAAAGAGCTAACCCGCGTTAACGGCTCCCCTTTACAGACCTGATCATACCTAGTCGCACCTGCGCATAACTCGCCGGAATGTATTCACAAATAACTCCGCTTCGCGACTTAGATTCTCAGGCCCTATTCAGTGAATCCGAGCGATCTCCCGTTTGAATTCCGCCCTCGACTTCCGACCCGTGGTCATATCTTTCAACCTTAAAATATGACCTCTGACCCTCCTGTCTGTTGGCCCTGGAGCAATGCGCCCATCAGGCCTACGTTGTTCGTCTCTCGGGATTATCCTGAAAAGCAGATAAGACAATTTGATGCGGTGTTCGAAAATTATGCTGTTAACTCTCCGAGATGAAGAATCAGAGTCTTTCAGATGCCCCTATCCATAAGCCTCAAGAACTGTTTCATTCTGACTCCTTTGACTAGTAAAGATGCTGCTACTATTGAACTGTAAGTTCGTTTACCGTGGGAAGGCCTAGGGCTAGGGTTATTCGAACCTGGACAAATTACTCTCGGCTCGGAAGTTGGTTTGAAACATGAATTCTGTGAAAGTGTAGAAGAAAGGACAGTATCTGCGTTTATGTACAAGAGTAGGTAGGGCCCAACACCTCAGGCGTTGACGCGAACTTCTCTACGAGAGACATTGGAAGAAGACTGGGAGAAAGAATATCAGTTCCGGGGCAACCACGTGCGATCTAAGAAGAGTGATACTCACAGGGGTTCAACTCCTGGCAAGTGAACGGCGAGACACAGGCAGTGGCGCCGGTGTAGTCTGTGACATGAGGGTCAAAATTTTGAGCGCGGTCATTGAGGGTGGACTCACTTTCACCACCGCACTGCCCGAACTCGGGAACAGTACCGCTAGTGGGCGCGGATGTAGTCGTGGTAGTGGTGGAGCTCGGGCCGGTGGGCGCAGTGCCATTAGCGTTGAACGTCGACCCGATGGGGCCAAACCTGATGTTCGAGTATACGACTTGCGCGTTCGGGCTCTGCGCCTCCACGGTTGCGGGCGCGCCAGAGCTCGGCGAGCACGTTCCACGCCTGGAGTTGATTTGCGCTCAGCATATATAACCTGGGGTAAGGGCTACAGACTCACGTAACACCGGGAGAGCTGGCAGCCTTGGTCGGCGGGTAGGGCGCGTCGAGCCAGAGCATGTCCGCGGCGTGGTCGTCCTTGATTGAATCGGTGCTTAATAAGTCATGTCGACGGAAGAAAAGCACGTAAATACCCAGATGGACATGACGAGGACCATTCCGGCGGCGGAGGCACTGGACATGCCGGCCAGTCCACCCTTGCTGGCAAACGTGTTGGTGTCACCGAACGCAGTCTTCTCTGATGAATTCATTAAATGAGGAGCAGGTCTAACAAGTCATCGAGTGAGTAGCTCACGAGCGGCGCAGAAGGAGTCGGAGATGGAGTTGCCCGTAACGCCCGCGACGGTACTCTGCGAGTTGGGGATGACCTTGCCGTTCTGCACGTAGAAGCGGTTGATCTGGTTAATCGGGCTCCCGGAAAACTGCGTCACGACAGTAATCTTTTGCTTGGTGTCGACGGTGAGGCCGGGGCCGTAGAACGATGTGTCGCCCATGCGGTACGAGTTGAAATCGCAGCCGGCCTGGTCGCATGTGCCGGCGGTGCTGTAAAAACAGTTGCGTTAGTTGTCGATCGCAGGTGTGAAACGTGCGTACGAGTTGGGCGCGGAGCAGGTGGCTCCAGTGCAAGTACTCTGCCCCAGGGTGGCTAAAATTGTGATGAGCCCCGAATTTCTGAGGAGGAAACGCAGCCAGACGTACTGCAAGGGTGCGGGGTGAAAGCCGAGGAGACACTGTTTGCTTCCTATAGTGATTTATGAGTTAGAAGACGAGCATAAATGAGAACAGCAAACTCACCCAGACATCCATTTCCGGGCAGCACGTTCCCATGGTTCCAGTGCCAGAGTTCGCTACGAAAGAGCTTATCAGCTCACTCCTTTAGTAAGAGGGAGAACCAGCGCACAGTCATTTGGACTGGGTACCCATCCCACCGAGTTCGCGACACCGTTGATAAACTTGAGGTCCCGGGGGCACTGTGCGTCGCAGTAGCCCGTACCATACTTAGGTCCGGCCTGTGTTTGATTATATGAATAGGTGTCCTATAATAACGACTAGGTTTATATAACGACTCGCCTTGTTCGCGCCGTTTGACTTGGCGACGCCGCCGTCGGCGTCCATTTGCGAGAAGTAGAGCGCGCCGTTGAGGCCACAGGGGAGCTACAGAACAAGGAGGTCGGTGAGAGAGTGGATGAAGGAACGATAAAGAGACGTACCTGAGAGACATCGACGTCGAAACTGCGGCCGTTGAGAGTCAGATAATCATCGGTTCGCAGAGTAGACTCACGTCTAGCGAGAATGAAATAAGAAAGATGAGTGATGAAGCTATTGCCTGAACATTGCAGAGGACTCACGAATTCCTGGTTGCGGAAGTCGAAGGTCTGGTACTGCGATGTGCTGCCCGGGGCCAGGAGGTAAACACGGCTACCGATGTTGGGCTGCTGGCTAACTGCAAAATATGTTCGCACGGAGATCCAATGGATAGTCGACTGTGCAGGAACTCACCGGTGACAAACTTGAGAGTGAGCGCGTTCCCGCTGGTGGTGACACCGTATGTGCCTGAATGAAAAGAATCAGCGGTACGCGCCACGAAGCAAAAGGAAGGCTCGAACCGGCATAGTCAGCGCCTGGAGAGCATTGGTTCAGTTTCATAAAAATCATTGGTGCTGGACCGCGGACTAACCATCCAGCTCGCAGTTCGCAGCGCAAGTCTTGGCGTCAGGACAGATAGTGGCGTCCCAAGTGTTTCCTACGGGATGATCGATGAAGACCATTGTACAGTTCTGAGAGGTAAGACCAAACCTGTGTAGCAGTTCTGGCTGGCGGCGTTGTGAACCCAGCGCCAGTTCGCATCGATCACCACGCTGGAGGACTGAGTGGTACACGAGGTACCTGCATGATATTAAGTGCAAAATACGAGTGAAGGTTTGCTTTAACGTACCGCCAGTGCCGGTACACTTTTGCCAGGTGAGAGTGGGGTGATTCTCTGCGAGGTTCGTCCCAATCCCCTGGCCGAGAGCGAAGGGGAGGAGAGCGGCGAGTGCGAGGAAGCCAGAGCGCGACATTAAGACCGTAGGACGAGTGGATGCAAGTTGAGGACTTGTTGGAGATGACCGCAGTGGTCGTGCTTTATATGAGTGATCCCCATCCTTATGATGCATTGGGTGAGCTGCCTTCAGCCGCAAAGTGAAAATACTTTGAAAAATACCTCACTCAAGTCAATCCGACATTTTTCCTTGCGCTTGGTGTGAATTGGTCCGGGATTGAACCTGGAACACGGTTATTGACCTCGTGGGGAAGGGATGAAGTAAGAGATAGAAGTCAATCACCTTTCGCGCGCGACTAACTTGGAAGGACATTTGTCGGAGGTACCGGTCGCAATTTTCTCGGTAAGATGAGAAGAAGTGACTTGTAAGACCAAAAACTACAGACTGATAAGCAGTGACGTTGGAGGAGCCAGGTTTTTCGTTGAAGCCGCGTAAGGAATTCGGCATGGCGAGGTCTCGTGGGCGACGTGCGTTTGAACGTGGTGGGCAGAAGGAAGAAAGAACCGCGTCACAAGTCACAGAACAGCTTGAGGAAGCGGCTTATGCGGAAAAGGTCCGATCCAATTTTGGGTGTTTCCGTACGTCGGCTTTCCCGCATATTTCGTGCGCATTGTGATCGGGGTCGGCCCTTTTCGACTGAATTCGGACGCAAACGGATCGGACCTTTTTCTGCGATGCGAGTAAGGGCCGAGTCGTCGAATCTCAGCTTGCGCATGACCGGAAGATATATCGTTACTCTCGAAATCAAATCAGACCAGACTCGGACAGACTTGCCACCTTGCTTGCCAAGTTGCCACAGAATGCTGCGTTTTGGCTGCATTGGTCTTACCCAGACCACGTCAACAGTCACGAAAAGTGGTTCTAGATGATGCAGCGGGCCGCAAAATTCGGTGAGAGGACGTCGGTCGTGGTGGGGAGCAAGAGAGGATTCGGCAATTTGATCCGTCGACACAGCCACTCGGTGCCCCAACAGGCTCCGCGCTTCAAATTTTCCGCCGTGCCTTTGCAGGAATCTAAGCCGTGCGGGCCTCGTGTGCCACTTTCCCGAGCCGACTATCTTCCTTATGTCTTCCCCTTCTAGTAAGTGTTGTGGAGCTCCGCTTTTCATCAGCCTTTTGTCAGAAATCTTGCTCCTGGTTTGGGCTTGGCATGCTTGGCATCCGAGAAGTCCGGTTGTCAGACCGACTCGCATCATCGACTATATCATCGAGCTCGGAGAGGCCCCCGGTCACTACCTACTAGGTCGGTCCGGAATAGAGTAAAACTGGGGCGAAAAATTCGATTTTTGGGTCCGGGATATAGAGTAAAACTGCCCTAGAATTGTGAGGGTCGGTCCGAGATAGAGTAAAACTGGTGGGCTGGAGATTTTTTTTTCGCCCAGAGTTTGAGTTTGGCAGTTAGTTCTTGATTAGTTCACCGGTGTTTTGAGGAGGAAAACAGAGAAGAAACGTCTGGGGAACGCGAAATCGCAGTCAGCAACGCGGGGAGGCGCGAAAACGGGACGGGGAAGCACGGCGTCGAAAAAAAGCCGTAAAATGGGCGTGGGAAAGAAAAAATCGGTCCGTCATAGAGTAAAACTGCCTTCGACGGGCCAATTTTCATAGAGTAAAAGTTCGTAGTAGGTAGTGACCGGGGGCCTGCTCGGAGCCACGGAGCCAAATCAGAGCACGGGTCGGGGCTTCTTGATCCGTTACCCCCACAATCTCACGCTCGCTCGCTGGCGGCGTTGCCAAGGTTTGGAGCCCAAGGGCGATCCCCACACCCGCCCGGACACCGAACGTACGTCGGTGCAACGTCGGTGTACACGATCGGCTTTCATCAGACAACGAACATCATTGATTCCATCCGTCGTTCGCCCCCGTTCATTGGCTAACCACTGTCTGCCGTTGATTCCCCGGTTGAATTCTGATGTCCGCAGATGTTCGGCGAACGTTCGGCAACATCCGTGCAATACAATAAGTTCAAGGTTATTAGTGATTCAATATTTGGTCAAGGGCTGTAGGATATCAGCCCCTGGCTTTGACGACGAGCAAGGAACACTTCGGCAACTGAACATGAAATCAATTCGGCTGAAATTCGGTGGAATCCACCGGACTCCACCGGACTCCTGCGAGGAATGTATTTCTTGACACTGTGTGTGGACCTAACTTTTAGTGTAGGACTTTGGGTAATGCGGCTTGTGGACGGCTTGTGGCAGGCCAGTTGCCGGTTTATTGCAGGCTCAGGCTTTTACTGTAGTGTTTCGACCAACTGTTCACAGGTTGTTATGCGTGACCTCAAGTGTTCAGAAAACCAGGTGTTCACAGCGTGGGGAATTTCCCTAAATGGCAATCCGGGCCGCAAAAATAGTTTTTTTTGGCATCAATTTCGCCCGAATTCAGTGATTTTAAGGGCTGTGATGTGTTACAATGTACAAAACTGTTCAATTCACAAACCTCCATGACCTGTGACGTGAACACTTGGTCGAAACACTACAGTATTCGTGGGATTGTTTGTAATATGCTTTGATGTTGCTGTGGTTTAATCCAGACGGGATGCTTGCAGGATGCGTCATTCAGAAGTTCAGTCCGGCAGTCACTCAGATGCTGGAATTTCCGCTTGATTGTTAGGTGAACTGATAGCCAATTGAAGGATGTTTATACACTTTGCTATCCATTATGTTGAAGGCTTGGGCTGGACCCAGTGCAAAACTGTTGTGCAAATGAGGAGCACCAGGGCTGAGATCTGAAGACAAGGCTCCACATAATTCCACTGGATGCTATTCTGCTGACAGGATGATGTTGCGTTCTCATACCGCCTGTGTGGAAGCTACATGTTGGGGAGGAGGACCGTGCAGACTGTCATGATCACGCTCGGATCATGACGCGGCACGCCCAAATCCACGCCGACACATCGGGGTTCCAAATCCGGCACGAGCAAAGACAGAAACACCTGATCGGTAATATAGCACCACACTGATTGGGGTACAGGAGCACCAGGGGTTGTAAACCCGACCCAGCAGATATTTGATCGATCGATAGCGAGGAGGAACACATAATCATTCTCCTCTACGCCAAACCCTAAACGCTAATTAGTTACCAGGCACCGAGCGATCACCAAGAGCTCTCTTTAGTATAAAAGTAGCAGTAGATTCTACCTCGTCTAATCTCAGGCTTTACTTTGGTCTGAAACTGGGCTTGACTCTCGCTTTAAACCCCACTCGCTATTCATCACTCTCGGGGTTTAACTCTATCCATACCCCGTTATCTGGAGGACATCTTCCTCATATACCGGGGTCTCGCCATATCAGCACATCGTACATCAAACACGACATCTGATCACCTACGCCGGTGAAACGGCGCGTTTACAATGTGCTGCCATCTAGCTACATTTTGCGTTTTTTAGAGCTAGCACATGACGAAGTCTGCTAGCTTCTATTGGACACATTACTAGCTTCTCAGGGCTACAAACTAGCAATGGGAACTCTGTTCGGTGGTACAATGGAGAGTCAGAGTGAGCTCCGGCTACTGGCTGTAGTACGAGTTATAGTGCTAGGCGCGGTTTACAAGCGTTACACTAGGCGAGTACACGCATCAAGGAGATAAACATACAGGTCTAGTACCTCAGAATGTCAAGGATTCTATGAACGAGGACCAACGACTGCATAGACGGAGCTTTGGTCGGAGCTAGCGCAGAGTAGGAACGAGCACGAGCGAGCTAGCAGGTGTAGGAAGGCGGCTAGTACCATAGCAGCTGGACAGACCCTGCTGAAGTCGATACAGTAGTGGCCAAAGTGGCGCTAGCTGAGACAATGTGAAGGGACCGACTATAGGGGTATAGGAGTATACCCACCAGCAGGTCAGGTGATGGACGCGACGCGATCCAAAGAGCCTAACAAAGACAAATAGCGGAGACAGTGAATTCATGTTGAGATGGAGCAGTGGATGAACGCTAGGATGTTCAGTCTGTAAGATAGCAGGGTGGAATGGCGTGATTATGAGCAAGCTGCACCGGGAATAGTAGTTCCGGAGCGGAGTTGCACATGGAGAGTTGCTTGGGTGCAGACTAGCACACTGAGAAAGGCCATTATACCCGGTTTACTGTCGAGATGGTCAGATAGTTGGCCAGCTAGGCAGGCCTAGACCAAGAATAGACCCGGCTCGTCTTCCGGAGGCGGTCGCATGACCAGAACATCGGCCTGTTTTACTCATTTCTCTTTACCTCATCATTTTCTCTCTGAACAGTATATAAAGCCTCATAAAATACCGCTAGAGACCAGTTCATGCCCCGCTCATCGCACAGTCAATAAGGGTGTGCTCAGGCCAGTCGAAGCGGAGATAAAGTACCTTCTTTGTTGTAAACCAGTCTATAGAAATCGCAGTGTTGTTTGTTGGATCCAGAAGTAACTGTGTGAACCAATAAGTCAAAGCTTCGCGTTGGGAGGTTGTGAGTGGCGCCACTCTCCACGTATAAATCAGGACCGAGAGCACAAGAGTTTAAGTTTGAGAGTTGTGGCTTGCTTTGTGGTGGACTTCAGTGGTAGCTACACATTGGGTACGCCTCCCGTAAAACAGACCACGCCCTGCACAGCACTTTGGTAGAACTGCCAGTCGATTCATTGACCGACTAGTTGAGCTAAGAGAATACTCGGGGTCCTTAATAATCCCAAGTGTAACAGAAAAGAGCTTGGATTCAGAGGAGTCTGAGTCAGCCGTTAGCTGCTAGCTAGCCAAGCCATAGAGGAAGTGCATAAGAAGCAGCATAGCCCATTAGTGGGAGTTTTCAGATAGGCACTTCATTTACCTCGCCTAGAACGACTGCACTTTTGTGTGTCCACCTAGTAAACATCCTTATCACCCCCAAACCTGTACATCCCAACCTTGGGAAGTCTTGTTTCGGAACGTCAAGGGTAGCTAGCGAAGAGTGTGGTGTTTGTTTAGTTGGGATAGTTGAGGCCATAATTCAATTCTCGTTGTGCTAGGAATCCAAACCAGTAGTCGCATACTACGGCTCGGACCTGAACTCACTGAGGAAGACTCGCTTAGTCTTGGTGAAGTATAAGTAGGGGATTTGGTGTTGTGTGTGGTGTGTTAGTGTTCAGCTAGCCCGCATTCAGAGCTTATTTAGCCCATTTTCACTGTTAGCGCATCTTGCTCGTTTCACCGGGGTTTGAAGTCCTAGTCGGGCTCTCTGCCGAAAGCCAACATCAGGCCGACCTAGGGTCGTCGCTGACAGGCTCAATCCCGTTTTCACTGCGATATTGACATATTGAACCCTCGATCTCTTTGAATCCCGGCGATCTCAGATTTACGACCAGACAAGGGGTAAAGTTTTGTGAAAAGAGGATCCGGACCCGGCTTTTGAAATTAAGCCAAGGTCGCTGAACCACTCTACCTCGTAAGCATAACCACGTCAACAGTCAGTCCCCATTAAGGGAATTTAGCATGTGTTCGGCAACCTCCGCTGTGCCAAACACGGTGTACGTACATCTTGCTAGAGCTCGGGTGCATGCAATGAGGAAGTTTAACACCTCAGTTCGCTGTTCTTCCCTGTAAGATGTGCCAGGTGCAGATCCAGTCGCCAGAAACTCAGAAACCATTGAAGATTGTTCAAGTATTGTTCGGGAAAAACAGCGTGACAATGTGATAAGTACCGTGTGGTCCGAGAAAGATGGGAAGACATGGAATTGGTAAGGGCACCCCTCATACCTCACGAGTTTGCCTACGCTTGCAGCGACCATTTTTGACATCACTGTTGCCGCTTGCGGCCATCAAGCCTCCCGCCGGATGGACATTTTCAGATCCCTAGGGTAAGAGGTATGTGATACTCAAAATGGATATAAAAGGCTCAAAACTCCCCCCATAGACAGTTTCTGAACCAAAAATAAACCTTTCACGCCAGCCGAAAGACGTTGAATTTCTTTTGCTACTACTGAATTAGCTACTTTCATAAAGCCTTTCCTCTATGGGAAGATTTATTGGGTGTGAGATGGTGTTCCGCAAGCGCTCCGGAGGCGCCGGCAAAGGGGCAGTGCAAGGCCACGTGCGGCCCTTTCGGAGAAATCTAATTAGACCAACCGAACAGTTCCTCCCCGTATATCTTTTTCAAACCGGGTGTAATAAAAAACGTGCCGTAAGTTCAACTGATGGCCGCCTCATTTGTTCTCAAAATTTGACATGCAAGGTCCCTACAGGCTAGAAGCACCAAATTCCATGATTACACAGGCCAGCATCTTATACCCTGCGGCTGCAAGTGGCCAGCTACAGTTTGATGCGGGATGCATAACGCTGTGTCATATCCAATTGGGCAAATTGGGCGACATGTCAGGTCCGGACACCGCTTATGAGCTTGTGGAGCAGAACTCTCCCTTCTCGCAGTCGGAGTCCGGGGCCGGGCTAGGGCTCCGGGCCGTCGCCGTCACTGACGGGAACGGGTCCCGTCACGACGGGTGCCGACCCGTCCGTCGGGGCAGGAGAACTTGGTTTCTGACGGACGGGTACGGAACGGGTCTACCCGTTGACGGGGTGACGCGTCGGTGTTTTCCATGGAATTCGCTCTTGATTCGCGCCCAAGTAAGCGGTATCATTCATATCGGATCTGCGCCCCACGTATCGCCCGAAGTAGCCCGAAGTGCGCAATACGCACTCAGATTCACGGCGGCACAACTTGAATATGTGAGCTGGTCATGACTCTTGAGCACTACACCTTCCAAAGTTTTAGAAGGAGAGCTTGAGGGCGGACTCAGTGGCAGGCTGAGCTTTCTTAGTTGCAATCACGGAAAGAGGTGGAGACTTGTCCAGGGTCGGTAATATAGGAAATTCCAGGGTCGGTAATGTACAAAGCCACACAGTATATATACTTACGTGCACACCCACTATTTTCAAATGCTCACACTGGCACCTGGCAGGTCGGGCGTTGGATTTTCGCAAACCCATTCTGAACTACGTCAATAAATTAAATGAGAATGAAGATTTGGCTACCCTTGCACTCCTGCCAACCGACTGGGTGGCGCTGAAGCAGGTCAGTGACTGGCTGAAGGTTTACCGATATGCGACAACCAAGATTTCAACGACGAGGCAACCAATGCTGTCTACAACACACGCGGTAATTTCGATGGCTGCAGGCCTACCTGAAGGATGCGACGTTGCCAGAGTCACGGCCGTAACGGGTCTGACGGCCGGGTCCCGTCCGTCGGGGGCCCCTGGCGCACATGGTGACGGCCGGGTTGACCAGGCCGTCGCGGAAGAAAACGGCCGTCTGACGGGACGGACGGCCCGGGCCCTAAGCCGGACGCTTCAACACCAAAACTCGTACCTTGTTTGTCAGACCTTTCACTTAATTTTGTTCGTCTTCCTAAACGCTCAATGGTCCCCGCCGTGTATTATGTACGTAGTACGTACAAAACAAACCCGGACACCAATCGATCGCAAATGCAACCGGAGACAGAAAGGGGAATACCGGCGAACGGTCCGTAACGACGGACCATTGCTTACTTAAATTTTCCGCCAGCCTTACATTTCCCTTTCACTCATTCACTCTCCCTAATCACCATGGGCGCCACGTACGATCTAAACTTGGGGTCACTTTTTTCACACCTTCAGTAATTGTCCGAGGCCTCATCTGTTTAACAGCTGCCTCCTCGTCTCCTCATGGGCTAACATGATGTGAGGCGTCGTCTCTTCCACAAGGCCTATCTTCTACTAACTCCCCCTTGCACCTAGACTCTTCACACTGGAGTATTTACCTCTCATAATCATCTGAATACCTCGACACTAAGAATCATCCACAGAATAAAAGAGTGCATCACCTCTCCCTTCAGTTTGACGAGTCCTGCTGATCATAGATGGCAGGATTTTCAATTACTTCGGTCGATACAAGCGCGGTAGGTCTCGACGATTGGTCTGTGCTTTCTTTATCAACAAACTCGCTAAGACCCGGTATTCAACAAAATCATGGTCCTCACTGCGCTCGCGGGAGATATACTCACAGTCTTTGCCTGTCTTTCTTCTACCTACTTGTACATGGTTTCCGTGAGTGATCATGCGCGCTATCGACTTCACAGTAACGTCTAACCTTTCTTTTCCGTGGAAAGCATTGGGGCGAGCTGGTACGCGGTTTCTTCCTGCCATAACTCTAAACTGAAGTTGGCAGGATTACGTCGCTTCTCAGTGAGGCATTATTTTGCGAATGTCTATTGTTGCTCAGCTGGATTTCAGACCGTGGGGTATCGCAGGCTACGTCATTGGAACTGGAATCACCGGAGCCGCGGTTCAGATCTTCCTGGCCCGCATGGTGTTCAACCTGTCTGTGGACTGTTCCCCATGCTATTTCTTGCCCCGCCGACCCTGGTCTCTAGGACAAACCAATGGATCTGGTTGCCCATCCTCGCCTTGTTTATCATGGTCGGTCTCACTGGCGCCGGAGCAACCGCAGCGACGCTGATTGTCTCGCGCGCGATATCATCGAGGAAGGGACTTGTCAAGTCCGTGTACTAGCTTGCGTTTCTTTCAACTGGATTAAACATTTGCAGATGGGTGACGGTGTGGCTCAGCGGATGTGTTGCCGCGGACATATTCATCACGATCATCCTTGTCGCGAAGTTCCAGACCCTCAAGACCGCTTTCGTGGGGACTAGCGAGTGAGTGTAACATCATTCTCGGAAGCTTTTTAAATATTCATTGTGTCGGGTAGCCTCTTGCGCCGCTTATCTCTCGCTGCAATACGGAATGGATCTATAACAACAACGGTAACGTATGTGCTTGAATCATCATCGGCAATCGTAGAGAAACTGAAGTTGAACAGTATCGCGACCATCGTTCTGTTCAAGATTCAACCGGAGACGAACTGTGAGTTGGATGGCTTAGTTTCTCGTGATCCACGCCTAAGTTAAACTATAGCGGCTTTGATGCTGGAGGTAAACTCTCTTCGCCTCTTCAACACGTCTGCTGACGCGTCGTTACTCAGATCACCATCGGGCGTGTTTATACCTTGTACGTCTCTTCCGTTCATCATGTTCATCTCAGACCTAATCAGCATCTCGCAGGTGCATGCTTTCAAATCTCAACGACCGTGTATGGATAACCAACGAATCCAGCAGCGCAGTCCACGTTACCTCTGTTGTGTTCAACCGAAATTTCACCACTGCCGTGGAGTCCAATAAGACCACCAGTACTATCGTTCGAATCCAGAACGATATCGAGTACTCGACAGACGATGGAAATGGGCAGGGGCTTCCTATGGACCCATTGATGAACGGGAATAGGAAGTCCGGCGACGTAGAGCACGGCAACGTTGGGTATGGGGTCAGCGGCAAGAAAGGTGGTGATTATGTGGGCCATCAGCTTGTTTGAAGTGCCCTCACCTTGAGTTAAATAAGCGGCACCGCGGCACATTTCTGGTGGCAATGATCTTGTCATATCAATCCACTTGTTGGACTGCGTCGAGATAATGTTGTGATATGGCATACTGCAGGGACAATGAAAGAGCTTTTCAATGGTTGTTGGGGAGTTGCGGACACATTTAATGTTTGGTCCAGAGCGTAGAATAATGCTGCCGATTGTGGTATGCGCGAGTTATCAAGAGTAACATCAGGGCTTCCATACACGTCGAGTGACTAGTCCAGATAAGGGACCGAGAGCAAAGAGGACAGTAGCTGAAAATGTCGTCGAGCCGCCAGTTTGAATCCCGGTTGATCTCGCGGGCCGTCCCACCACATGCGGCCAAGGCAAAAAGCGGAGCTTCGCTCAAATATTCCTTGCAAAACCATTTTTCTTGCAGACAACGCCCTGTATCGAATTTGAATTTAAGATAGGCCTTCCCCATAACCGACCAACGTGACGTCACAGCCCATTTCTAAAGAGTCCACACTACATTACTATTTTCCGAATGAGCCGAACAGTGACTAACGGTGACTTGACAGCAACTAACTAGACGATCATCGGACGCGGCCAGCGGCGCCGGCTGTGCCGAGGCGCCCTTGCCGCGGCGGCCTGCCTTCGGTGAAAGTGCTGTAGTTCAGGCAGCCCTCGTTAATGAATTCTACTTCTCAATGACCTTAAAATCTGTCACAGAACGGAACCTCTGCTTTTGGGATGGGCCCCGGGAAAAGCTGTGGCACGCCGTGGCGTGCCGTGCCGCAGTGGCAGTGTTGGCGTGTCCCGACAGGAGGTTGATGCATGCTGTAACTGACTCTCAACCGTCAACACTGAGCTCCAGAGACCCGTCCCAACAAGTAATAGCTTTGCTGGTCTCAACTGTACATTGTGCAGCCTAAATTTGACTAGTGTTGGTATTTTTTCAGATTCACTAACAATAAATATCACTCTTTGAGGCACCGCCGTATTAGACAGATGTCGGGAAGGGTAACTGTGCATTTGCAAGTAATTCTTGGGTAATCAGATTAGCTTACTTGGCCCTTGTTGTGCTTTCAGCTTTTAATTTGGATTTTTTCAACATCACCAGAGACATGCCCAACATATTCCAGTTGTGCCCATGTGTACCAAGCTGCAGTAGAATCAAGAAAGAAAGCCCATTCGACACTTTGAAGCCGATTTAAAAAAATATAGCCAGTCACTGGCACGTCGGTACACGGCGGTGCACGGCAGTGCACGGCTCACGCCACGGTGGTTCACGGCACCGTGTACCTCTGCCGTGCACTGCAGTCCAGGTTCAGAAACCTTAGGCAGCTGCACATATATGTAATCATGTCTCCGGTATGCCTGTATCACATTTTTTTGAAGTCAAATCGCCAGACTTGACCAGTTGACAGATTCAGGTGTTGTATTCGAGAAATCTGAAATCTTCCGACAAATTGCATGGCCTCCAACGGTATTTACCATCCTCTCACCATGTACCCACCTCACAACCCTAAGAAACAAAAGCCAATTTTGGTGCGAGCAAGACTCGGACTCGCAAACACCGCCGCTTTAGGCAATGTCGATACTGTGATCGCCGTTCCTCTCGCTCATCATCGACCATCGACCGAAAAAAGCTGAGGCCTTCGACTTGGCAGTACAATGGTCTTTGTATGTCCTTGGACCTTTTATATTCAAGTCTCATCCTGACTCTTGCTTTCCCAGGGTTTTTTGCGGCATATGGCCCACCAGGGCATTCAGTATTTTGCCGCACCTCCTCCGATGTCTTTGCCCTCACCATTTTAATTGATAGTCTGACCAGCACCGAGGAGGTATCGGCCAAGCGCCCTAGGCCGGACGACGAGGATGCTCCTGCACCGAAGCGCCGGGGGATAGCTCGCTCACTTCGCCAACGCGGACCAAAGGGCCCGCAAAAAGAAATAGTGGTTGCTGTTCCTGTCGGGAGGATCGTCGCATCGAGAAAAGGTTGGGTTGAAATCGAGGCGGATGATGATATTTAATATTCCACAACATTGGTATCCGTACTGAAGCCACGGATCTGTGTCATTTCAATATCTACCACCGTTGAATTGAAGTAGTGTCCACCTTAATTCAAAGTTTTATCTCTTGTACTGCCGAGGACCCTTGTCTCATGCATATTTACAGACGTGTTCACACATGAACACAACACGGACGTTTGGTAACATGATCACTCAACCGTGGGAATTCCAATGATGCAGATGAAATAATAGTTTCCAGTTCACGACATCACTTCTTGGCACCATAAACTCTCTCGACAGTCCACCCAGATGCTCTCAAGTCTAATCCAACCACATTGGCCAGGTCCATGCACTGGGACCTTTGCTCAGTGTCCCCCGATACAAAACTGGATTAGAGATAAATCGATTACAAAGGCAGTATTGGTAACATAGCTTGCTACAGGGAGTAGAGGACATTGCTGGCTGTCATCTTACGCAAGAAACCCAAAATACCATAAAAAATCCTACACTTACACGTCGGGACACGCCAGCACTGCCACTGCGGCACGCCACGCCACGCCACGCCACGGCGAAAACCGGTGCCCTTTTGGGATTTGTGGACTCATCGCTCTATGTGTGAAGTAGCTGGCATTCACATTCACCAATGTCGCGAGCGGGATGAGAACTCGGGCATCTCGGTCATGGGAGTACTGTATCATTTCGACCGAGTGTTCAAGTGACGCGTGACGCGACCCTCTGAACTGAACACTTTTAGGGTCGGTGACGGTGACGCCGGATGAATGAACACCTAATTTTTTGAAGGTGTAAATGGGCTAAAAAGTGTATTCTAAGACATGCAAAATCTACGAAAAATCCGCCGAAAAGTGTTGACTAATGCTCCTCCCAAAGTGGGCCTTGGTAGCGAGACGTCCCGACTTTTTTACGCTGCCCACGACCAAGCGCGACAACGGGAGCCGGCCCAGATTCGGTATCAGACTTCTCGGCATCCCCTGCGCGAGCCAGCCCACCGTCCGCGCCAACCGCAAAGCCCGAAGTCACCGAAGCTGAGCCGGAAGTGAGAAGGCCGGAGACGACATTGAGGGGGATGTCACAGTCGTCATCGGGGCCGAGCTCAGTGAAAGGTTCCTCTTCAATTTCAGATGCCGGAGCTGTTGTTGTTTCCGCGGTCTGGGTTAATCCCGCATAAAGTGCCGGATTCTCGTCCCGAAGACGGCGAAGCCTTCCCAGCGCCTCTGGGGAAGTGAGACTAGTTTGAGAAAGGTTATAATTACCGACGCGGCACATTTCGAACGCAAAGAACGTTAGAGTTGCTGCGAGGAAATTCCCAAATAAAATACCTTCTGAATGATCGCCGGGTCATCGATATCATGGATGGCCTGCACAATCCAGCCCACAGACCTGTCGCGCAGGACACCGACGGTCATATTGAGCCTGATCTCAGCGGCAGGGGTGCCCGCCTGAAGCTGCCCTAGGGCCTCGTCGACGAGGTCGCGATGAGCTGAGCATTTGATGCTCAGCTTCAGTAGCCGTTGGATACCGACGTCGAGCGGCTGCCAAAGACCAGTACAGCCGCCGGGGACGAAAAGGATGATGATGGTGGGATGGTTCTCTTTCATCCAGTCGAGAAACAGCCTAGACTTGTGGACGGACCAGCAATCAATTTGCCAGATAGAGAATTGGGTGGGAGGAAGCCCGAGTGTCTTCTTGGTGGAATCGAAGTACGGTGCAATGATACCGTCAACCAGTAGGTGCATGGTGTCGTGGTTGGACCAGTAAGTAGCGGTGGTGGACGGAACCGTACTGTAGCCGAGCTCAATGGCCTCGTCATAGCGTTTCGAAGCCGGGGAGGGACAAGACGCCGCTGTCTTCCCACCGAACACCGCTTGCATCGGGAGCAATGCGCCACTCGCCGAAATCGACGGGACTGACGTGAACGCGCGCTTCTCCTCCTGCCCGACTGTCGCCACTTGCTTCGCTCCACGCTGTGCCCAGGTCGTGCTAGAGCCCTGCTGGTAAACGAGCTGGGTCTGGTCGGTATTGACGTGCAGGCCCGCGGGGACAGCATAGTCTCGGATGACGTACGACATACAAAGGAAGGCCGCATCGAGAACTTGCTTGTGATTTGCTGGCAGCTTCTGCGCGGCCTTCGTTGCTCAACGCTCGCTCCAACCAAGGGTGTTTCGAAGATAACGGTGCACAAACGACTCCGAGCAGCGGAATTGGCTGCCGTCAGAGCCCATCTTGCACGTGAACAGTTTGGGAGCGGTGTGGCTGATCTGAGAGACCATGATTGCGCGGGCCGTAAGGAGGCTGATCGCGACGCCAGCCTCGCGGAGGGAGGTGAGTTGATGGTTAATACTTTTTCTCAGCTCGGGGTACGGGTGCTAAGAGAAATTATCAGTATGCGCTGAAACCGGAAGATTATCCATACCAATATTCCCGTCCGCGTCGACTGACCACCAGGCGAATTCCCCTTCAATCGGGACACATTGGCCAGCACAGAATCCTTCCATTTCGAAACACCCCGCTGGCGCGCATCCGTGTCAATCCAACGCCCAAGAACCTGTGTCGTGAGCTTGAAGAACAGCACCAGATTAAGTTTCCGCGCCTCGCGCACAATAGCGCTCGGCTTCCAGGGCCTCCCCGCACGAGAGGCAGCTGTAATGATCTGCGCCCAGACGAAGGGCGAGAACCAGTTGGTGAGTTTGGCATCCTTCTTCTTATTTTTCTCCTTCTGCTTCCGCCCGCAAGATTTATTGTTTTTCTTACTGGCAGCGGTGTACTCGCGATGGGGACGGAACAGCTCCGCGGTAGTAACGTCGATGGGTCCGCCGGTCTCATCAAACTCAACGAGGTCAACACATTTCTGAATCGTCGTGTCAGCAAGGCAGACCAGTAAATAATAAAGAACTCACGCGTTTCTGGCTAGGGACATGCCCATCCGCAATTTTCTGGTTCCGTTCCCGCTCGCGGAAGCGCTACATCCGCTCGGTCGCTTTTGCGCGCTTCCGGCCGGCCTTCATGCGCAACATGATTGACTGGTCCCAAAGCTCCACCTCGGCCTGCTCCGCGTACGCGCGCCTCGCGCTCCATACGAACACCTCTCTCTGCGGCAGTCTCCACCTTGAAGAAGCAAATGATCTTGGGCCGGGGAGGACCAGACTTGGCGGCGGCAACGGCAACTGGCGGATCGGGAGGGGAGGTGTTAACGGGCGGGGAGGGGGGAGGGGAGAGGTTGGAAGGCTTGTCGCCGCTGCTGTCGGTACTGTCAATGTCATCGAGATCGGACATCGTGTCGTTACGATTGCAGGTACTAACTCTTTCCTCGTCGGAGTGATACTCGATATCCTGCAGGTCAGGCATCGAGTCGGTGTCGGAGTCTTCAGCCCCATCCTCATCATTGTCAGAGGAGTCCGAAACGTCCTGGAGGTCGGGCAGGGAATTGGTGTCGGAATCCACCTCGATGGCGTCACGAGCACCTTCACGAGCTGTAGACGACTCTGACGCCGAGGTATGCGGGCGCGCAGGCGGCGCCTCGTCGTCAGAGTCCTATGTGGTGTCACGAGCACCGACACAATCCTTCAGTTCTGCTCGAAGGTCAGAAAAGGTACTGGCTAAAATATAATTACAACTCACCCGGTTTGTCGAGTTGGGAGTCAGGTGGTAACGAGGCGTCGTCCTCAGGACCCCAAGCGTACTCATCTGCGCCAGTACCGCTCGTAGCGCCGTTGTTAGCGGTCTGGGAGTCGGCCTCGGTGCGATAACCATCACGCGAACCAAATACATCCACCGAGTGCTGACGGCGAGGACGCGGGGATGGAAAATCAAATTTGAGGGGAGAGGGAAGGCGGATAGTGCTTTGAATGCCACGTTTATAGATACGCCGCCTCGCAGGGCTTGGAGCAGGTGTGGGCGCGTCAGGGTGGCCTTTGGCACGCTTGACACCGGCAGCAGTTGTCCCAGGAACTTGAGCAGAAGGAACGTGATAGGCGAAGGTGAATTTCGCACCCTGTGTTGTGTCGCGAAGGAGAACTGGGGTGTCGGAGTCCCGCTCAGATTCGGAGTCGATGGAGAGATCAAGAGGATGGGTGGCTGTGTATTGATCGGTGCGGTCATCCGAGTCTTCGTCCTCCATGATCGCAAGGGCTCTGGCAATCTCCAGCTGTCCGGTTTAATGAGTACTGACGAAAATTATAGTGCAGGAACACATACCCGATCCAAAGCCCACTTCGCAATTTTATTGAACACTTCAAGTCGAGTGGGGACGAAGTTTTCACCGCGAGCGCTGAGACGGATCTCGGGATCGACGAGATGCTGGAAACAGTTATCCACCAGCATCCCGCACGAAAACCCATCTGTCTGCTCAGCAATTGGGAGGTCATCCAACACCAGGGGCGCTGCCGTATGCTGCTCAAGCCACCAACGACACGCTGTCAACAACGTCTGAGGTATGTGATTTTTAAACGAGTCGCCATAGCGGATCTTGGCAGTAGGGTGAGAAAGGTCGAAGACGAGACCAATCCAATGATCCTCCTCCGATATCTCTCCCAGATGCCCACTGGTTATCAGCGCAGCTTGATTTCGGACCAGATCATCCACAACGTCACGAAGCCATCGAAACTCTCGGGCTGTCTGGTACGTATCACCGCCGGCTTTGTGGGCCTCGATGATCTTGGGTGCGAGAGCAACGCCTTGGACACGAAACTTCTTGGCCAAATCAGGATCGGCGTCAATTTTGTGACGGAGGAGCTCAAGCATGTCGTCCTGCTGGGAATCGGCCAACCAGTGTGGCCCGAGGAGACACCAAAGCTGATGCACCGGCTCCGAGTTCGACAAGCCAGGCGGCTTTTCCCACCCCCACGGCAGGAGGCTGAGAATGTGGCTTGTCTCGTCCACAAGCGCTGCCAGTTTTGGATTTTTCTTATATGACTTCTTGTGCTTGGCGACCCAGTCTGAGCTCGTCAACCAATAGCCCCAAATGTCGCGCTTGAAGTCGATGATCCAAATCCAGTATGTTAGGACCCACAGTGGAAAGTGAGTTACCACCCCGTCACTGAGATGACTATATACCAGGGATTTACTGCCATCCAGCCACGCCTGGCGACTGCCCGCGGCAAGCTTCCGGATGATTTTTGCTTCCGGAATGGGAAGACGCCGGCGAAAGATGGTGTCCTTGTCGACTCGATCCGGAGTGACGTGGGTGAAGTACTGAGCAGGCTGAGTAGCGCTGCTTGCGATGGCCTCGAGCGGCACGGTAAAGTCGACCATTTTTGCGATAGAAATCATAGGGGAGGGGAGGAGGTCGAAATAAAATTCCTGGGGGATGGTAAAGGCTTCTTTGGCGGCGCGATGGACTCTCGGCGGCACAGAAGCCATAGATTTGCCCTGGCCAATCCAGTCAGACTCCTTGAAAGGGGTTTCTGGGCTCATTGTTGAAGTAGAGCTGCACGAGTGAGGGATGAAAAGTTTCGCTAAATTTTATCTTAACCCCACAATATATTCAAAGTACATGAAACTGGAATATTGAGTCGTGAGCGGGTCTTTCCGTTCATATTTTGATAGCCTCTGGTGTATATGTAGTCGGCTGCAACTGAAAGTCAGCATTGAGTTGAATAACCCAAATCACGCAGAAAATCCCCGCGAAGATGCGGACACCCTACGCGAAATTTTTGGTCGTCACAATCAGCTTCTTGCACTCCTTGAGGCGTTGGGAGGGCCGGTTGAACAAATGAACACTTGAACGGTCAGTGACACGGTACTTTCCGATTTGAACACTTGGGAAAATGAACAGTTGAGGTGACGTGTGACACCCTATGAACACTTGGTCGAAATGATACAGTATTTCAACTGGTCAATCTCTTCTAGTTGCTAGAACCCGAAGTTCAGCTCGAGCTTACGCTAACCGTTTACTCACACGGCCACTGGCATTTTATTACCGACGAAGCCCCTCCATCCGTTCAACTTGCCTGCGCAGGGGTCAATTACACGACGATTCGGCGTGATTCAATATTATTTACCGCATGGTATTTAGCTATGTAAGTCTAATCCGACGAATTTTCGCATGCAGGTTCCGGTGGAACTCCAGCCAGTGTAATCCAGCCACAAGCAGCGGCATTCCTCGGCATTCCTGGTTTGCGAGGAGAGGAAGTTGGCCGCATATTAGACCGATCGCCCGGGTGCTTCCCTGTCCATCACACTATTCGGCTCATTACGAAAGTAGTAATCCAGTGTTCCCTCATTTCTAAAGCCTTTTCAACTAAGTAGATCTCAACATATAGAGGAAATCGGAAAGTTTGCTTCGAGGATCGCTTCATAATCAACTTAAATATGTTCCCCAACATTTCTGAGGCAGGGCTGAGAGCCGTGAAGCTTTTTGCTCGGGTGATCAAACTTTTCGAATCTCATCAATACCACCAAAAAACCTTCACAGTTCTCAGCTCTCACCTAAAATCCACGGGATACTGTACTATTTCGACCAAGTGTTCATCAATTTGGAAAATTTCGATCTCCGGGATGGCCGATAAATTTTCTTTTGGTTTATGTAAGGTGATTTTAGCACACATCAAAAAAAAAATCGGGTGTCACCGTCACCTGAACACTTGGTCGAAATAGTACAGTATCCCGTGGATTTTAGGTGAGAGCTGAGAACTGTGAAGGTTTTTTGGTGGTATTGATGAGAGTCCATTATTGAGGAGGCACGGATAAATCTTCTAGATGTGAGTCAACCACGTGGATGCGCGGCCCTGACTTTGATTTTTCTGCCTCACAGAATTTCCGGCGGCGTCGAAAGTGAACTCTGTGGTACCCCGCGGCTAGCTAAAGGTGTCGTACTTCCTTTCATTCTGGTTGCCGGGTGTCGCTCGAATGCTGGCGTTGAGATTCCTGCGCTATCCGCTACATGAGGCTCACTTCCCCTTGACTGGCTGCCGAATACATCTGTCGCCTTCCTGTCTGCTACGTACTGCACTATGATCGCTCACATGCTACTAAGCAGAAACAAAATAAATCTTGGCGGACTCGTCTAGGGTAAAGGACAAGGCGAGCGTTGCTGCCTTCCAGAGTCCAGAGTCGGTCGCGAATATGCCGCCCTAGCTCCGCCTTTGTATCACACTCGCACATAGGACAACACCGATTTGGAAGCGTTAGGTTTGTGCGCGCTTCGGCAACCCAACTCCTGTGCACTAAATGAAAGATACCGTACAGTGTCGGACGTGTCCCAATCATTATCAGTTGTGCCAAGGCGGTTGGACCGGCCTTTCGGATTCAGTCGCCAGTAGCGAATAGGCCACTATAATATTGATAATTGGAATGTCGCTGAATCTGTCTCGGGACCAATAATACGTGACTTCGTCGCTTGAATTAGTCTATACTAAGACGAGACTGTTGAATGTCGTGCAGTCGAAAGGCGGGGCCGGCGGGCCAGTTCACTACATTTTTCCCAGGGTTTACACAGGGTCGACATTGGCTGACGTCTGTGGACGTGTGCCGACAGCGACTGATCCACTGTCGGCAGACTCTGCCGATGGGGCTACAGATGCAGGACTGAGGACTTTCATATCTCCCAAAAGATTCGAGCCTTCATAGCGGTGAGTTGCGTTTACCCCGAGATAATGCAGGAATCACGTCATCTTATTTTGCACGTGTGGAGGGGCACGGAAAGATATAAAAGTGGCATCCAGCCGAAACCCACATCATCACTTCTCACTTCGAAGTAACTCCGAGAAGACTCAACATGTACATACGAAACCTCTCCCTCATCACTCTGCTCGCCGTTCTCTCCGGCGTCAAAGCGCAGAAGGAAGAATGGTTGTGCAATTGCACCATGAAAGCTGTATACGACCCGGTGATCACCAAGCAGTGCTGCGCCCAAGCTGGCGGCAATCTCGTTGCCCCGCCGCCGGTATGTACTTGCTCTTGCCTTTAACTAACTGCCTTCGCGTTTACTAACGACATTCGTCGGAATTGTAAAGCCCCAGTGCGATCTCTTTGGTAGCCCCCTCGTGGGCCCGGCGCAAAACTTCATCGACTGCTGCGTTAAGTTTGGAGACGGGTTCTGTTGCGTGCCAGCCAACGGTACCGCAACTTGACCGAAAGAGGTGCGCTTTTCCGTGTGCGAGGAGATTCCCGTTGACACACGCCGACAGAGCAATACTGTCACAGACAGTATGAAGAAAGTTCCGAATATTTGTGCTCCGGGGTTTAGGATGGAACCAGAAAAGGTCGAAGAGGTTGTGTTTCTATTGTCGTGGTGAATCAAGATGTGGAAAAATCCTGCTCACCCGAAGCTTACAGTAAGACTCGGAGCGCTAGTCAGGAACATTTGACCATGGCGACTGACCTTGAGATTCCGCCTGAATTGGAATTGTTTTTTGCGGGCAAACGGTGCCTGAAGAATCCTGAAAGACAGTATGATGATCGTCAAGCGCATAAAATGGCAATGAGACTGCTATCAGAATATCAGATCTTTTTTTTGACGACGGGACGGGACGACCTGTCCTACCTGAAGTCTTTTCAAGATCCGCAATCTCCGCTGGTACAGCATCCACTTGCCGAAGGTGCTAGAACAATGCTTCTTTCTTCGGAAAATGCGAAAACTCAGATAAGTGCGACAACTCATGTTCAAGATTTTTGCTTCGGACGGAATGGTACACAGGGCCGCGGCCGACTCCGTTATATATCAGGCTGAGAGGATGTTCTCACGCTCTGACCACCACCATGTCGGCTCGCCGATTCATGCCCCAGCACCAACAACCCCATATCGACCCGATTCTGTCAGCCCACTCTGCCCAGATCGTCTTTTCTCCCACCAGCAGCGACTAGAAACCCTCCTGGAGTCCGCTCTGGCAACTTTAGCCCTCATACATGACATTGCCACTCATGACATTTACCATTCTGCCCATGTTCTGGAGATCCTCGGTGCCCTGAATAGTGCTGGCAAGGTTCGGTTCGAAAATCGGTCCGAACCTGAACCGAACCTGAACCGAACACGATTTTCAGGTTCGGGTTCGGCCAACCCCTGAACCGAACGCCGCGTTCAGGTTCGGCGTTCGCGCCTCAAGCCGCTTGAACCGAACCCCGAACCGAAAGAAGGTAAAATAGTGGATTTTAGACATATTTTGGGAATTTTGTGGTGAATTCTGACCTTCCTTTCTGAAGCTCTATGCAGGATTTATGCCTCTGTACCCCAGGGTTTGACCCGAATTTGATTTCACATGGATCTCACGACCCTCTTGTCTAATTTATCAATGCAGAATTTTCCAACCGTGGGATTTTGTTGATTTAAGGGCCATTTAGGCTCCGGAGGCGACTCTAGATGCAACTGACACGGTAAGCATAAAGAAACATCCAATACCTATCTTCATAGACGACTTTTTTCTTCCCCGAGAACACCGAATTTTGCTCAGGTTCGAACCGTTCGAACGCCGAACCGAACCTGAACCTGCGTTCAGGTTCGAGGTTCAGGGGGTGGCTGAACCGGACGTGGCGTTCGAGTTCGGCGTTCAGGGAAATGTGCCCTGAACTCGAACCGAACCGAACCTTGCCAGCACTAGCCCTGAATCGACACATATCAGCCCCAGTTGTTGCACACACCACTGCCCCTCCTCTTGCCCCTCCCCCTGCTGCCACCGACGCATCCCACCGGACCCAATTCCCTCCCCCGTTCTCGACAAAGGGACAAAGGCCAGCCACGTTTCGTATGCTCGGGCCGTTTCGGCCGAGGCCGAGCACAGCCACCCCGTTCGATTGGCGAATTCTAGCCAGGCGGACATCATTATGCGGCTCGATAACGACCTTGCCAACGCAGCATGCGCGGCTACCGGCACACACCCCGCAGAAATATTCAATGCCCTGCTCGGAGCTGAGTTTCCCGATCAAGGACTCTTTGCTGGCGTGCGCTGGACCCGCAATGGGAATCTTGTCATTCAAATCCATCCAGGCATGGCAACTACGGGATTTATCCTTGACAAATATGCGAGTCAGATTTGGGACACGCTCCGCCCAATTCTGCAGTTCCCTGTGGGTCATCCGTCTCCGGTTTTTTAGACGGGTGACTCCTGGCACTCTGTGGTGTTCCACAAGGTCCTTGCTCTGCGCAATCGGACCTTCTACACCCTTCCAGCTCTGCAAAAGTCGCTCGAGAGTGGAGGATTTCACCATGCCGTGAAAGCCTTTTCGGTATTGTGCACAGATGAAGAGCTACACCGCAGGCACACCTAGTTTCTTCCAGTCCCTCTCCGAGTGACAGTGACTTCCCACAAGGCGGCACAGCGGCTCCTCAATTTAGGTGGCCTTATCCTCGGCGGCAGATGTCGGGCTTCGCAGTACGTTCCACGCCAACGTTTGACCCCCTCGCACACAGTTCCATCGCCATCATAATCACACAGCAGCATCGACGGCCACCCTCTTTCCTTTTCCCCTCCATGCCTATCTCATTTACGAACTCACTCACGACCATTGCTACTTTTGGCCCTTTGCCCACCGCGGAAGTTCCGCTTCGCGCGCCGTCCTGTCACGGCGTCGCAAAGTTTCGTGCCCAAGACTCACCCAGCCAGCTATAGACCCACAACCAGTTACTATTTAGATTAGTATTATATCTACCATATGTCTTAGACACAACGGATATAAAACACGGATTCCATATATATATATATATATATATATCAGGCTTGATTCCGAATTGATGCCGCGTTCGGCACTACGATGTTCAACTTACTTCCATGCTTTGGAGTCAGTTGTCTTTGAGCCTCATCTACTAGACGGCATTAGTTCACCCTACTGCTACGCACCTCATACTTAGATTTCTGACTTGCAACAAAACAAAAAGAGGCCACACTACAGTATACTTATGCCGACTCCCCTATTCCGCAAAATACTCTTGCATCCACCATCAACAAAGTGCCCTCTGAAAAAATACCTGTTTCTATCTGCACAAAAGGGCTGGTGGGTTATTCTCAGTCCACCAGCCCAGAATGTATCGCCAGCAAAGCATCACCCATGTCCCCCTCTCTGTCATGATCATGATCGGATCACGGCTCGGCACGCACAGGCAAAAAACCTCGTACCTCGCAATGTAGCATACAGCTCCACCGCGTTGTCGAGATGATTGGTTTGTTCGGTAGACAAGTTATCGGTGGAACTTGAAGGGATTCCACAGTGTTCCCCCTAAAGGCCTTTTGATCAATTTCCCACGCGGTTTAACAACACCAATTTTATTCACGCAAAATAATAGTCCTCCGCAAAGTATTCCTCATCTGAGTCTCAGTAGTGTTGCTACAGACTCGTGATTTTGATGAGGCACAATTAGCCTGAACCTTTGGTCGTAATAGTACAGTACTACGGTTTATATACGAAAATAGGTGTTTGGCGATCAAATGTGCCTGGTGACTAATTAGTGTTTAGGGTTGATTCAGGTATTTACTGCTATTTGCGGAACTTAGGGCGCGGAAGATTCAAGTTTTTCAGTAGAATTTTCAGTGAAAAATGTTATTTGTTTTTCAGACATTTTTCACTGAAAAAAGTGGTGAAAAATTTAAACTTTTTTCACCACTTTCAAACTTTCTTTCAAAATTTTCACCTTAGGCTCAAGAAATGGTGAAAATATTTTAAGTTTTTCAGCTACTTTTTCAGTGAAAAATGTCTGAAAAACAAAGGACATTTTTCACCAAAAATTCTACTGAAAAACTTGAATCTTCCAACCAGTGGCTAGGGAAGAGTATTAACTGGTTAGGTAGGAATACGGTCAGCCCACTTGAAGTACCCTACTTTCTAAAAATGTTATTTAAAATCACCGCCCAAATATGGACCTGAGACAATGATGCATGCATTATATAAGGTCATGGCACTGGTTGGAAGATTCAAGTTTTTCAGTAGAATTTTTGGCGAAAAATGTTGTTTGTTTTTCAGACATTTTTCACTGAAAAAGTAGCTGAAAAACTTAAAAAATATTTTCACCATTTCTTGAGCCTCAGGTGAAAATTTTGAAAGAAAGTTTGAAAGTGGTGAAAAAAGTTTAAATTTTTCACCACTTTTTTCAGTGAAAAATGTCTGAAAAACAAATAACATTTTTCACTGAAAATTCTACTGAAAAACTTGAATCTTCCGCGCCCTAAGTTCCGCAAATAGCAGTAAATACCTGAATCAACCCTAAACACTAATTAGTCACCAGGCACATTTGATCGCCAAACACCTATTTTCGTATATAAACCGTAGTACTGTACTATTACGACCAAAGGTTCAGGCTAATTGTGCCTCATCAAAATCACGAGTCTGTAGCAACACTACTGAGACTCAGATGAGGAATACTTTGCGGAGGACTATTATTTTGCGTGAATAAAATTGGTGTTGTTAAACCGCGTGGGAAATTGATCAAAAGGCCTTTAGGGGGAACACTGTGGAATCCCTTCAAGTTCCACCGATAACTTGTCTACCGAACAAACCAATCATCTCGACAACGCGGTGGAGCTGTATGCTACATTGCGAGGTACGAGGTTTTTTGCCTGTGCGTGCCGAGCCGTGATCCGATCATGATCATGACAGAGAGGGGGACATGGGTGATGCTTTGCTGGCGATACATTCTGGGCTGGTGGACTGAGAATAACCCACCAGCCCTTTTGTGCAGATAGAAACAGGTATTTTTTCAGAGGGCACTTTGTTGATGGTGGATGCAAGAGTATTTTGCGGAATAGGGGAGTCGGCATAAGTATACTGTAGTGTGGCCTCTTTTTGTTTTGTTGCAAGTCAGAAATCTAAGTATGAGGTGCGTAGCAGTAGGGTGAACTAATGCCGTCTAGTAGATGAGGCTCAAAGACAACTGACTCCAAAGCATGGAAGTAAGTTGAACATCGTAGTGCCGAACGCGGCATCAATTCGGAATCAAGCCTGATATATATATATATATATATATATATGGAATCCGTGTTTTATATCCGTTGTGTCTAAGACATATGGTAGATATAATACTAATCTAAATAGTAACTGGTTGTGGGTCTATAGCTGGCTGGGTGAGTCTTGGGCACGAAACTTTGCGACGCCGTGACAGGACGGCGCGCGAAGCGGAACTTCCGCGGTGGGCAAAGGGCCAAAAGTAGCAATGGTCGTGAGTGAGTTCGTAAATGAGATAGGCATGGAGGGGAAAAGGAAAGAGGGTGGCCGTCGATGCTGCTGTGTGATTATGATGGCGATGGAACTGTGTGCGAGGGGGTCAAACGTTGGCGTGGAACGTACTGCGAAGCCCGACATCTGCCGCCGAGGATAAGGCCACCTAAATTGAGGAGCCGCTGTGCCGCCTTGTGGGAAGTCACTGTCACTCGGAGAGGGACTGGAAGAAACTAGGTGTGCCTGCGGTGTAGCTCTTCATCTGTGCACAATACCGAAAAGGCTTTCACGGCATGGTGAAATCCTCCACTCTCGAGCGACTTTTGCAGAGCTGGAAGGGTGTAGAAGGTCCGATTGCGCAGAGCAAGGACCTTGTGGAACACCACAGAGTGCCAGGAGTCACCCGTCTAAAAAACCGGAGACGGATGACCCACAGGGAACTGCAGAATTGGGCGGAGCGTGTCCCAAATCTGACTCGCATATTTGTCAAGGATAAATCCCGTAGTTGCCATGCCTGGATGGATTTGAATGACAAGATTCCCATTGCGGGTCCAGCGCACGCCAGCAAAGAGTCCTTGATCGGGAAACTCAGCTCCGAGCAGGGCATTGAATATTTCTGCGGGGTGTGTGCCGGTAGCCGCGCATGCTGCGTTGGCAAGGTCGTTATCGAGCCGCATAATGATGTCCGCCTGGCTAGAATTCGCCAATCGAACGGGGTGGCTGTGCTCGGCCTCGGCCGAAACGGCCCGAGCATACGAAACGTGGCTGGCCTTTGTCCCTTTGTCGAGAACGGGGGAGGGAATTGGGTCCGGTGGGATGCGTCGGTGGCAGCAGGGGGAGGGGCAAGAGGAGGGGCAGTGGTGTGTGCAACAACTGGGGCTGATATGTGTCGATTCAGGGCTAGTGCTGGCAAGGTTCGGTTCGGTTCGAGTTCAGGGCACATTTCCCTGAACGCCGAACTCGAACGCCACGTCCGGTTCAGCCACCCCCTGAACCTCGAACCTGAACGCAGGTTCAGGTTCGGTTCGGCGTTCGAACGGTTCGAACCTGAGCAAAATTCGGTGTTCTCGGGGAAGAAAAAAGTCGTCTATGAAGATAGGTATTGGATGTTTCTTTATGCTTACCGTGTCAGTTGCATCTAGAGTCGCCTCCGGAGCCTAAATGGCCCTTAAATCAACAAAATCCCACGGTTGGAAAATTCTGCATTGATAAATTAGACAAGAGGGTCGTGAGATCCATGTGAAATCAAATTCGGGTCAAACCCTGGGGTACAGAGGCATAAATCCTGCATAGAGCTTCAGAAAGGAAGGTCAGAATTCACCACAAAATTCCCAAAATATGTCTAAAATCCACTATTTTACCTTCTTTCGGTTCGGGGTTCGGTTCAAGCGGCTTGAGGCGCGAACGCCGAACCTGAACGCGGCGTTCGGTTCAGGGGTTGGCCGAACCCGAACCTGAAAATCGTGTTCGGTTCAGGTTCGGTTCAGGTTCGGACCGATTTTCGAACCGAACCTTGCCAGCACTATTCAGGGCACCGAGGATCTCCAGAACATGGGCAGAATGGTAAATGTCATGAGTGGCAATGTCATGTATGAGGGCTAAAGTTGCCAGAGCGGACTCCAGGAGGGTTTCTAGTCGCTGCTGGTGGGAGAAAAGACGATCTGGGCAGAGTGGGCTGACAGAATCGGGTCGATATGGGGTTGTTGGTGCTGGGGCATGAATCGGCGAGCCGACATGGTGGTGGTCAGAGCGTGAGAACATCCTCTCAGCCTGATATATAACGGAGTCGGCCGCGGCCCTGTGTACCATTCCGTCCGAAGCAAAAATCTTGAACATGAGTTGTCGCACTTATCTGAGTTTTCGCATTTTCCGAAGAAAGAAGCATTGTTCTAGCACCTTCGGCAAGTGGATGCTGTACCAGCGGAGATTGCGGATCTTGAAAAGACTTCAGGTAGGACAGGTCGTCCCGTCCCGTCGTCAAAAAAAAGATCTGATATTCTGATAGCAGTCTCATTGCCATTTTATGCGCTTGACGATCATCATACTGTCTTTCAGGATTCTTCAGGCACCGTTTGCCCGCAAAAAACAATTCCAATTCAGGCGGAATCTCAAGGTCAGTCGCCATGGTCAAATGTTCCTGACTAGCGCTCCGAGTCTTACTGTAAGCTTCGGGTGAGCAGGATTTTTCCACATCTTGATTCACCACGACAATAGAAACACAACCTCTTCGACCTTTTCTGGTTCCATCCTAAACCCCGGAGCACAAATATTCGGAACTTTCTTCATACTGTCTGTGACAGTATTGCTCTGTCGGCGTGTGTCAACGGGAATCTCCTCGCACACGGAAAAGCGCACCTCTTTCGGTCAAGTTGCGGTACCGTTGGCTGGCACGCAACAGAACCCGTCTCCAAACTTAACGCAGCAGTCGATGAAGTTTTGCGCCGGGCCCACGAGGGGGCTACCAAAGAGATCGCACTGGGGCTTTACAATTCCGACGAATGTCGTTAGTAAACGCGAAGGCAGTTAGTTAAAGGCAAGAGCAAGTACATACCGGCGGCGGGGCAACGAGATTGCCGCCAGCTTGGGCGCAGCACTGCTTGGTGATCACCGGGTCGTATACAGCTTTCATGGTGCAATTGCACAACCATTCTTCCTTCTGCGCTTTGACGCCGGAGAGAACGGCGAGCAGAGTGATGAGGGAGAGGTTTCGTATGTACATGTTGAGTCTTCTCGGAGTTACTTCGAAGTGAGAAGTGATGATGTGGGTTTCGGCTGGATGCCACTTTTATATCTTTCCGTGCCCCTCCACACGTGCAAAATAAGATGACGTGATTCCTGCATTATCTCGGGGTAAACGCAACTCACCGCTATGAAGGCTCGAATCTTTTGGGAGATATGAAAGTCCTCAGTCCTGCATCTGTAGCCCCATCGGCAGAGTCTGCCGACAGTGGATCAGTCGCTGTCGGCACACGTCCACAGACGTCAGCCAATGTCGACCCTGTGTAAACCCTGGGAAAAATGTAGTGAACTGGCCCGCCGGCCCCGCCTTTCGACTGCACGACATTCAACAGTCTCGTCTTAGTATAGACTAATTCAAGCGACGAAGTCACGTATTATTGGTCCCGAGACAGATTCAGCGACATTCCAATTATCAATATTATAGTGGCCTATTCGCTACTGGCGACTGAATCCGAAAGGCCGGTCCAACCGCCTTGGCACAACTGATAATGATTGGGACACGTCCGACACTGTACGGTATCTTTCATTTAGTGCACAGGAGTTGGGTTGCCGAAGCGCGCACAAACCTAACGCTTCCAAATCGGTGTTGTCCTATGTGCGAGTGTGATACAAAGGCGGAGCTAGGGCGGCATATTCGCGACCGACTCTGGACTCTGGAAGGCAGCAACGCTCGCCTTGTCCTTTACCCTAGACGAGTCCGCCAAGATTTATTTTGTTTCTGCTTAGTAGCATGTGAGCGATCATAGTGCAGTACGTAGCAGACAGGAAGGCGACAGATGTATTCGGCAGCCAGTCAAGGGGAAGTGAGCCTCATGTAGCGGATAGCGCAGGAATCTCAACGCCAGCATTCGAGCGACACCCGGCAACCAGAATGAAAGGAAGTACGACACCTTTAGCTAGCCGCGGGGTACCACAGAGTTCACTTTCGACGCCGCCGGAAATTCTGTGAGGCAGAAAAATCAAAGTCAGGGCCGCGCATCCACGTGGTTGACTCACATCTAGAAGATTTATCCGTGCCTCCTCAATAATGGACTCTCATCAATACCACCAAAAAACCTTCACAGTTCTCAGCTCTCACCTAAAATCCACGGGATACTGTACTATTTCGACCAAGTGTTCAGGTGACGGTGACACCCGATTTTTTTTTTGATGTGTGCTAAAATCACCTTACATAAACCAAAAGAAAATTTATCGGCCATCCCGGAGATCGAAATTTTCCAAATTGATGAACACTTGGTCGAAATAGTACAGTATCCCGTGGATTTTAGGTGAGAGCTGAGAACTGTGAAGGTTTTTTGGTGGTATTGATGAGATTCGAAAAGTTTGATCACCCGAGCAAAAAGCTTCACGGCTCTCAGCCCTGCCTCAGAAATGTTGGGGAACATATTTAAGTTGATTATGAAGCGATCCTCGAAGCAAACTTTCCGATTTCCTCTATATGTTGAGATCTACTTAGTTGAAAAGGCTTTAGAAATGAGGGAACACTGGATTACTACTTTCGTAATGAGCCGAATAGTGTGATGGACAGGGAAGCACCCGGGCGATCGGTCTAATATGCGGCCAACTTCCTCTCCTCGCAAACCAGGAATGCCGAGGAATGCCGCTGCTTGTGGCTGGATTACACTGGCTGGAGTTCCACCGGAACCTGCATGCGAAAATTCGTCGGATTAGACTTACATAGCTAAATACCATGCGGTAAATAATATTGAATCACGCCGAATCGTCGTGTAATTGACCCCTGCGCAGGCAAGTTGAACGGATGGAGGGGCTTCGTCGGTAATAAAATGCCAGTGGCCGTGTGAGTAAACGGTTAGCGTAAGCTCGAGCTGAACTTCGGGTTCTAGCAACTAGAAGAGATTGACCAGTTGAAATACTGTATCATTTCGACCAAGTGTTCATAGGGTGTCACACGTCACCTCAACTGTTCATTTTCCCAAGTGTTCAAATCGGAAAGTACCGTGTCACTGACCGTTCAAGTGTTCATTTGTTCAACCGGCCCTCCCAACGCCTCAAGGAGTGCAAGAAGCTGATTGTGACGACCAAAAATTTCGCGTAGGGTGTCCGCATCTTCGCGGGGATTTTCTGCGTGATTTGGGTTATTCAACTCAATGCTGACTTTCAGTTGCAGCCGACTACATATACACCAGAGGCTATCAAAATATGAACGGAAAGACCCGCTCACGACTCAATATTCCAGTTTCATGTACTTTGAATATATTGTGGGGTTAAGATAAAATTTAGCGAAACTTTTCATCCCTCACTCGTGCAGCTCTACTTCAACAATGAGCCCAGAAACCCCTTTCAAGGAGTCTGACTGGATTGGCCAGGGCAAATCTATGGCTTCTGTGCCGCCGAGAGTCCATCGCGCCGCCAAAGAAGCCTTTACCATCCCCCAGGAATTTTACTGAAAAAGTAGCTGAAAAACTTAAAAAATATTTTCACCATTTCTTGAGCCTCAGGTGAAAATTTTGAAAGAAAGTTTGAAAGTGGTGAAAAAAGTTTTAATTTTCCACCACTATTTTCAGTGAAAAATATCCGAAAAACAAACAACATTTTTCACTGAAAATTCTACTTAAAAATTTGAATTTCCCAATCGGTGTGGCACCATGCAGCTGCGCATTTTCACTATGAATCTGTTTGTCTGCTTTTCAAGGCGAACGGAGGAGTATGGCGGTCAGAGTGCCCCTTTAATAAAACAGGGGTAAACTGTCTGTTTTCACCCTAATTTTGACATATGAAAAGATGATTTTCCGCTGATAAAACAAACTTCTTCCCTGTTGAATCTCAATTGCTTTTTTCTTCTTCTTGCACACCCAAAAAAAAAAGCTTTTGGTTCACTGAACAAAGAGTTTTTGGGTCCACAGCAATTTTGAGCTTGAAGTATATATAAAAATGTTTAGACCCACAAAAAAAAAACTAGAGAAAAAAAGTTTACTGCATTTCCTGTAAATAATGGCAATCATCGTTTTTTTTTGGCGTGATTCCCAAAAAGGAAATCACCCGATTTGCTTCCTCCTGCCACGTCCCGACCTCTCTCTCGCCTCTTGCACCATGTCCGACTACGAATACATCGACTCGGGCGACGAACAGGAAAATACGCACCCAGGAAGGAGCCTGGTGGATGGAATGATTGATGATGTGGCCGCAGGACTTAGTACTGAAAGTGCGTGCACATTTTACTCTCCCTGCAACAAGTTCTGACCTCTTGATGAGCAGCTCTTCGAAAATGGGTCGTCGACACCCCCGCACTCGTCCGCTCGCGATCCCAGCCCTCAAAACGCAAGAATGCTTCTTCGATGACCGCCAAATCCGCTGCACCTGCCAAGAAAGCGAGAAAAACTAGAACTATCTGCGACTCGGACTCGGACACCCCCGACCCTCCCCCAGAGGCCCCCCTTGCGTTTACTATCTATATCAACACCCCAAAGAAACAGCCCGCGACCACTGGACGCTCTCGCAGAGCCCCTGCCCCCGAAGAAGTACCTTTTGGCCCATTCACCCTTCTTGCGACCGATACCTATGCCGACTTCATTACCAAACTTGCTGAGACCTTACCCTGCCTCCCGGAAAACATCCACCAGACGAAGATTCAATGGAAGGCAAAAATCCCCAAGAACTCGCAGATCGTTCCGCTCGGGAAGGAGCCTGGCTACAACGCCATGGTCACGGAGATGTCCGCCAAGAAAGCTGGCAGCCGTGGCATCATTCTGACGATGCCTGCGCCTGCGGAACTGATGGAGGAGGTTGTCGTAAGTCTCCCGGACGCATCTCAGGCCGCTTCTCACTAGAAGTCCTGTAGCCGTGGGCAACCAATACAAATGTTGCGGGGGAGGCGGTCCAGAAGTTCGACTACTCCCAGCTCGAGGCAACAGGTCCAGCTGACTCGATACACCAACAGCAGGTGCGTTGCGCATAAATTCGCGCCGGATTGAGTCATTCACCTGTTCCCACAGATAACCTTCAACAAAGCGACCAAGGAGGAGCGCATACTTCTCGAAGAACGTTACCCCATCGGCAACTACCCCCAGATCGACCCAAACAAGCGCATTTACTTCAATCCCAAGACCGGCTTTTACTATGATTTGAATGCAAGTAGAATCGGAGTCTGGTGTAGCGCGATGGTTCTTCTTGGCCCCACAGTGTTTACCCATGAGCTGACATGATTCCACGCAGGCGCAGAAGGAGACCGACGTCGAGACACCGCCGCTTGCGTCGCGATTCTTCGATGCAAGTCAGCGCATAAAGAACATTCCTGGCGTCAATGCGGTGATTCCCCCTGCTCCTCCCGCACCCGCACCCGCATCCGTACCCGCACCCGCTCCTGCTCCTGCTCCCGCACCCGCACCCGCTCTTTCACTCAGCGATTTATTGATGGCATCGATTCTCACCAACGGCGGCGGTGGCGGCGGCCTTGCTGCGCTTTTTCCACAATTCAATACCGTTCCTGCTCCAGCCTTAGCACGCCCGCCTCCGCCTCCCCAGCCCAAGTCGGCACCTCCATCCCCCGTGAAACGGCACTCCGTATCTGTTGATCAGTTCTGCGAAGAGTACAACGTCGACGACGTTGATTGCGTTCACCTCAAGGAGGTTGGATTCCGCCCTGGAGATGCCACACAACCCGAGCGCGACGGTGACCTACAGCATGCCGGCTTCACGCTCTTCGGCTGGCGTCGTATACACGACACGAACGTCCGGTTCAAGGCAGATCTTGGTGCGGGGAAATTCAATGCATAGGTTGTCGTTGATCTCTCTGTTGTTATCCCCTGCATTTCAGTTGTTCTTTACACACAAATCATGGCTTTCGTATTTTGTCCACTCTGTAGCCCCTCTGTAGCCTCTTCGTAGCTTTACCAAATGTAACCCGCATGCTTGAACCAACCGACCGCCATCTCCGCTGTGATACAAGCTGTCGACTCCAAAAGCGCAAGGAAGGGATCATCCTCTTAGTCAATTGTACGGCCATGGCGGCGAAGATACGCTTTCCCTGGAAGGATCAACTACATGAGCCAATAGACAACACGAAGGGAGTGGAGGTACTCACACGTCGAAAAGGACTCCTCTATCGGATTGAAGTCCGGGGAGTAGGCCGGCAGGAACAGAATCATAACTCCTGATCGTTGTGAGGTCGCGGTAGAGAGAGAGATTCAATGACTCACCGTGTTCATTCAGGACCTCGCGCAGGAGCTCGGTGTGGTGGATCCGGCAATTGTCAAGGATGAGGACGCTTTGGACATCTGGATATGGCTTCATGTGTGGCAACTGTGAGAGAATTAGGCCATTGAGGTAGGAAACAAGAGCCACTGACGACATCCTCGACGATGAAGTCAAAGAACTCATATGCGTCCATAGAACCCAAAACAATCCGCGTGGCAATGTATCCCTCCAGGCTCAAGGCGGCAGTAAGGGTGTACCGGTCCGCTCGGACCCAGGCTTCGGAGGATTCCGCCCGCTGACCAAGAGGGGAGCGTCCATAATTTCTCGAGGTAGTGCGGGCGTCCTTGCTCGATTCATCAACTGCCACAAACTCCAGCCCGGTGCCCGAGAAATTGTCGGGATCACGAATGCATGCCCAATATTCTTGTCTCTGTGCCTCATCGCGCTCACAGGCAACCTTTTGGAGGACCTTACGGGTCAGTCCGGCACGTACAAGCGTTGCTTGAAGGGCTGAGATGGAGATGACGATGTCGTGATGGATCGCGAGATGCCAAGCCAGCTCGTCGAGCATAACGGTGGGGTCGTGGAAGAAGACTTGGCGGATGGCTGTAAGAACTGCCAGACTGATGATGCGGTCGCGTCCACGCAATACAGAGGGAGGCTTCGTAGATTGGCCAAACTCCTCGAATATGTCCCGCCATCGATAGAGGCTTCGTGGAGAGACGTGGAGAGACGTGGAGAGCGTAGCAGATGTCTTCAGTCTCCCAACCGGCATTCCAGAGGCGTAGGGCACAGTCCTTGAGGTCGGAGCTAATGCGACGGTTGCCCATAGCGTGAGGATAACGCACAGGAAGGCAAAAGCAGCCAATTTCCTTTTTGGGAATCGCGCCAAAAAAAAAATGATGATTGCCATTATTTACAGGAAATGCAGTAAAATCAAAATACAGTTTTTTTTTCCCACCAACCCACAAAAGTTTTCCTGCGCACCTACAAACCTTCGGAGGTAGGTAGGGGTCCTAACCATAGTTTGATGGCTTGATCCAGTGATATTGTGACGAGAAGGCCCAGATTAAGGGGGACTTGTCACAGTATCAGCAGATCAAGGCATCAAACTAGGGTTAGGACCCCTACCTATGTCCGAAGTTTGTGGTTGACTCAGAAAACTTTTACTATGTTTTGACTTTGGACCTTTTTTTTTTTGTCTTTACTAGATTTTTTTTTCTTGAGTCTAAACTTTTTTATCTCAACCTCAAAATTTCAGTGTGAACTGGAAGTCTTTGTTCGATGAACCAGAAACCAAAGTTTTTAGTGTACAAGTTGTTTCACCTCTGGCCAAAAAAGAAACTGAGGTTAACTAGGTAAGAAGTTTGTTTTCATCTAGCAGAAATTCATGTTTTGGTACGTCAAAATTTACTTGAAAACACAATGTTTACCCCTGTTTTATTAAAGGGGCACTCTGACCGCCATAGAGGAGAACTGCGCCCGCAATCATTGTTTTGCTGAAAATATCATGTTTTGGAAAAAATCGGCCCGTACCCTAAGTTCTGCAAATAGCAGTAACACCTCTGTACCCAGAGTCCAAACACGTCGGTAAACTTGAAGTTCGGCGATCGTGGATCGATCAGAATTCGAAACTGACGCGAGAAACTAGGAACATTCGTCTTGGACTGGGCACCAAGAGCTCCTTGCTCCACAGCGGCATACATTCGGTGCGCGATCGGAGAAATGTGTTACCACAATTCTATGCTTTGCGTTTCCTTTGTGTTGGAGGCGTGGAGTTTGCCGTGTGCATGGTTTCAATTTTGGATGCAATAGCGAGCGTCAAGATGATGGGCAGGCCCGACGCTATTTCGCCTAACCTCTTAGAGTCAGTAAACTCAGAAGCCCTTCCGCTCAACGATATATTTGACTATAAAGTCCGGCTTGCATTCAGCTTTGCGCCTATTTCGAAACTTTGGGGCCAGCGAACTCGCCGATGCCACGATATTGCCCCGTGGATGATCCATGTGATGTCCAACTGAGCAATAGATGTCCGGAAAGCCACTTTTGAATAGAAAAAGAAGTGGCGTTCCGTCACTCTACGAATAGCAATTGATGAATAATGGTGATGTGGCTTTTGAGTGGACATCTGACAACCGATATAAACAGCCCCGCAAAGCCCGAATACCGACGCCCGTTTCTCCTTCTACGTCTGCGAGAACCAGCTGTCGGACAATAGCAGTTGTACATCGTCTCGATGGCAGCCACCCTCGCCAAAGCGATTCCAAAGACCTCTGCAGTTGCGCAGGCGGAGGTCATTGACGCTCCCGTGCTACCCTATGTGAATTGGCGCAAAGATCCAGGCCTGAGGAAGTTGTACTTTTATGCCGCTATCATTTGTGTCGCTTCTGCAACGACTGGTTATGACGGGTACGTCTGCTCGCTTCCAAAAACATAGGCCTTCCCGGCCAAATAACTCTTTCGTGCAGATCTATGTTGAACAATATCCGAATCCTGCCTCAATGGAACGACTACTTCGATAACCCACAAGGCTCCAATCTCGGGCTCTTGACTGCCTTGTATAGTATTGGCAGTATCGCGAGTTTGCCTATCGTGTGAGAACAGCTATTCCCAGGATGACATACTTGATTAACAACTTCCAGACCATTTATTGCAGACCGTTTCGGTCGCAAGGTCGCAATCATTGGCGGATGTATTCTCATGATCATTGCTGCAGGCATCCAAGGCGCGTCTCAGAATCTTGCAAGTGAGTTTCCTTAACGCGGTATGACTTCTCAATTCGACGCCCATGGTATTTAGTGTTCAAGGGAGCTCGCTTCCTTATGGGTTTTGGAAACAGCATGGCACAACTCTCCGCCCCGCTTCTTCTCACAGAGATATGTCATCCTCAACACAGAGGTCGTGTTACAGCCATTTATAACTGCCTCTGGAATCTCGGTTCAATCGGTTCGAAACCCGCTTGCTGCCCGTAGATAGCACTGAATATTCGACTGACACAGTGAATACCTGGCTGACATTCGGCACGAGGAGGATTCCGAGTACCTGGTCTTGGAGAGTCCCAACGATTATTCAAGGTGGTCCATCGGTTATCCAGCTTCTCTTCATCTTCTTCATTCCCGAAAGTCCTCGTTGGCTCATCTCGAAGAACCGCCCAGAAGAAGCTCTCCAAATCCTGGCCAAATACCACGCAAATGGAAATGCCAACGACGCCACAGTTCAATTCGAATACGGCGAAATGAAAGAAACACTTCGATTGGAGTTTCAGTACAAGAAAACGAGCAGTTACTTCGATTTCTTGAAGACTCGCGGGAACAGATATCGCTTATTGCTCATCATCAGTCTCGGGCTCTTCTCGCAGTGGAGTGGGAACGGCCTCGTCAGTTATTACGCCACAAATGTCTACGACAGTGTTGGTATTACCAGTCCAAACTCCCAGCTCGGAATCAACGGTGGTCTATCGATCCTCAGCTTAATCGTCAGTGTAACATTTGCGCTGCTGTGCGATAGAGTCGGACGTCGACCGCTGTTCCTTGCAGCCACCATCGGTAAGCATTGAAGCTCAACGTCGAACTTGATTTATGACTTCGATCCCACAGGGATGCTGATTTGTTTCATTGGCTGGACAGTCTGTTCTGCCGTCTATCAAGATTCGGGAAATGCTGGAGCAGGACGTGCAGTCATCGCATTTATCTGGCTATTCAGTGTCAGTTACGCCTTGGCATGGTCAGGCCTTTTGGTGGCCTACACCGTCGAGATTATGCCTTTCAAGATAAGAGCGAAGGGATTGATGGTTATGAATTTTTGGGTTCAGGTTGCACTGGTGATCAATCAGTACGTCCAGCCATGCTGTGCGTTAGTATCTTGGGATTTATCCTGGGATTGAAATCCATCTTACTACGCCACACTCTTCAAATATCCAGAACTTTCACTAACCGTTCTTCACACAGATATGTGAACCCACTCGGCTTCCAACACTTAAATCCCAACTGGAAGCTCTACACGATTTATACTGTGAGTCTTGGAATCTTTAAGCGGATCTCGTGTGATATTCTTACGCATGCAATAGTGCTGGATTGCTGTGAGTATTGGGATATCTATAGCAATTTCTGACGTGCTGACAACCGATAGTTCGAACTGGTGTTCATCTACATTTTCTACGTCGAAACGAAAGGACCGACTCTGGAAGAGATTGCCAGGATATTCGATGGAGACGAGGCTGAGGTTGCGCAGGTTGATATCGCCGAGAAAGCCACTCGCGATGACTCCATGGAGAAGGTTGGCGTTCCGGGGGAGCAAAAGGAATCACCTTCTGTATAAAATTATGTTGCATGACCGCCCGTCTAAAGGTTTTATACGGGCGTATGGTGATATACTGTGTAAAAACTGTCCTTGTTTTAACATCTTTTTCGGCTGTTTTGTTCGCCAAGTCAATACAACTTTCTAGGTTGCGTTCAATTTTTCGAGCCTAGCGGACGAAGCTTTCGTTCAAGTTAAATGAGGTGCTCGTGGGTTTTCTGCCAAACCTGCCTCTTCACGCATCTGGACCGGTAGTGCCGAAGTGATGGAATATGAGAGGGGCAACAGAGAGCCCATACCCCCCCTTTCGATTGGATTCAGGGTGCTGGTAGGGGACACCATACGAGATTGGCTGAATCTCCATAAAGAAGGGGACGCTGCGAACGCAACGCAGCCGTATTTCTGAGTAAGAAGTGCGATTCGAGCGAACCGAAGCTGGTGAGAAGATTGAATCAGTGTCGCGGGGAATCCGGATGCAAATTTAATTTTTAATTTGAGCACGTACTCATAGCGCAAGAAGAAATTCCGTGAGTTCAATCTCTTGAAACTTGCTTGCCTCAATCAAGCTCGAGCTGGATTGGTTGATGCCGATGGACCCGGGCTCCCAGGGATATACCTCGGCGACCTGCAAAAACCGTGAGTGTATATTCAGGAAGGGATGCTGATAGCGCCTATTTGTCGCGTCGACTCTGGATTGGGTTCGCATTGCTTTCATTGGGATTAGCTCTCCCACCGTCAAGATGTAGGGTCTCGATTTTGTTGAGGATAACTCAATATCGACGGGATATATGAGATTGACCACAAACATAATGGCCAAGACGAGGATGATAGGCGCGATACTCGGGGAGGAGGGAGACAATTATACCATGCTCCAAATCCGGCGTAAATTTTAAGAAGGACGCTGTTGATCGTTCCGGACTGTGGCCGCTGGCCGGTTGTGGGTATGGTATGTAGCCAATTGAACGAACGGGCTGAGTGCGTCCCTGATAACCAAAGAATAAACCAAAGAAGAAAAATTTGACTGGAAGAATTCTGAACTCCGTGGGTTCGAGCCGTCGAGGTTAGACTGGGTCCATCGGCATCCAATTCCGCCTCCGATGCACCAGATCGCCTGGCGCGCAGTTTGGTTGCGAATAACACGTTGGACTCCGGGGACTGCCGACTAATAACCCTGATGAGCATTTGGGGCTCCAGTATTTTTTCATATAGAGGAGATGTAAGTACGGTTGAGACATGGAGAGCCATTACACACCCGAGTGTTGGTGAGTGCCGACGACTTCGTGTCCTCCTAATGTCTGCGTCAATTAAAATTCATCATGCGACTCTGTGGACTCATGAGATATGGACCCCATCCCCTTTCGCACCACAGGAATCCGACTTACAGGGTCTCGGGGCGTGAAGCCTCACCGTTCGTGATCTAAAACCGCCCCACTTCCGCGCTAAAACGGCGCTGTGTTGTGCCGCTTAGTTACAGTATATTTCAACGTAAAGCGGAAGGCGCGGAATTTTCAGTCGTACGCCTTCCACTCTGCCTCGAATATTTGGGCGGGCGCAACATATTTGGCGAACCCCGGCCGAGCGCAGGGCGGGGGCTTAGAACGGATAATTTCCAATTCTGGTGCGTTTGCGATGAACTGAGGGGGAATGGGGCATTGGGTAGTGAGAATAGATGAGGAGGATTTGTACAGCGCGTTAGAACGACGGTCCATCCTCACGGAGAAATGATTTGGTAGCGAGGGAGAATAGAGGCGCGGCCGTGACGCCGTGCATGTCGAGTCGAGCAAGTGGTAACACTTCAGGTGAAGTGCTGTGGCTATGCTCGGCTGCAGCAGCAGCGTGCGGGATGCGGGACAGGAGAGCAGAAAATACAGGGACGCCATGCAAAACGCCGCCATGCAAAACGCGACGCTGCTGTGACGCAGACACGAGAATGCGACTCGCACGGGGGTGGGGATGGAATAAGGGGAGAAGAAGGAAGTCGGGGCAGAGGGGTGACAAGGGCGCTGGAAGATACGCACCAGCGAAATTGCAACCCGCCCATCCATCCACCATCCGACGACCTGTCAAAAATGATCCAGTTCCCAGCGGTGGCGAGCGAGGGGCATAGGAGACACTAGTGCCCAGGGGAGGAGCCAGTCAGTCGGACTGAGGCGCTAGCAGGGAGGGGTGGTACGCGGAGGGAAGTTGTGGACTTGCGCTGAATCATGGCAGCCAGCTGTGGAAAGGGATCACATCGCGATTGACGTCGAAAGAACGCATAACAGTGGTCACAGGGAGTGCGGAAAGCGCAGTGTTGCATAGGTAGTGTGGTTGAGGAAGATGTTAGCAGACGACTGGGTTCCGTGTCGTTGTGCAAGAGAAGAGAGCCCGGATAAGGAAAGACCAGGCGACAGGTGACGGGCAGAAGTTAAGGCTGGGCGAGGGCGAGGGCGCGTGGGGCAGCTATGAGCATGCGCCAGAGCAGGAGGCGGGGTTGTGGGTGTTCAGTACTTTCAGTCATTGTGGTCAGAAGCGACTGGGTGAGCGGATCCTTGAGGCCAACAGCGGAGCCGAGGAGGCTAAGGCTAGGGGAGGGAAGTGGTGCATATAGCGAGGTGGGCGGGCCAGTGGCGAAAGGAAGAGACGATGCGACGTGGCATCCATCAAATGTCAACCAACATCCATCCATCACGAGATTTGATGGCGGAGTTTGAATGGACTGCAAAATTTAATCTGCATCTTGCTTTCATTAGGTTTCGTGACGCCCGTGGCGTAGGATACTGGCTTTCCTTGGAGTATGAGTTCAGTCAGAGTACAGTAGCTGTTTGTTAACTGCTAGTGTGCCGAATCTCAGTTTGTCTGTCAGAATTCGGTCGCGTTGCAGCTTGGTTGCAGGACTTTTTTGACGGCTTTGAGCCATTGGTTATAAGAACGCAATCCCTGGATTTGTTATAACTCGGTTCACACGTAACTTCCAGATTAGATGCCACGCTACGGACACGAGAATGGCGAATAGCCTGCTCTTGGCTTTGTTGAACTTTCCTGCCGGTGTTTTAAAGTGTAGTAATTGCATCCCAAATCAAGACTCCAACTCATGGAGGGCCAGTCGGCCTAGTCCTTGTATTTCAACAACCGAAGAGGTTGTGTGAGGGTCAAGATTAACTTCTGGGCCGGAGCGTCGCACTCCAGAGCGATGTGTTCCAAGGACTCCGTGGTATCGCATTTGTCGCAATTGCTGATAAAGCTGAGTGTATCTATGTGGTCCCAAAATTCACCTACTTTAGTGTATACACTTCCAGTACAAATCTTGCGACAATCTCTGTAACATGGATCTTGTTGATCTCCAGATAGTCTCATCTGACGGCGTGTAGCTCCAAATTTTATCCACTGAACAATGTATGGGATTCAGATTCACAAAAGTACTCTTCCTGTGTGGTTTGGCCTGTAAACTGCGTATTATCTTGGTGAACACTCTGGGAGCCCTCAATAAAAGGATTCCCGGACATTCAAACATAACATCGATTTCAGTGTCGATTTCAATGTTTTGGACGATTTCTGTGGTTGAACCCCTTGTCGAGTTCTTAATAGACATCTTACAGTGCTTAGCCTGTTCGGAATATTTCCTTTCTCACTGATGGCTGAGTAAGCAGAATTATGTGAATTTGCATTGCTACTCCTGCTTCAAAGGAAGGATAGGTCGTAGGACGCTGTGTGTATGTTCATTAACATGTTTTGTATTGTGCTGGGTGCTTCTGGTTTCAACTCTGCTATGAGAACCATATAAATAAGGACATACATAAATCCATCGTTATTAGCATGCTATCTGTGACGCAGCAGGAAGTTATTTTGCCTATTAAACTAGACCGCACACTTCACCGTATAATGAGGAATCCTCAAACAAAAAGTTAGGGCATCCTAAGTTGTATTCCCCTTCAAAAAGGGTCAGCAGTGGAAAATCACCTGAGCTTGTTTACAAAGCCACCAGCCAGAAAGATAAATCCGGGGACCAGCCTAAGCACTGTATAATATCCTTAGGAATAGATTGGTGATAGTTCCAGTGCTTTAAGTGAAGAACTCAGCAAGATATCGGGGTATTTGGGAAAACAACGATTTATGAATGTCTCAAAATCTATTTTGGCCGCAGTTTGGGTTGGCGGGAACAATTTAACTGATCATGAACCTGCCGCCAACTTGGCGTCAGCTGGCGGCAGTCGCCGCACTTTCACACCCGTCAAAGTGAAGGCTTTCACAATCATTAGTACTAGGAATATTTGAACCGTGGGAAAGTTTCTGATCGAATGCGAGGCTCAAAACCGGGCCAGGCCACACCAATTATTTCGACTCATGGAATCAGTCACCTTCGCTCGGAGGTAGGATTCCACAGGGGGAATTGTCTGTTGGGTGAGATTTGGTCCCAAAATTAAATAACTGGTTGTCCTCACTGATAGTTATCTGATAGTCGGCCGACAATTGAATTGTCATGTCAGTCTCAAATACCGCAGGAGGTGGCGCGAAAAGAGGCAATGGGACGCCGGATCCGCACAGTAGGAACACCGCCTGCGCACCGTATTCGACCAAGTGTTCACGTCACAGGTCACAGAGGTTTGTGAATTGAACACTTTTGTACATCGTAACGCATCACAGCCCTCAAAATCGCTGAATTCGGGCGAAATTGATGTCAAAAATTCAATTTTCGCGGCCCGGATTACCATTTACGGAAATTTCCCACGCTGGGAACACCTGGTTTTCTGAACACTTGAGGTCACGCGTAACAACCTGTGAACAGTTGGTCGAAACACTACAGTAATTTCGTCCAGCTGTGCGTAGGTGACCTGAACTGACCTGTTTTAGCCGCCTAAACTGACCCATACCGAGCTACATCCAGCTGAACTGAATCAGCGTAGGAAGGCCCGGAATGCAGTGAGTAACGCTGTAAAACCACCAAGCCGAAATCAGTGCCGAAACAATAAACCAATTTACGCAGCCTTCTGCCGGACTGAAACGTCATCCGAACCTAACCATTTCGGCTTGAGATTCGGATGAGCGGATAAACGGAGGAGCGGAATTGTTTAGTGTCCATAAAACGCGACGTTCATTCAGCCCCCTGCCATAGTTAACGGCTTTCCCTGTTCCCTCGCAATGCATATGCGTACCTCGACTACATTTTTCAAAGCCTTGACTCTTATTCTTCCCCTCCTGGGCCCGGGATCGGTGTTTGGGAAATCTACCCGCCACCAGTACCATGCGTGATCCACGCGGCCACTGCTGTGGAGCAGAAGCTGATTTTCACCACCTTCGTCGAGGAGTTCTATGTTACAAGGTGGACTAGCTTTCCACCACGACCAATACATTGTCTTAACCCCTCCATCCCCATCAACAGAGACATCCCCCGCGCATTCAGCCACATTGCCGCAGACTACATCCAACACAACCCCGTCGAGCTGGACGGAGTCACCTCTTCGTTCGACTTTCTCGACCCGATCTTTTCAAACACATCTGTCACCGTGCAGATTCTGCATCGGGTGTTTGAGGCTGGTGGATGGGCTTCTGGACGAGCCGACAGCGATTTTGGACTTGTTTAGGTTTGATGGGACGTGTGTGCAAGAACACTGGGATGTGATACAGGAGCGCCCAGTGAATGCTCCGAATCCGCATGCGTTGTTCTGATCGGACAGTACTCCGTTGCCAAATAGCAGCAAATAGCATATGGGGGCGCTTTTATACCCGGTTTGGTAATAGTTTGGTTCCATCACACTTAACGAGCACGAAGCCGGCTGGCGTCGATACGAACAGTTCTGCTCCCAACGATTTGTTATCTTATTTGCCGAGATTCTGAGGATAGCCAGGGATGTCACACCTGTTACTTCCATACCAAGATCCTACACTGGCACCGAGTGTCGAATGTGACAGTGCCTCCGTTCACGATATGTGGAATAAGCAGTTCCGAAAGTCCCCAACAATCGTTGGAATTCGGGAGAGCTGTTGCAAGCTGTTCCGAGCTTACAGCTAACAGCACTCAAATCTGTATATTACTGACATCCCTTGAGAATGCGAGGAACGGGAGTGGAGGGCTTCAGAAAGGAGTTATAGGATGACTGGTAGCCGGTGGTGGTTGTCAACAAGATGTCAACCAACGGGCGTGAGAGTCCGGGCCGGTTCGGCTTGAGTCGTGCCGGCGAAAGTTGCAGTCGGCGTCAAGGGCGGAAAGTTGACGGGAGAACCTTCGGAATGCAAGGAACTTTCAACCTGTAATTCCGTCACTTCAGCACGAGGTTCACCCTCGCATTTCATCCCAGCTCCCAGAATCAGATGGTCGGCCTACTCAGAATTTTGATGCAAGCCGAGTGCCGAGTGCCGGGTAGGCAGCCGCCGGTAGTGTGCTCGATTTCCCGATCTGCGAGTTCATTCATTCTTCATTCTCGAAACAACATCCTCGTTTTCCTACCTCCATTCGGCAGCTCCATAGATAAGTATGTGCACCCCACTTTGAAACCGATTTGCAAATTCCGGACAATGTTGGGGCAGTTGGTGAATTTGATTAATAATTATCTGTCTGCCGGAGATGCATGCTCAGGGACAGCTTACCCGAAACGCCTGTCCGGGCATGTAAGTTCTACCCTGTCCTCGTTTTTGGCAGGACGAGTTCAATCCCCGACCGCATATGTGATGTCGGCTCAATGATGCCTCAATGCCGCTACCTTCCGTCGAGCGCAGCGAATCGCGCCGAACGGGTGCAACTCTGATCCGCGACCAACCAACTATCCTCGAAGAGCAACCCTTCATTGAAAAGGCCGATGGAAGCATGGATTGACTACGAAATTGAAAACTGAGTTTTACAACGTGACAGGAGACTGGGTGCGTGACTCGCCGGCTCGGGAGATGTGTGGAGGTCAGGGACAATAGTGTGCACTGATGCCTGTAGTACACTTCTGAAACCGGTGTTCCTCAGCGGGACCGTGCCGTGTAACTACCTACCTACCTACCTCGCGCACGAAGAACCTTCTGACCTGAATATGGACGAATGGGATTAATTCGAGTGCTATCTTGTGGCGTTTGCTGTAAAATTAAATGTGTATATGATGATACCCTCGCTGCCTCTCTGCCCTTTCTGCCTCCTTGCAAGTTGATTGCTCGCGGCTTCTTCCTCGGGTAAGTTCCGTGACGTCAATCGACTCCATCGAAATTGAATCAAATTAATGACATGTCCGTGCGCCACTTGGTTTCAGCGCAACAAAAGCGGGCCGTCTATTGTCTCTTCTGTCTCGATCTTGTTGTCCTCTCTGCGATCGACTGGGTGAACAGTCCTTCTCTGGGTGCTTCCGACGACACCGCGCGATGTCCCTGCTCTAGTGATGTGCTTTCAATCTCATGGGGGCATTTACTCGGCCTCGTGCCAGTGCAGATACCGTTCGGAGGTATCGTGAGGCATTCAAAAGGCTACTGAACTGGACGAGAGCGCGTCCCACCCAGCTCACCCTGCCGAAGACTGATGCTCACCTTGTTATACGGAATGGACTATGGAACTACCCTTCAAAGCATTGTCTTCATTGTGCTCATTTATCTGATCTTCCGTCGTCGAAGAAGCACCTTCCACAATATTCCGGGACCGCCTTCACCCTCGTGGACCTTTGGTGAGATTGGTGCCCTCATTCCGGCATCCCCTACTGCCAGTGACAAAAATCCCCTCAGGACATATGCTGCAATTGTTTCTGCCCGCAGAATACGGGGCCCATGAATTCAATTGGCAAAAACTGTACGGACCTGTGTACCGACTGAAAGGGTGCTTTGGGGTGAGTTACTTAACGTCTTTGAATCCCAGCCCTTACTGGTTTACAGCAAGACCGCCTCATGGTCTCAGATCCGCTGGCGTTGCAGCATGTCCTCAATAGCAACCATTTCGAGCACGGGCCGAGTATCGATAATGCCGTGAGTTTATTGTTCGAAGAGAAATGTGTCATGGCTGCAAAAGGTAAGTGGGAAGTGGATAATTCCCGCGGTATACTGACGTTGAGAGCGCGGTAGGAGAGATTCACAGGCGTCTCCGTGCCGCGATGCATATTGGATTCACGGCATCTGCGGTTCGTGAATGCCTACCGCTGTTCGAGAGGGTTGCCCAGGCGGTAAATACGATTTGATACCGCACATCTACGTGGCGTTCTTGATAGTGAGCCAGGCGACCGAGCGGTTTAAAGAATTGCCCAGATTACCAACAGATATTGTCCCTGTCCTCAGTGAGGCCACGCTAAACACCATAAGCCAAGGTAGGTTGTCAATCCAACCGCACATTTCCTACTTTGATCATCTTGGCAGTAACCCTTGGTTCTTCGACGCAGGAATTGGGTCAGGACTTCGTACTCAACAATACGCAAATACTGCAAGTCGCCTTCATATCGTCGGATCTTACTTTATTGAGCTAGCCTCTCTTCAGGGCCCTTGCCTCATCCCATTCAGCAGTCCAAATCCTTGCAGAGGCCGTTGCCGTGCGTCTGCCCAAGTGGGTTTGGCGGGCGGCGATGCATCTTCCAACCACGACCTTCAACATCATCCGCACGGCAAAGTGCTTCGCGAGAGAGCTCGGCGAGCGGACCATACGCGAGAAAACGGAAGCGGGACGGCAAGGCCAGATTGACGTGTTCGACATGCTCTGTGAGTTTCAACCGTACATGCATCTAGTAAGTTGAGACGCGATTTACGTTAGTGGATCTTGGCCGCTGGGAGAAGAAGAGGAAGAATGCACTCACTAAGGAGGAGGTCGCTGCTCAAACTGGTGGGTGCGGTTATGCAACTTTGCGTGGTCTCGTAACTGAGCAGTCAGGATAGGAATGCTTTTTATCGCCGGGCAAGACAATACAGCAACTTTACTTGCTTTCGGTCTGCTGGAACTCGCGAGGCATCCACAATTCCAGAAGGAACTCCGCGCCGAAATTCACCATTTTCTTGGACATCGGTCACAAGGCCTCGTGTATGACAATATGCCATTGTTAAATGCATTTATCAAGGTTTCCTCGTGACATCTTTGTATGCGAAGGCCATCTTATTCCACCTGCCTAGGAAACGCTCAGAGTATACCCAGCCGGCGCGCTCCAAGAGCGCATGGCCATCCAAGACACAGTTATACCTCTAGCAGGCGCTATCAAGACCTCAACAGGAGAGCTGATAACTCAAATAATGGTTCGCAAAGGTCAGGTTGTGTCTATGGCGATCGCATCATATCACAGGTGCGGTAATGCAGTTCTGATCATCCTATGTATACACTAATTCTAATTCATATCGTAGACTTGAGACGCTTTGGGGCGAGGACGCACACGAGTTCAGACCGTCCCGTTGGCTTGATGGAACTGCATATCAGGGACAAGCTCTTGGTCCCTACGCGAATCTGTTTGTCAATTCCCAACTTTGGACGTCACTTCTTGACGACATGATTGTAGTCTAAGCTTTCTAGGTGGCCCACGCGTGTGCCTGGGGTAAGCACAACACGTTCGAAACAAACGGGCTTACCAAACCTGTTATTGAACACAGTTGGCGTTTCGCGTAAGTAACGGCCACTAACACCTTGAATCCTACTCATAATTGCGGCCTTGTAGTATCTTGGAGATTCAAGTTTTCTTCTTCGAGTTGGTTAGCAAACTCGCTTTTGCCCTCCCCAAGGACGACAGCGCTTCCGTTCATGTGCGCTTCGCCAACACGCTCATTCCCGTCTTGCAAAATGGCGAAAAAGGCGCTCTGCTCTGTGTTAGAGCTTTGGAGTACTCGGATTGAGCACGAGTAGTTTTATACCGGCGACTCGACTTCCCTTGATGGCGAGTCTTATAGTAGCATTCGTTCTGTGGAACCTTTTGTTTACAAGCACAAATGATGTGGAGGAGGAAAATAATTGATGAATCGAGGCTATGCTACTACATGACTGGTAGATATACACAGATCAAGTCAAAGATGAGGCTCCAACCATTTGATTTTAGTTTGAAGGCCCGAGCAAACTGAATCAGAAACGCGAATTATGACGGCCAGACCCGGACCAAAATGCTTTTTTGGGGCAGCGGCATGTTTTCTGTGCCAGATCTTCAAAGATCTCTGAGTTTCTTCCATCTACATCCAAGATCATTGAGATTCTTTAAACACCGTGCAGGCATGTAATTACGCAGCAAACAACGTCGACTGTTTCTTGGACGAATAGTTGGCTGTCATCTCCATCTCCTCCGGAGAGCTATCAATAGCGGCGCTTCGAAGAGGCTGCAGCCAAATGTCAACGGTGTGTACATGAGGTTACATATACAACTGTTCCTTACGCTTTTGAATGTCGCCGGGAGACGGTCCTGCGGTGATTCAACGCCGATCTGGAGAAATAAAATTAGTATAGATTAATGGTTGGTCGAAGAAGTCGTACAACTTGAACGGAGGTGTGGACTGTGCGGTGTACATCTATTATCCGGAATTCGGACCCTCAGATAGAGTAAAACAATTCGGAACAACGCACGAATACCGTACGAGTCGTCTGTGGCCCAATGCGTGATTGACAGCGGCTCTCGCCCGCCGCCGGTCGTCCCACGATACGGAGACGTGTCTGTTGTGGAGAGAGACCTTCCTGTCTTCCGGATATTGAGATTTGAAAGCTGCGAGATGGTCAACAACGTCCCAAACCGATCCGGACAAGGGAAGGAAAAACCGAACCAAAGTGATGACGTATACTCGTCCGAGGGGGTACAAGAAACTCATATAAACTGCCAGGGCCAGATGAGCCGAGAACACAGTACTAATTTACACTGGAGCAACACACTATTGCTTTCAGGTTTTATGTAATACCTGGGTTCACGGTCCCATAAGTTTGATTGACGACTTGGAGAAGCTCGGGTGACTTACGAGATTAAAGCCGTCCCGGCGAGCGTCGCGGCCGCAGCCCCACTCTGGATTGTTACCGCGGTCAGTCGGTTGAGTCGCTCGAGTACGCTGGTAGTGCGTGAGCCATGCAGGTAAATGAATTACCAATTGCGCACACCTGTGTGTCTCTGTCAGAGTCTTCCTGGCCTTCCTGAACTCCCAGAGTAGCGCTGATGCGATTCCCGCATCTACAGCGACCTCGGTTACCAACCAGAGCCTAAGTGAGTCAAATTGCACAAAATACGCGCATGAATGGATGAATGTCACAAGAGTGAAGTTTACGGTAAGGGACACACGCTGCGGGGATTTTGAACTTCGGGCGGTCCCCGAAGGAGGTGTACAGCGTGAGCAACAAACTGCATGTAAAAACGCTGCCAAACTGCGCAGGAGGTAGCGTGGGTATGAAGCGATGCGCAGAAACAATGATTTGGATACCGAGATGATTATTCCAAAAGACAGAAAAAGAGCGATGAGTGTGTTTCGGGTGCTGGAATTTGCCGGAATTGAGCTAGCTGTCGAGAGAAACGGATGGAGAAGGGCGATGAAGCACGTACAAGCGCCAATATCGGACCACCAGAAAAGCCTCAACCAAAGCAGCAAGCACGCCGGTGGTGAAGCCATATAGTGGGATAGGCTAGGCTGCTGCAGTTAACCGAAACAGGATACATGTGAAATTGGCGTACCCAGTGTATGTTGTCGAGGTACTCTAAATCGCCTACAAGTATCCAGTAGGCCATGAGGGGCGAAATATGGTTCTGAGACGCACCAGCATGTGTAATGGTGTACTATATGGTCATACAGTCATGAGTTGTACAGCGTAGAACACGAAAGCTCACGAGGTACAGGCAGATATAGTCACCGACGGTGGACAGGGTGTCAATAAGCAAGGCGACCGTTACCAGCGCCTACAAAAAAACTGGGTCGGGAAAAACTAGTTGTAAGTGACAAGGGAATACCTTAAACTTCCAATCATCTTGTTCGAAGTGGCGAAAGTAGTAAAAACTTTGAATGACTTCAACCATGTACAGAAGCTAGCGGCTAACTTCAGGCTGCATCAGAGTGCTAAAGAAACCCAGGGCTTACAGAGCTGGCCCAAGTTCCAACGAGAAGGCATCTGCTGGCCAAAATTAACATTAACTAGCAGGCTAAAGAGCGTAGACAAGATTTACCCGGTAACTGTGTCAAGAGCCGGGAGAGACATTGGAGGAAGGTGTGGACCGAACTGTCAACAAGTTGCTGTCCTCGTCATTAAGTACCCTCAAACTACACAAATTTAGACGAGACTTAAACCAAATGGGATCACGTTACGAAAGCTGCCCACAATTACCTACTTGAGTCCCTGCTTGGAACGTGTACTGTATATTTGTGCCCCATTTCCCACATACTGATATAGATCTTTCGCAGAACAAGGGACAAGACCGCCGATCGTCAAACAGCTATGGGCAAGCGGCAGTGTAGTTGCAGCTTCAGGCGAAGACCCACACTTCAAGCTGCAAAACCAAGTGTCCTCCTGTTATGAGGAGCCTTTATATAGATGGCTCCATGTGTTGAGTCAACAATTCATAAGAGGGTGGCGCCGAAATGTCATCAGCGACGGGGAATTTGGAACGCATTGGTCTCGGCGTTAAGTGCATTGTTCCCAGATTGTAAGTCCCCTTGTTATCCTGTCGTGGTATTCCGACTTCGGAAACGGAAACGGCCGAAGCGGCGAAGAGAGACGGCAGGATTAGTGGCCGTGGTCGACACAGAACAGCACGGTCAACGCAGAGCGCGTAACGCGAATTTCCTGAAGTGGTACTAAACAGGCCGGGGGGCAAGGCATACTCGCTATGGAGCATCGAGTTGAGTGATGTGAACAGGTACACCATTGGTGCTGAAATTTCTCGACGATCGAGACCAAATCGAGACACACTCACTTGCCGCCGTCACATCATCGAAGTGCATGTCACAAAAACATCCACCGTCTTGGTTTGGACTTATCGGCTGGAACCAAGCCCGAAACTGCTCAACTCTCGTCCTGTGCGTCCCTAGGGCCAAGGGAAAGAGATATGACGAAGGTGCGCACCTGAACGTCATGGAAAGTATCGCGGCGCGATACCTTGCGCACCTCCAACGTTGAGATCGAGGAGGGACAGGTTAGGGTTAGGGAGAGAATATTGAAGGAGTTGATCTGCCTACGAGTCGAGGATGAGCTCTAAGGCTAAGGGTACTCATGAGCGAGGAGCGAAGATGTGGAAGCAAACGCACAACTGGCAAGTTTTATCCAATGGTCTGAGCCGGAAGGGACATGAGGAACGTGGGGGAACCGCAACATATCCTTCCCTGCGAAACACCGGGTCGCCCAACATGACGCGGCACCGGCGGCAGAATAACCGTGAGGAAAGGCGGGAACGACCTGGTAGCGATAAAAGGCTGGATACAAACATAAGTAAGGAAAACAAGCATGAAAAGCCACACAGATTCGGCACGAAGGGAAAACAACGCCGGTACGAACGTGAATGTCGATACCACCTGGGAGGAGGACAAAGATGTAAGTGGGGTTGAGTAACGACAAGCGAATTATCGGCAAGTTCCATCGTCATCTAGCCAGCGAGGAGGCGGAGCTCACCGCGGCGAATGCACGAATACGAAAGCGCCAACGCAAGCAAGCCCGGCACGACATAACCGCGGCACGGAAGAATCAGCGCGGGCATACCGGGGAGGGAACGAGTTCCGTCGCATGGCGCACTCAAATGAAAGGACAAATTGACGCACGTTCAATCCACTGCCCGCAACGGGAAAGAAAACTGCGTGCATGGAAGAACAAGACAGAATTACTGGGGAACGAGCAATGCAGAAGCACCATTGACAGTTGCCGCTTCTTCTTACCAGAGCACAATCACCGCTTCTCCAGAAGTAGCAGGAGGAGAAGTAATGCGCCAAGTAGCATGACCGCGCACAAGGCACTTGATCCAGGAGTCGTTACAAGGCGGAAGGCTTGCTTCGATGCGAAGAATCCGCGCAAGTCAACAGGATTGTGCAGCGCAAACGATAAATTTCTTGCTGCAAGACCAAGTGGAATCAGGTGCCCTTTGTATTGCAGCAATCGCGAAATTTATTCCCCAGAGTGTGAATTAGAGCACCAAGAGCGAAAACGCGACCAAGAGATGTATGGCACGTCGCGTCCGCACGAGAGTTCGGGTATTGAGGCATCGGAGACGGCCGCGGGGAGTGGGGCAAAGGCTGTTGGAGTTTCAGTTCTGAGGTTCGCGGTTGTGCGCGGGCTTCCCCTGGTCCTACAGGCAAAGCTTTCAAGTTGGCTGGCGAATGCGTCATGGTGGTGGGAGAAAAGAAGGAATACGGGCGATTTGATCCGAGCACCGCCACAATCTTCCTTCATCAGGAAAAACTCCCCGGGTTGTAGCACGCCGATTGATTAGATAGCGCTACAAAGATCTACAGAATTCCGCGCCAGAATTTGTACTGTACCACCGTGTATGGTAGCAACCGTAACGCGTAACGGACGGCTTTTTGGCGGTCAAAATTGCCTTTTATGGTAGTTGATGGCGGAAATACCTGCCATATAAGGCAATAAACAGTTAGCAACCAGCGTAACGCTCGATTTTCGGTTGCCTCCATACACGGCGGTACAGTAGGCTACATATTACTGCACCAGTGATACACAGTGCTACATGTTACTGCACCAGTGATACACAGTACTACAGTACTTTGCAGAATATCTACAGGGTTTTACATGGCTTCTTACCTACAACTTGCGAGGTACGAGCAAAAAGTTGTAGCGTCTGTCTACGAGAGACTACTTCTTACCTTGCCTATGCAACAATGTCGATCGTCAGCCGCCGACCGGCCAAAATTTGACCCAAGCCCACCAACCTGTGAAGAGTGACCTACAGCTTGAATAGTCTGTAAAGCTTGATGATGAAAAACGTTGCCTTTGATATCTTTGAAGCAAATTGCTTCACTCGGCGAAAACGGCGGCCGTTGGGCGGCCGACGGGATTTTCGACATTGATTTTCTGTTCTCATTCTTCATGCAAGGCTAGACCGAGACCTCTGAATGCGCGAGTAAGTGGGCCACACAACCGAAGTCGCGCAGATGGACCAGAATGTTCGAATCAGTGAAAATTTGACAAGTCGATAGCCGAGCGGCGCCCGAGCCATCAAATCGCGTGATGTTGGTTGCTATTGATGGACGCCGCATTGGACGTTGCTGCCACGACGTCGTTTCTTGTCTTTTCCCCCCACCATCTCCCTCGTCGACCTCGCCGCTGTGCCCGCGTATCCCACCCCAATCCCGATTACTCGGCCACCATCTCCCATCCGACCGCAGCATTCAAGCCTCCAAATGCTGGGCCCGCGCAGTCGGCCGTATCGCAACTATTTGACTCGTTATTCAAGACCTACCTTCAAGAATGACTACCAGGCATTCAAAGCCTTTCTTCCGACCTCCAAGACTCCCTTCAAGCGTCCCTTGAAGACATCTCCGGGCATTCCAGACTCGGCAAGACCTCAATTCACGGATTCAAACCTCCCTCCAAGCAGGCGAGGATTTCATCAAGTTGGTCACCGGACTTTCGGACTTTCAAGTACCTCAATATTCACGCTCTTGGGGACTTCACACGATTTTTGGTGTCCCAGCCGTCGAGAGGGCGACCGGCCAGGTGCCGTACTGAGGTGCACCAGCTTTCTTACGATTCGATTTTTGTCACTGATTTCACCTCTCCGTTTCTATCGAGCGCAACCCCTCGCCCGCGTCACCCTGTCTGTTTCCAGACTCGAGGTTCCACCAGCCACCGTTCCGATACATCGGGAGGTTCCTTCGACCACCGTCTCGATACCATCCATAGTCATTGTTCTCATAGATACCATCCAATGGCATTCATTTCACGACCCATCTCTTTTGCATTAAGTCATATGCAGCTCTACATCCCATCATATGGCCGTGAGTGCCCTAAAACGAAGAGATTATGTTGCACACATAATGCCACAGATTCCATGCCGGGCGCTACAGTGCTGGTGAGCTACAGCTCTCTACATAAGGGGGGGTTGTCGACAGGACTAGGGCCTTGTATATAATTCCCGGCGACTTAAAAACGCGTTTTTAATATGTACCGGTATGTAAACAAGGTGTTTATAAACGTGTTTGTAAACCGTAGGCAAAATTTCCCACGGTTCCACCTGGTCGTGTTCAAGTGGGTCTGGATCACGAAAAAATTCAAACATGGGTAGAAACAGTCTGATAATTGTTATTCTGCACCGAATCCACCGGGAAGGGCTGAGTGATTCTTCATAATACAATTTTAGAGGTCAAAATCTGCCCAAAATTCTCCGGGAAGTTGCCGGGAAGGCCCCTGCAGTGAATTGAAAACCGGGCTTTTGAGCCGTTCATTTAAAAACGGGTTTATAAACACCGGTTTATAAACCGGTTTGTAAACACGAATAATATACAAGGCCCTAGACAGGACTACAGCTGCTATCGGTGCTATGTTGCTCGATGTAGACAGTCGGTTTTTTCCAGATGTTCATCAGGAAAGACCAATTCTATCATAGAACAGGGCCTTTTATGGAAGTCTTTGATGGTCTATGTGGTAACCTCTGGTTCTATCGGTGTCTCTATGAATGTCTATGGTTTTTCCAGCTCCGACGTCCGAGTCTCTGGCGATCTATGACAAATCTATGAAAATCTACGCAGATTATTTTGCCCTCAGGTCGTGGATCCGCGATCAACGTCGACCTGAGCTACGGAACCCGGCCACGCACAAATATTCGTGAATTCCGTTGCCAGATCTTGATAGGAAAAACCGTTGACGTTGGGAACAAGTGCATTCTTAAAGTGCTCAAGAGTGTTCTCAAATTGAAAGCACAAATTCCACCGTCGCACACCTTCACAAAACGTCACGGTACAGTAAGTCCGAACCTCGTTCAATTCAAAGTCATTTTCATCGCGTGTGAGGAGGTGAATGGGGATGGAGAAAGAATACGCGGTATGCCGTTGAGGGTTGGGCAAAGACTCACCCGGTGGTTCGAAGGGTTTCTGAATCCTTCCGCGACCGACCCCAATCGCTGAGTCGACTCGCCGAACGTTGTGTCATCATGTTCTGCGCGTAAGGGGCGTGCAAACACGCAGCGCCTACGACGGGCGTTCACCATGCATACAGGGTCGCAATATGAAGAATCATAGCGAGTCACCATGCCCATCAGCGTGGACGCGCGTAATTATCTTGGCGAGTGGCGAGGGTGAGGTAGGCTCAACGTCGCGGCGGAGTTTAGTAAGCGTTCAAGAGAAATGGATGCAGGGAGCCTTCGCAGGGCAGGCATTGATAAATAAACTCCTTTCCGTTGGGCGGCGAGCTTGTTCGGTACCCATTTCCGGCAATGTTACAACTCTGATCAATCTTCTTTCCTCTTGGAGAAGTTTTGACGTTGTTCGGTTCTTACTTATGTTCAACGGGCGCGTCTTTAGGGACACCTTCATCGGCTCCAGGAGTCGAGACGTCTCGGGCAGCGTAGAAGCATCAAAGGTTCGTGCGTGTCGGTCGTGTGACCGAAAACATTCTAACTTGAACTACAGCAAATAATAACTTTTTTTTTTTGCTGATTTCCATCGAATAGGGCGCCTGTGCAGAATAGAGTAATTTTGACAGATCCTGCTCAGGACTGAGGGACGACTCGAAGCTCGAACGTAATTATTTTCGTGGGCAATTGATGTCATTTCTGCTTTGGGAACCTGAGTGCGCCGACCGAGTCTTCTGCACGTCTTGATAATTGACAAGAAACCCACGCACTTGTAATGATCGGCTACGTACTCCATTCCCGGAGGTATGTATATTCTACGAGAATGCTGTCCATCGATCAATCAGCGATACAGGTTAGCCGCTACAGGGGGCCTGTCCGGAATTTACTGAACATATTCATATCCGATTAGCTGCATCCCAGATGCTGGAAATCTATAAAAGACCCTCAGACCAACCAGTTCCTTCAGACCAACCAGTCCCTTCAGCCAATCAGTCCCTTCGCCTTCCAACCATGAAGTTTTCCATTGCCATCCTCGCTACTTCAATCCTTCACCCCGTGGCTTTGGCTGCCCTAACAGTCACCGATGTTGTCACCAACGTCGGGATAGTTACTAGTGTCTCTGGGAACATCAACAGTGTTCTCAGTTCGCTCAGCACTTCAACCACCGGTCCCAATGCCGTGAGCATGGGCCAGGTAAGCAAGCGGCTTGACTGACTTGGCACCTGGTGTTCATTATTATACCCACCACCTCCAGACTCTCGTTAGCCAGTTCACTGTCATCGTCAACAATCTAGGCGCCTACACCACCGCAATGCAGGCAACGCCGCCGTTCACTGTTCAGGCTGACTGTGACGCAATTGTTGATGCCTTGCGTAGTGTTCGTTCTGCTATTGCTGCTGCGAAATCATACCGAGCTCATCGATCTGTAGTTCGTGCAGGTCCATCAGGCCCTCCTGGCCACCGTCATCGGCAAACACGCGATATTCGCGCAATTTGGAGCCACTGCTCCCGTTGCCGCTGTTCTGCGGACCCTCGAGGCGACTATCGATGTATGTCTGCGCCTGTTCATGCCGTGTATGAGATTTGCTAATGGTTCGCTCGTGCAGTCTTTCGCATTTGCGATGATCAATCTGATTCCATGTGGAGCTGGTTCTGTGACCGACGACAAGAATGGTTTGGACACCTCGGTCGGGAACTCAATCACGCTGTACACGCAGCTTTGCATCCCCAGCCCGCTTTACCCAACTCTTATGCCCATTTGTGTTGCTCTCTAAAATGACTCATTTCTGTGGTATGCAGTGGACTGCCAATAATAGTACAGTATAATATTCCACCGAGAGTGCCCGTGAATATGATAGATGTTGTTGCGCCCCATAGCGTACTCCCGCAGTACAACGGGTCTCGCGTTGTAAACAGGTGGCAGCCGTACTCTAAGCCGGGGTCGCAAAGCAGAAACCCATACTATGAATTCAACCTTGTCTTCGCAAGATAACCCCGAGGGATGACAACTAACCCGCCGGACCAGAGCGTATTCGGGGCTCGGCGGTGCACCGGATTACAATGGGAGACAGGCGATGGCGATGGCGATGGCGATGGCGAGGCAACGTTATCCTCCTCACACTGAGAGAGAATTACTGTCGTTTACTTACGTCCGTTGTGGAATTGCCAATAGGCACGCACATCGCTTGTGCATTTATGTGCTGAGCGGCTGAGCCCTCGTGGTCCTACCAAGTTCCTACTCGGGCGTTATCATCCGCTCCTTCTCTCTCTCTCCACTGTGAACTCACTGATGGAATAATTCCTCTATCCTCCATTATCATCTAGAGTTTGTCTCCCACGACTCAATATCTACACCTCCCGCCGCCACACTCCACACATCAAGAGGTCAGGTGATCGTGTGTTCGTGTTCAACTTACGCGCGGGATTCACCTTATACCCAATAAATGTATCCGTTTGGTCTCCCCCGAAACGTAAACGACGTCTAAATTTAAAGCTGACCAGAGTTCCAAATTGCCATTTTAGGACGCCCCTACTCGAGTAGTACAGTATTTGCAAACTGGAGTATAGGAGTCTCAGTCTAGAACCTCCTTGGAACCCAGTGACTATCATTTCGTCAGGGAGCAGAATGCAATGGAACTGCAAACGAACAAACCTGTTGCCCTATTTATCAACTCGACGCGTCCTGGAAATTCTGTGGGAGAGAGCGAGAGAGAGAGAAAAAGCGAGCGTTTATCGTCATTTATTCTAGCGCCGGGAGAACCCCGAAATACGAACGACTCGGACGCAAATACCTATTTCTTAAACACGTAAAACGCCCGATTCCGGGGTGGTATTCCTTGGCATGGGCTCAAGAGTCTCAGATCGGAGAGTCGCTAGATCCGCTGACGACAGCATGTGGTCCGTAGAAGGGAAGAAGAATGATCGTTCCCTGCATCGGAACAACTTCGTATGTAGCCGCACTAGACTCTACATTTGGAACAGTGGAAGACACTGGAAGTTCGCAGCTTGGGCTCCGGTAAAGTGTAACTAAACTCATCATCATTATCATAAATCAGTCTTATTTCGCTGTATCTGGAATTCCAAAAATGCATCGCCTCTCAATGTGATGAACTGGAAGGATCGCAGAATTATACTCCGGTCTGCCAGTGGAGCCGGAGCGCAGCAACGGCATGTCTTGTATATGTTAAGTATAGCACCACAGGTACTAGTAGGCATGTGGATGTTGAGTCCCGTGCTGTTGCTCGAAAATGATGGCTCTACGATTTCCAACATAAATGAAGGGACAACACTTCTTTTGCATGACAATGGCGTCCCGGACGGAAGACAGGTTCACGAAGATTTGGTCGTTTTTTCCCGCCCGGAGATTACTGTGCATTATTCTCCGAGAAGTTGCACCCGTGTCGTTTGCCTTGACGTTTAAGGCATGCCCGGTGCAATCCGTGAAGCGTCTGTAATATCGATTCTTCAAGCTCAGCATGATAATGTCTGCATTCCGCTGCCGTCGTACACTGTCCCTCGAGGAAAGTTTTTTTTTTGTATTGACCGATGGAAAGTGCATTCCTAGTAACGAGTCCTCACTCCATCGCTGACTCTATATTATTTGACAATGAAACATTTCCGCCATTTTGGTCGAGCTAGGACCCCACGGCCTAATTATTTCCCAGGCCGACGCGGACCTCACAAACTCACGCCACGATCTGTTACCTACGAAATTTGCATGAATAGTGGCTTGCCGGGAAGTTGTCGCTATTTAAGCGCGTGAGGTGTGTGCCCTTTCCCTAACAATGGCTTACCTGCAATTCTTCGTCGCGACACTGTTTGGGCTCCCAGCGGCTATCGTCCTCATCCATATTGTGATCTACTTCGTTGATCCATATGGCATTCGACAGTATCCTGGGCCTTTTCTAGCCAAGCTTACTTCTGCTTGGCTCGGCTGGGTAGCTCAACAGGGCCACCGCTCCGAGGTCGTCCACGAGCTACATAGGAAATACGGTACAAGTTAAGTTCATGTTGTATATGCTATCTGAACGGTCATTTCACAGGTCCTTTCGTTCGCATCTCCCCTTCAGAGGTCTCCATCGCTGACTCCGACGCACTCGGCGTCGTCTACGCTCATGCAAACGGAGCGATGAAGTCCTCCTTATACAACGAGTTCGTCTCAATTGATTTCTCGCTGTTCAACACCCGCGACCGCGCTCAGCACGCGCGCAAGCGCAAGATGGTATCGCACGCCTTCTCCCACAAGAGCGTGCTCGAGTTCGAGCCGCACATTCGCCTGCACATCTCCGGCCTTCTCGTACAGTGGGACCGTCTGTATGACGGCGCAGTTAAGGGGTTGTCCGGGTCCGAAGGCGAGGGCGGCTGGACGGGGTGCGGCGGGCGGCTCTGGCTCAACTGCTTCCCATGGATGAACTATCTTGCATTCGACACCATCGGTGACCTCGCGTTAGGCGCCCCATTCGGCATGCTCGCCTCCGCGCATGATGCCGCGCCCATCCCCGCTACCCTTGCGGCACTCACTGACATCACCTTCGCGACCTCGGATATCACCTCGGATATCACCTACATCCCTGCGATTGCGGTGCTCAACGGACGCGGCGAGTACGCCGCCGCGATGGGCGTGCTGCCTTCGTGGTTGCGCCCGCTTGCTGCACGCCTGCCATGGTACCGCGCCCGTGCGCGTAGCACTCGCGATCTGACGGGCATGGCGATCGTGGCAGTTTCAAAGCGCCTTGCAGCTCCGACGGATCGCGTGGACATTTTGAGTCGGCTACAGGCTGGGTCAGACGAGCGCGGAGAGCCGCTGGGCAGGAAAGAGCTCACTGTGGAGGCGCAGTCAATCATCCTTGCGGGGTCTGATACGACAGCCAAGTATGTCCCAATACCTTCATTAAAGGAACTCGACATTGATGTTCACAAGCTCGATAACTGCTATCATCTATCTTCTCGCGGCAAATCCGGCCGTTCAAGCACGCCTCCAGAAGGAGCTCGATGAGCATTTATTTACTGACGATGACCCCGTGGCGACGCATGAGCAAGTGAAGCACCTCTCTTATCTCGACGCCTGTATCAATGAGGGGCTGCGGATCCTCTCCACTTCCGGGTTGGGCCTTCCGCGCGTGGTTCCTGAAGGCATGAATGTCCATTTTCCAGAATCTGCGCTTTTCAATGTTAATATGTGATGTCCCAGGCGGTCTTGCTGTCTGCGGGCGATTCTTCCCTGCAGGATCGGTAGTGGGCGTGCCGTCCTACACCATCCATCGCGACCCAGAAATCTGGGGCCACGACCCGGACGTGTATCGCCCGGAGCGCTGGTTCGACACTGAAAAGTCAGCAGCGATGCATAAAACCTTCAATCCATTCTCTGTAGGCCCACGGTGCGTGGTTAGCAGACGGCATACATCTCCCAATCTTACTCGAATTCCTTCCAGCGCTTGCATTGGGCGCAATCTGGCTGGGCTCGAGCTTATGCTTTTCGCTGCGACGCTCTTCCGGCGGTACCATTTTGTCCTTGCGGAGCCGGGGAAGCCCGTACATCTTGATTCCTTGTCCATATTTCAACAGGCTAACATTCAAATCAATAGATGCAAACGCGCGAAGGTTTCATTCGGAAGCCGCTCCGGTGTGATGTGGGGATTAAACGACGCAATGAGTAGAGAAGTACCCACGACGTGTCTTTCAAGATTTTTGCAATAGAAGAATGTGCCTGTAGTTTTTTCATACGGAAGATTGAAGCACGAGGATGCTCTCTAACGTGAAATTCATGTGTTAAAAGACCAGCACGCACGTATGGCTCCACCGCAAGATAAAGCAGCACGCACTGACCTCGCAGCGATCTCGGCTCGGGCCGCACTAGTGAGAGCACACGACGGGCCCCCATTCCCGAAGGTCCGGGTATACGGGGGTACCGGCATCTAGGAAAAGGTCAGTAGGTCGTTGGTGAAAAATCAGAGCGGACCTAGGCAGGGCAGCGGAACATATGCGAGCACTGATTTCGGAAAGCCGAGCCAACAGGTTACGTAAAAAGGGACGGATCCGCTGAGCGTTGGACCTGTCAGTGAACAGCCAAACGGAGACCGAGCGTCGAGCCGGTCTTGAGCGGTACAGCGCCCCAGTTTCATGTACCGAGGAAGAATGAGTTAATGAAGGTGCACACGCTCTTACCAATGGAGAGCGTTTCAAGCGGAGGCAATGCCACTCTGAAGGTTTTTTTACACTTGAAATCTTGCTTCAGTGCCAGAGCGCGAGGTTTCTGAGGGCTACCGCGAGCAAATCAGCCAATGGGTGTGAAAGTATAAGATCATCGCGTACTCCGATGATGTGAAGGGGCGATGCTTGTCGAGCATTAGTTAACGAGCCACTGACTGGAGAGAGGAGAATGCCGCGACATGCTCACCGGTCGCGCAAGGAGGGTTGCCCGAGCCGTTGTTTCATCGTATTGAGGAGAGGGCTGAAGAAAGTCAAGAAAGATACGGCTCTTGAGCTCACCTGCGACGGGAGGTTGGGATACCGCCGTGCTTCGGCCAACTGGCGATTTGCAATTCGACGGCGGAAAAGACCTTGCTGCCTGGGACGGCTCCAATGTTTTCTACATAGCTTGAGAGCGGGTTTTTTGGGGGCAGACGTAAACATAAAACAGCGAACGCCACTTACTGCGTGGGCGGGGCAGACTGCAACGTCTAGGATTAACGTAGTATCGAGTCGCAGGGCACCAATACCGTGGACGAGAAAAACAAAACAAAAAAACATGAGAGGAATTGGGCTTGGAGCGAGCAAGGAATGGGTGGACTGCGAAGGCGGAAATACTCGCATCGCAAAGTTGTGAGGACACATTCTATTCAAGGGAGATTGGATCGCGGTCGGCGCGGGACCAGAAGGGAATGGGAAGGGAAGAGAAGAGGATGCGTGGGATATTAAGCGGGGGAACGTCGAAGACGCGACGTCGTGCATACCGAACCGTGCTCGACTGTGGCAGCAGCGCGCGGAAGGGGAAGAGGGGAGGGAAGGCAAATTGCGAGGACGATATTGAAGTCCTCGCAGAATTCATTGTAGTCGCACGGACGGGTGATGCACGGGAAAAATGTGTGGTGAGCGCGAGGTGCGGACGGCGTCAGGGTGGGGCGTTTATGCGAGCGGAGACTGCCAGAGACGAAGGAGTGTCGTGGGCGCGCGACACGTCTTGATGTCGGCGCGTGACGGCGAGCGCGTAGTGGCGGAGGCGGTGGGGCATTGGGAGGGTGGGGTGAGGAAGTGGGTGTGTCGAAAGGCGGGTGAGGTCGTCGTCGCGCGTAAAGAGAGGTTAGTGGCCGATTCCGAAGCAAGCAGCGGCGAGTAAGGCCTAGTAAGGGGCGGGGTGGGGTGCTGAGGCAGCGCTGGGATCGAGCATGGAGAGGGTCGAGTCGGTGGCCGGCGTCGTCATGGTGGTTTGAGAGGTGAAAAAACGTCGGTTGCTTGCGTGATGGCGGCATTGATGGGTGGTCGGCTTTAATCGGTGGTTCGATGGCGAGTGCGGCACTGCACGGAAGTTGGTGAGTACGTTCTTGTAGGGTTTCCCCGGCCGTTCCTTGTTACTCTACGTCACGTCACGGACTCGTACCTATATAAGCCGAGCTTATCTTTGTACTCGTTAGGATTCCCCTTCACCCCAATAGAGCTTGTTCTAGTTCTCTTGGCGGATTCCTCTTGAGCGGCGACTGGTCTGCAAACAGACCCTCTCCCCTACACTTTTTGAACTTCGCTATATACTCTATTGGCTCTCGGCGACGTCTTTCGGCTTGATCACCCGCTCGACACCACCGCCAACCCGCCAAAACCCCCCGAATTTTTTTCTTGCACTCTACTATGGTCGACTTACGTTCTGGTAACGTCTACAACCCTCCTGCGACGGACGACGGTCCGCCGGGGAACCTCGAGATGGATGCCCGCTCTGGCACCTCGAGCTCGTCTGACGAGATGGATGCCCAGGGCACCTCGGCTGCTGAGATGGATGCCCCGGGCACCTCAGGCGACAACAGCGGTACGTCTACCGCATTCCCGTTGTCACGTATAACCCCCTCGAGGATCGAAAGATCACACGAGTCTTTTTCAGGTATTGTCGACGAACCTCGCTCCAGCTCCAGTGCTGCAGAGTTCGAGCATCGCTCCCGCTTGGCGGATGTCGATGAAAAGCCTCGCCCCAGCCCTGCTGCAGTGGCCGAGCATCCTTCCCGTTCCCGCACCGCGGATGTCGATGATAAGTCCCCCGCAGTTTCGCGCGGCGCGGCATCGCTCTCCCACCACAGTCAAGCTACCGTTGGCGCAACCGTCGACGGCGGTGCCGTGCTGGATGACTCGTATCAAGCTCCACACGACGGCTTTCAAACGCCGAAGCGGACCGCGCGGTCGTCTCGCGGATCTCCATCACCTGTCCTCGAAACCACCCCACATTTCTTCGGGGATTGGTTCGGCGGCGATGATGCGAGCATGGAAACAGGATCTGAAACTGATTTGTCTGTGCGCAAGCACGCTTTCATCAAGCAGTGGGCCGAATACACGGAGGCCGATGGCCTGGGCGACATTCCGTCTGAATGGAATGTGCCGACTCACCATTCTGTGTCCCCCGTAGACAGTAAAATGGAATTACCTTTTGACGATGTTATGGCTGAAATCTCGCGAGGCATGAGCCCGATGACGCGCGATAAAATCCAACGGCGCGCTGCCCGGATGAAAAGTCAGCATCTCAAGTCTGCACAAAGCATTTCATTGACCTCAAACTGGGATTCACAACCGTCTCGGAAGATTTCTGGCAAGAACACTCCACATACAGGACTGGTCTCGCGTAATACTACGGTCGCGGCGACGGATACTCGATCTTCAACCGGCCCCACTGCCCCGCGGTATACTGCATCGGCGAAAGGCAAAGGACGTGATCCTCGCGAACACCCAGATATTGCGCCTGTAACTGGTGTTAAGTATGAAGAGCCTTCATCGTCATCGTCTTCCACCTCGTCCGACGAGGATAGCTCAGCCGAGGAGATTCGGCGCCGTCAAATTGAGGCAGATCGTCAACTGGCAGCAGCAATGCAACGTGTGCTGGATGAACGTCGCGCGGCAGAGCTTGCTGAAGCGAAATCGAAAGCTAAAAAGGACGATAAGACCAGGTCTTTGGGTCATAAAGCTGAAAGAAATCGCACCAGCATTGCAGACAAGGAGACACACAAGGACTCGCTGTCGAGAAAGATGTCCTCTACTCACAAAGATAGATCCCGCGAGCATGTCGAAGAACTGACCAAAGGGGATGAGCGCCATGAGCACAAGCCCCCTAAGCACTCGTCTAAACACTCGTCTACGGCAAAGCGTGGTGGTTCTGCACCGGCGCCACCATTAGTGCGAAAAATGGCCCTGGATCAGGTTCCGGAGAAGAGTTACCTCTTCAATGCCTTGGATAGTGATTCTGAGACGACTGCCGCTGCAAAGAAGCGCGCACGAAAGTCATCGAAGACCACCAAGACCAAGGAGTCTCGCAAGAAGGATCGAACCCCGAGCGACTCGAGTTCGAGCAATGACTCAAGTTCAAGCTCGGATACCACCTCGGATGATTCATCAGAGGCCTCGGATGACGATTCTTCTGCTCCGTCCCAGGCTTCAGGAGCATCCAGTGATGCTAAACGCCGTCGGAAACAGCGTGCAAAAAAGGCTCGGCGCAAACGGTTCCAATTACGCAAACTGGAATACTTGAATTCAAAGCCTGACCCGCCATCTGAGTACGACGGCCAGCCGGATTTTAGAGTCTTCCAGAAGTTTGCTCTCGAGGTTAAGGACTGCGTGCGCTATGGGTACATTAGCCAGAAACGCGCAGTATCCTGGATTAAGAAATACCTTGGAGGCCGTGCTTCGGCCTGGTACATGAGGGAGGTTGCAAAGGACCCGCGTAAATGGACATTGAACAAGCTTCTCAAAGCTTTGTTTAATCACTGTTTCCCGCCTAACTTCCGCTCTATCCAACGCGAAAAGTACGATAGGTTTTGTCAGCGCGGACACCCGATTCGTGACTATCGCGTCGAGTTGACTGACTTGCGCGATTCCATCGGCGACGATATCAGCGAGCGGCAATTCATCATTCGTTTCTGGCAAGGTGCCGACTCCCGAGTAAGGATTCACTGGGCGGAACAAGGCTACGACCGCGAATCATCGACTATGGATGAACTCGAAATTTGCGCTGCAAATTACGAGACGGCGTTGCTAATCGCAGCCGAGGAGAAGACCTTTGACGAGGAACGACCTCGGGCGAATCGCACCACGGGTAATAATGCACAACGCACGGAGGGCGAGAGCTCAAACGCGCAAGCAACAGCCGAGCAGCCCAAGAAACCCGCACAATCTGGACAAAAACTCACCAAGGCCGAGATGAACGAATACCGCGCGGCGGGCAAATGCTTTGATTGTGGCAGCACTGAGCATATCAGAAAGGATTGTCCCAAGTGGAACACTCTCAAGCCGCGAAGCCATACGATACAGTCCTCCGCTGTAACATTCGACGAAATCGAGCGTAGACACGTCTTGGCACGCGCCGTCGATTTAGGAGTATTTTGCGTGAGCATTGAGCTGGCAGAACCTTCGCCGGAGCATGAGGCAGCGGTGGATGCCATCTACGTTCGCCAGATACGCGCTGGCCTGCTTGCATGTTTGTCGCCGAAGATGGACATGTCAGAGGTGAAAACGCGCTTCGAAATCGAAAAAGCCGGTTGGTATTTCAAAATATACGACAGGCTCGGAGATGGCTGCGTGAATATATCCCAAACACAGCTGCTGGATCCCGCATTCGACTTCCAAGTGTGGTACGAGACTTACACCCGAGATTTTGATTTCGAGATAGGTCGGCGAGTGGCTCTTAGTACAGAGTCAAGGACCGTGTCGTTGCAGGATGAGATGTACACGCACATTTACACCGCGGAGATCACCACCCTTGGACTTGAAACGACCAGCGAGCTTGGGAACCCAGAACGCGAGATGGAGGGCGAGAGCAGAGCCTTCGTCGGATCGGAGGCCTTAGCCGTCTCGGAGACACATGGACAAACAGAGGCGTCTTCTCTTTCTCCCACCACTTGGCATTCCGTCCGGCACCGTGTCGTTTATTTCGCGAACACACGCTACCTTCTGGACTCTGGAAATCACTCTCTGGCTTCAGTCTTTCTTCTCTACGGGCAAACTCAAGCTTTCTCAAGTTTTATATCCGATCGACCGTCAAACTTCCTCGGAACGCGCGACTCAATTCTCCTGACATCAGTGACTCCCAACTCTGCACTTGTGCTGCTCATAGATTTGCGCCTGCGATTGGTGGAATCTTGGGCACAGTTTAATGCAGACTCGGGCCGACTTGTGATGATGGAGGATGATGGGCGCGAGAGGGATTGGTCGTGGTATGTTTTATTTTTCTCGTATTCTTACTTACTTGCTACATTCTTTTTCTTTTGTTCATGGTCTTTGTGATACCATGGGAGGGCGTATGTAGGGTTTCCCCGGCCGTTCCTTGTTACTCTACGTCACGTCACGGACTCGTACCTATATAAGCCGAGCTTATCTTTGTACTCGTTAGGATTCCCCTTCACCCCAATAGAGCTTGTTCTAGTTCTCTTGGCGGATTCCTCTTGAGCGGCGACTGGTCTGCAAACAGACCCTCTCCCCTACAGTTCTCATCCCGTCCTTCCACTGGATTTCAATCGAGTTCCCTTTGTCTGACTTCGGATGTTGTGCATGCGTAGTGTTACAGTTGTGCATTGTCTGTATATGTAAAACCGTGAACATATCCCGCATTGCTGCATTTAGTGATGCTCACTCAGGGCCGGCTTCAAGCCCGAAGCCCGCCAGGCCAGGCCCGATGAAGCCCAAGCCCGGCCGGGCCCGACAGCGGGCTTGAGTGGGCCTCGGGCTTGGGCTTCAAATGTCTCAGGCCCAAGCCCAGGGCTCAGGCCCGGGCCTGAGTATCACCTCTAAAGGTGAGCTTATTTCGGATTGAGGGACTTAAATTTTTGGGCTTGAAGCCCCAGTCATTCCAAGCGATACAGTTAACTGCCATCAGGGTTAGATTCTGAGTTAGCACCGGGTGGAAAGATGTGGAAATCCAATTCGGAATCGTCAAAAAAAATGAAATGTTGGGTTGAAATGCCTGGAAACATCGTGAGCAGGTAGAAATGTAATTGAAATGTTACGCTGACCTTACATATGCTATAGACCGGCAGCAGGTGCAGTCTACGTGAGTTGCCCATTCTGTGGCTCAGGCCCGGGCCTGAGCCCGGGCTTCGGGCTTGGCTTGGGCTTGAGCGGGCTTGGGCTTGGGCTTAGGAAATCTCAAGCCCAGGCCCACTCAAGCCGGGCCCAAGCCCGGGCTTCCAGGCCAAGCCGGGCCCGGAACATCACTAGAGCCTGCCTTTACACCCGAATTTGAGACCGCTAAATGTAGAATTGAGCTCAGGAAGGTGTTTGCAAGCAAGAGGTAATTGCGAGGCAAACCAGTGAAGTAACTACCACAAGTACTCGAGCTTTTATACGTAGGTGAAAATCAAATAGATAAGGAATATGAAATAAGGGAGTCATGAGATCAATGAAACAATGTGGGTGCGTAGCAACGGATAGCAATGTGCATGGTGGATAAGGAAAACCGCATGGGTAGCTGGTAATAACCCAATTGGGAAAACCACATGTTCAGGCTTGAATATCCAACACTAAACCTACGGTAATTGGACAGAAATCGAAGGTATTCCATCCCAAATTGGAGGTAATTTATCTTGAACGTTACTGGCAGGCAGGGATATTTCTGCTAATTTGGTCCAACTTCGGGGCAATACTGGGGTATTGCCAAAGGAGGTCTTTCAAATACAGGGTTGATTCTGTCTTTGTTCCTCCCACCACAATCCCGCTCCTTTCCCAAGTCGTCCCGTTGGCACACGCCCAGACACCTAACGCCACCGCGCTACACAGGGTCTGCGAGCAGTCGATACGGGCACTTCGCTGGAGATGCATGGATGAGTGGAGTCGAAATTTATCAAAAATAAAAATAAAATATTCGAATGTACTCTCCAGTTGGCAGTGGAGCTGCAGACCACCTCAGGCTGCAGGCGACGCGCGCCTCGTCGTACCTTGCACCTCCAGTCACTTTCCGTTCCCTGAGAATCCCCAAAAAAATCCATATCTGTCTTCTCGGTCGCGCATCCAGCTCAAATTCAGTCCCTAAGCTCTGTTTTTTCGTGTGTACCATTCCATGGATGCCAGCTGTTCACTAGCCCGAGCCCGAGCCCACTGCTTTGGCTGATCGTCGTCGTCGGCCACCCCCCGCCAGATGCGCCCGCCTGCTTATGTCACTTGCACTGCCACCCCCTAGTTCGAGACTTCCTCCAGCTGCTTGTACCTTCAAGTTAAGGAGCGTCAACAGAGTAATATGCTAAAGCAAGAGTGGCAACCCCCCTTTTCCCCCTTGTGTCAGGGCTGAGTACTGTGTGACATAATCATCGGCGACGGCAAATTCAAAGTTTGGCCGCGAGCCTCACAAACAAATTTACTACTGCATTTCCATCGAATTGCAACTCCTCCGATCTCACGTCCACCTTGGTACCTGTACCTGTACCCTCAAGTTCCTCTACTGTTTGGTCCCTCAGTCTCCTCAGCACCGTCCAAACAACAACACCGAGTCCCCGACATGCGAACGAAAAAATATTTCTCCGCATTCGACATGCACCGGCATGGGACTGAGCACTTCTATACCAGATATTTGTCCGTGGTTCATGACTAACATTGGTCTGTGGTTTACGACCAACATTGTCATTGTAACAAACTGCATAAATCTTGCAAACAACCACCACCACCACGATAATCCAACTGGTTAAGAACTGTGTTGTGTTCTACCCTGAGGATGGACTCCAATGCCCTTTCATGTTCCAAAGTTCTGGCACTGATGGCAGTAACTTTCGGTGCCACGACGGTGAATACTGGCGACGACCCGAAATGAACCTCAAGAGTCTGACTGATCACACCACTGTTGCATTGACCTCCGAAATGGTTAAGTACAAGGTGCATCCACCACAGTCACCGATCACACGCCATCTGTCTGTTCATCCCCGAAGATAACGAACTACAACGTGTATCTATTCGACTACGACTCCAACAGGTCTCATCCCAATTTCCTTGGTCTCTTGCTAAATTCCCTCTTGGTGCGCAACACTGCTGTCGCCCCCGGAGATCGTTGTAATTCCTCTTCGAGCCCGATGCCTCCTGTTCGTCTTGACACCAGTCATTTCTCTGCCTAGGTCAAAGTGAAACACATCATACACATGTGCCTTTACCGTTGCCAAGAATACTGCCCCAAGACACTCATTTCCCCCTCCTTCTGCTCAAGCGGATGCTTCTTGAATCGAGAACATTCAAGCTTGCCCTGAGCATTATGACGGATCTCATTGAGGGAATGGTCTCAGGTGTCAACCCGCTCGAATGATGAGCTCTTTTTGCATACATGAGGACTTATGTTTTAGACGGACAACACTTGCATCGAACACACTGGATTAATCTCACCTTTCGGGCCCAAGAGCTCTGAGGCTTATGCCACAGTTTTCCAAGTGTACACATCAACATCACCCAGTCTGAGGTTGGATATTTTGTATGGTTTGAAACTGGTGACCGCACGAAAGGAACAATTCCTTACATGCCGGCAAACTACACTCCTACAATTATCATCGCAGAGTGTTCCTAACTTCGACGGAACCTTCCTTTTCTGCCATGGTTTTAACTTTCCAAACTTGCCAGACTTGCGCTATGATGTTCATGTTGTTCATCAAAGATATATATTTTTCGTGTCTTGAGCATGTTTCGAGGTACTCGGTTTCCATCTTTGCTTCTCTGTTGATTCTTTAGATCTACCGCGGCAAGTCGTGAGATTGTGACCGTGAGCTCGTCTACGGGATGATGGAGGAGTCCAGGGACCGTAGTGTACATTAGTGCATGTACACTCAGATACTTCCTGGGCCCCGGCGTTCCTGAGCGGGACCGGCCGTGTAATTCTACCTACCTACCTACCTACCTGTCGCAAGACGGTCCAAACGACAAACAAGGCATCCCCCCAGAAAAACGAGCCCTCCTATCCAACGGCGACCAATGCACCGGCAGCTCAGTAAATCTGACGACACGGATTCAAATGAAAGATACTCGACGGCGTTACATAAACTACATTTCTGATGGGTACCACAAAGTTCCTATGCCTGAGGCATTCATCGGACGAGAAGCCTAGAATTTGGTGCTAGAATTGTGACATCAGTTGCGAAGTCAACCTCGGGTCAATGCGAATTCACGTACACGGTGCCAGTTATCGTGTTGGATCCGCCTGAGATGGTGTAGTTACCATGGGCGTCCACCGAGACCTTGGCTTGCCCGCCACCTTCATAGGTCCAGTTGGTGGAAGACCCACTGGCAGCGACCTTCCAGCTTCCAGGACCATTTCCTACATTGCAACATGTTTTTAGTCCAAAAGCTCACACAGTAAGTAATAAGGCTCACCTTTGCTACCGACGTCCGTGAGCTTGATGTATCCAAGACCGGGGAAGGCGAGCACGTAAACAGCGCCCTCAGGCCCAAGAGCGTTCGTAGGGCCAACTGACTCCTTGCCCGGCATGCCGCCAAAGAGGATACTCGTCTGGCTGGGAGTGCTCGCGTCGATGTGAGTGATGTTCCACATGATAACTTTGCTCGAAGAGTGAAGGATATGAAGAGTGGGACGAGCTGAGATGTCTGCGGTAACGGACAACAGAGCCTGCTTTTATAGGTTTGGAATGCTCTATTGGTCCTAACTTGACGGAGAATCGTGGATGGGAGTAAGGGGTGCGGATTCAGTGCGCAGCAGAGTAAGGGCCGCCGCAATGGATCCAACGTCCATTTGGCATATTAATCTTAGACTGGCATCATGCACGAAGGTACGTTCGGCAGCTTTCCGCCACAGGTGCCTTCAGTCAAGGCGCGGCCATTTGTAAAAAGCTGCATGCCGCTTTTGCACCATGCATAAAAGCGGCATGCGGCTTGGGCACAAGCTCTCTAATCTTAAGTTAGACTGGCATCATGCACGAAGGTACGTTCGGCGGCTTTCCGCCACACCAGGTGCGTCCAGTCAAGGTGCGGCCATTGACGGCCATACGCATCAGAGGCCCTTCGCCCTTTCGTCTATGGAAACCAGGAGAAGCTCACCGACACGATTCAATCGAATCATAATTCATATGACCCAGAATTTGATTTCAACTGATCACGTGCATTAGTTGAGAACTCATTTGGATTGTTCGGGCCCGCATTTGTTTCGAAGGCAGCCTTCACCATGATGATGGCCGTTGCGTTCACAGGATAGTGAGCAGCTCAAGCTCCACCAGACTATACTGCTTTACGCACGCGATTTCCCGCGGAAATCTTGGCGTCTCTTCGCGCTTTAGAATTTTCCGCGTCCATCGGTGGTTTTATTAGCTCCAGTTCTAGAGCTTCTGGTCCAACACGTTGGACGGAGTAACAGGCATTTGTAGAAAAATCTCGCATGCGAAGTAGGTTTATGCTGGGTTTATGATGGCACACAGGAAACGCGCGGAAATATAGCGAGGAGCAGTGGCGGGGGGGTGGCGATGAATCGGAGCGGGTTTGAAATGAATCACAGAAGCGAAGTCAAGAGGGAGGCTACGCGAGTTGTAGAGAAGTCGCTTTATTCTGGGATAGATTAAGAATTGGTTCCAGAGGGAATTTGAAGCCGGAATCGAGGGGAGGAGTGTCGATTCAGAGTAACCCGAAGTGCGGGGGATCGAGGCGAGATCGAGAGCGAGCCAAGTTTATACAGGATAGTGATCCCCGAGCGGAGTTTAAAGGTTCCGAACGGACGTAATTCTATAAGGAGCGAATATTGTCAGTAAATGAGGATTCTAACATTCGCACTGAGCGCGTAGATTAATAGCGTTGCTGCGTTTGCAGTCATGGAGGGCATTGGCCATGAAGGAAGTAAGCATTCCGGCATTTGCAGCGTTCCGGTACGTAGCATCAGAAGTGATTCTCGATCGACAGACAGACTAGTTGCAGAGTTGGTTTTTGGCTTCTGAGTTCAATCGACTGGCGGCGAGCGCCAGGATGAAGGAACATCCAGATCTTTAAGCTGTGCAGGATTTCAAGTGCTGCATGAGAACCGACTACGCGGGTAGGCTCGCGAGACTGGCCCACGCCGATCGATATTAGTTCCGATGTAGTTGGAATTTCCCAAAGGATGCCGACACAGAACCAAAGCGTGGATCCACTGGCGAAAGCGTGGATTCTCTAGGGTCCGACGGCCAGTCGGTTTGAAATGGATTTCGGTCGGTTCAATTTAACTCCGATTTTTTTTGGCGCACAAACACCGGCTGGGTACCATCATAAGCGCAAGACAGGCGGCTTGTTCGAAAGGTTCATCAGGAAAAACCAAAATTCTATGATAGAACATGGCCTTTTATGGAGATCTCTGGTGGTCTATGAATGTCTATGAGTTGAGCACCCATTTTATGGATGTCTATGGGTGTCTATGGGTGACTCTGGATCTCTGCTTCAGAGTTGTGATGTTTATGACAAGCTATATGTTATGTCCTCCAGCGCGCGAGTCAATTTCATGCTCCAAATTTATTTTGTTGAGAGGAAATTAATATTAGAAGGCATGGACTACATTTCGTCCATGAGAGACAAGACAAAGTGGTTAACCGTGACGGATTGTGAAACTGAGTACTCAAATACAACGAGGACCGGTGTGGTCACTCAGACATCTTGGTTAGGTCGCAATATCATTTTGAGGCAAAAACGAGAGCAAAAACAGTTCATGGATTGTGTGTGATGTGGTGGAGGGCTAAAAAACCAATTTCACGCGCAATCTGACCCATTCTCAACATCACAAACCCTTCAAGAGGAAATTTTGAGTCGCTGTGCAACCACAGTGTACCAAGCACGAGGTTTTGCAAAATTGTCAAAATGTATATGATCACAGGACGCAATCCGCGCGCGCGTTTGATTTTTCGTCTGTAATACTTGGCGGCATTCAATGAGGAATTTTCAGTGACTATTCCCGCTGAGATTCATCACAACTGCATTGATAATTGCTATCAGAAGACTTGGAGAATATCAGAATTGCTGTGCCCGACAACACGCGTCGCGCGACAACACGTCGCCTAAGCGAGCTGCGAGCAAGTGCTGTCATGTCACGTGCGCGCGAAACTGGTTCGGTTTGATGGGGCCCAAACAAAGACAAGCCTCGTCCTTTCTCTCTTCCACTCGCTCTTCAGAAGTCTTCTCTCGATGGTGGCCCGAAAGCGGCCTCTCCTCAGTGCTCTCAGTGTGATAGCTCGATGGTTTCATATCGCTTTCACCGCTGGTTTGCGAAGAGGTGCATTTTCCTCCTTGAATTTGAGTAACCGTCCAGCGGTACTCTGGAGTTGCCCCCTCTTTCATACAAGTTGCCCCCTCTTTCATACAATTTCCCATCTTTACTCTTCCTCTTCCTTACTCCACCCATCCATTCTCATTCTCTCTGCTCCATAACTTCCCTTCGCTATAGTAACACATATTTAGTCCTTCCCCAATCCATGGATGCCTTTACCTGCCTTGCTTTTCGCTGACTCATCTCGGTGCTTAGTGATTTGCATCAAGCTGCCACGGCGCGTGCAGCATAACACCTGCTGGGATGGATTTACAACCCCGCGGTCTCCTCCGCTGAGATTTTTCAACAGGTCCCTTTGGGGCCGAACCTCCAACTTCCTACCAGTAACCCGCACTCACCGCGCGCTACCGGCAAAATTTCCCCCGGCTCCGCCTTCCCCGGCAACCCTCCCGTCAAAATTCCTTACCGTCCTTGGGGACTTGAAGCTGTTCCTACCTCTCAAATGTGTTCAAACCCCCGGCTTGGCAATCCATAAGCCCCTCAATCCCATCTCAAGGCCATCACAGCCCCGTCGTCGTGAATCAGGACTACCTGAAGCCCTTCAAGCGCCGCCTCGTGGCGGTTTGCCATCCTTGGGATCCTCGGAGCCCGCCGCCCGCAAGACGTCAAGTCCCCATCGTCGTCAAACCCTTTTTAAGCGCAAGATTAAATTATCACCTCAAGTCACGGCGTCGTTACCTCAAGTCCCGGCTTCGTTACCTCAAGTCCCGGCTTCGTCACCCTATTCCGCCACCGTCGACACTCGGGACATCGACAACAATGAAGGCAGCAATGGTCTCATACTATTTCAAACTATGGATCGCCGTCATCTCAAGTAGCTGATACCTTACCTCAAGTTAACCCACAAGTTCATACGGCCTCGTCGTTCAATTGATTATAGCCCCGCCCCCTCTTGCTTTTGTCGCCTGCGAAGACACCCGACATCTGATCACGCGATACTCTACACTTTGGCGGTATGTAAGCGTCTCGAGTGTCCTCCTTGCACCTACTGTAGATCTGTAGTTCATACCTGCGATATATATGTTTTTCCCCTTTTTTGCGTGTGTTTTTTGAGTGGTTACGAGGGGGAAAAAATCGAAAATTGTCATAGAAAACAGCCCACTTCTATAGAAAACACAGATTTATGGGTGTCTATGGCAGTCTATGGAAGTGACCCCCCCCCCCTACCACCCTCCTATGGAAGAGGGCCGTTTTCTATGGCGTCTATGGCGTCTATGGCGGTCTATGGGAGTCTATGGAACAGTTTTGGTTTTTCCTGATGTTGCTGCCCGTCCTCAGCGCGAAGTTGTTAGAATTCGTAGGCAGAGAGAGAGGACAAAATATTGTTCCCTCGACAGTGGCTAGTCGAGTCGAGTCGAACTAAGCACCACACGACATTCTGCGCGCCGACTACGTTCGGGCAGGAGGTAGATGGGCGGCTTGCTCACTCGCTCGTTTTGGGTTCCACGGTCGAGAGGACGAAAAAACTGGGTACTCGCTCACTCACTAGTACATACCGACAGGGAGGTACCGACTCATGTGACAAAGCGGGGATGCCCCGGCGAAGACCCGAGTCTACATAGCCAGGGATTTGATAAACGACGCCTGGGTGGCGTTATAAGCGCGAGAGGATAGTTGCGCCATGGCCAGTGCATGTGCGCGGGAGTTGAACCTAACGGCATACCATAGCTCAGGATTCTGATTCTGTGCGCAGACAATGCCGTGTGTCCGCAAAGTATAGGCTGATGGACAGACGGCTTGCTCGGATTGCTTGCTGTTCATCGGGCATACTGCGGCTTGTGACCTCGGATGTCGATCTAGCAACGTCGATCCACAGAAAATGAAATCGCCATCGGGTTGTCGTGGTTAACTCGATCTGGCGTGGAAGATCGCTTCAAAAACATAGGAGTGCTCCAGACCACGACGTGAGTTGATAGAAGATCCAGATTCCAAAGCAGAAGTTGTGTGCAGGAGACAAGCGACGGCAAGGGGGTCCAGTTTTCGGAGCCCCAGACACAGGGTCGATTTTTCCGAAGGGTTTTTCGATGCTGAGTCCGAATATAAACTTTTTATGGCGAACGGAGCAGTCGCCATCGAGCTTTGTACTCCGACATTATTGCTTTATTTGGGTGATAAAAGCTGATAACAAGTGTACAGCCTCGACCAAACAGGAAATTTCCCATGATCTCTGCTGACAATCAAAAGCCACGTAATTTCTCCAGAAACTAGTTCTCGAACAACAGATTTACTTTCCCTGATCTTAACACGGGAATGGGTGCGGGCAAGGTATACAAGCCACTTGCGCGGAAAAAAATTGCAAAAGGACCGGATTTGGGACCCTAAAACGGCAATTTCCCACGGGGAGGGGGGGGGTGGTCGCCCGACCCCAGAAAAAAAACTTTTGTAGGTGATATCTTTTTTCCTAATCTTTGGATCCCCTTGAGCGACGGTCACTCGGCCCGAAGTGACGTCGCTGATGCCGAGAGGGTTACAAGTATTTTTTAGTCCACTGTTTGGCGCGGGGGACTGGCAACGGGGTAGATCATCGACATGGATGACCTCGGCCCCTCTCGCAGGATATGGTCGCAACATCCCATCAATCAGGGTTGTAGTTAAGGGTCTTATTAAGGGTGGCCCCAAAAATTAAGGCCTTAACTCTTGTTAAGGCTTATTAAGGGTGCTTAATTAAGGGTCATATTAAGGGTTAATTCCTAAAATAGCTGTGCCCAGTCCCTACACGAATATAGTGAAAAAACCTTCATAAACCTCCCAGAGGCCTCCTGGGCATCTGTGTCCGGTTCCTCGTCACTATACTCAGCTACGAGAGGTTCCATCAGTGAGATTTCCGGTGCTTTGAACCGTGGGAGACAATATTTCATAACCGTTGGACAGACCATGAAGCTGTAAAATCACGATGTGATCTGTGTTGGGTCTGTGGGATAGATGATACATGGAGCCGAGAGTACTGACTGAATTTTTACTGCATTGATTACCGCAAGATTACTGTTTGATCGGAACATGTTAAGGCTTAATAAGGGCTTAAGTTACAAGCCGTCCGATATTAAGGGCTTAGTCTTAACGTTAAGCCCTTATTAAGACTAAGCCCTTAAACCCTGAACTGCAACACTGCCATCAATTGCGCTGACATCCACTCCAAACAGCCGCGAACTTGAGGTACGCAGGAGACAGCCAAAGAGGAGCAAAGAGGAATCAAAAAGCTTGGAGAGAGCTTGCTCTATATTGCGGGGTTTTTACCTGGCAGGCTAGCGCTCTTGACTCGCTGACGTGTTTTGGTCTTGCGGCTTGCACATTTTGCTGGCTTGCGCATCTTGGGAGTTTGAAGACTTAAGAGGCCTGAACTTGATTCCTTCGATGGAGGCGTTGACGATGTAGGACGACGCAGGAGGGGAGGGAAGTGGGCGATATGCTGCAATATGGCGGTCAAGAGCAAGGATCGCGACCAACTTACGGCACTTTGATGAATCCGAATGGCCCATCATTTGTCCACCCGCGGCTACCCGCGGCGGAGTTTGCATGACTTGCAATGGTTTGCCCAATTTGCCAAGCCTTTGCTTTCCTTTTCGGTCCGACTTCCCAAGATTTCAGGCGGCGACGAGCCAGGATAGAACAATCCGGACGACGTGGATAATCCTGGGCAAGAACCCGCGATCATGATGATGCCCCAACTCATCCCAATTCGTCCCCCCGACATTTTGCGAAGTTTACGCTGACTCTGCTCAAGAAATATGAGGGAGCTCGGAGTATCGGTTTGATCTGACAGAATATTAATTTATATACACCTCTCATAATTTAAAAATTCTTCTGTACAATCTTTGGGGTCGCAAGGTGGAAGGGTTGAAGTTGACTGCAAGAGTTCCAAAGGGTTCAATAAAAAAGTCATTCCACGGTCCTTGCATCAAGATTTTGTTTCCCTTCGTTTGACCACAGTTTTTCTTTAATAAAAGCTGTTCTGTTGTCGCAGGGCAATCTTTCTCATGCAAGGACCACAGATCAATTGATTACACAAATCTAAATAATGTTTTCAGCAACTGCGGGCTTGCGATGACTTTTCTTCCTGGTTTCATATTCTAGGGAGTCTTCCAGGCAGTATTAGAGGATATCCTACCACCCAGGCTACTTTTTCACCGACGCTATAGGTGGTTTAAGCTCATCCAAGGACCGCAGAAAATGCAAGGTCTGTGGAATGACTGTAGTGGTATTCATGGACACTGAGGGCCCATGAAAGTTAAGCACCGCAACAGCTGGAAGCTGAAGAAAAAGTGAAGAAAAAGCTGTTGAAAAGGATTGAAAAGCCAAAAGGCAAAAAAAATCGCGGCAAGTAGCTTGATAAGGACAAGTTGTAAATTTGCTAATGCGTATCTTAGTCATGTGAGTAAGATTTAATATCGCAAAATACCCTCGATTGCTGTCTGATTTCAGCAGGTAAACCCGACGGGTTGCAGGACGTGTTGGACGACCGACGGGTGGTTGAAGGACCGCGGGTTTTGTACCCGACCCGTGCCGGCTACGGGTTTGGCGGGTACGGGTCTTGGGATACCCAGGTTCCACGGTTGTACCATGGTTGTACACGTGACCAACGGTCACGAACCATAATTCGGATTTCGGAAGGTAGGCACCGAATGGCAAACCAGCTCTGACAAGGTAAATTACAAGCTAGACAGACTAGAGGCAAGAGCACAAATTATTCGTGAACCGGTAAGCGGATTCAGTACGTTGAGACCGGGATGCAGCTTGTGGGGCAACATTCCCCGGGCAGCCTTCCAAACACGGTGCCCGAAGGGCTATTAACGGTGTCAGCGTCTCACATATTGCCGGGAGAATGAAAACCAACCAGAGTAGGATAAAATCTGGACAAATACCGCTGCACTTGACGCAGGTCGCGCAGCAAGCGCCCGGCAGAACTTCCGCAGTCTTGCCGAGGGGACTAAATATCCCCAACGAAATGGCGATTAATATGTATTCGTTGACAAGAAGTGTTATGCTAAGAGTACCAGTGTGTAGCAGGACAGAAGACCTTGGAGCAGTCAATTGCCTTGGGAACAGCCCCGACTGCTTGAGATGTGAAAAGGACAGAGAGGAGGACAGTAAGGGAGGCAAATTTGGTGTGCATGTCGACTGGTGAGGTGGGTGGCTGAGCGCGAGCTTCGTCTCACCTTCATAACTTTATACTTTTACCAAGACCTTGGGGATTTCATTGACAGACTTGACATTTACGGTATCGTCACCCTGGTCCATGTTGCCTCAGGAACCCGCCCAGGCATTACGAAACGAAGGATATCAATACAATTACTCACAGCAGTCAAATCTTGAATTGAATTAGGGCAAACCAGGGGCAAACAATGTATGAACGTGACTAGGATCTCAGGGACCCACTTTTTTTATGCGGGTTGCAAGCGGAGGTAAATGCACCGTTAATGATACGCATCGCGCCCGCTGTCGTCCTCTAGCCAAATTCAACAATAGAGCTTATTGGCACTTTCAAAATTTTGGTTTTTACGCGCTCTGATTGGCTGAAAATTGTGGAGCAGCCAATCAGCGTTGACGAGAAACGATTTTTTCTGCACTTGCCAATATGGGCAACGATATGAATCCCGCAGTGTTGCAGAGCTGTAAATCAACTTGACCATTGGCCCTCGGGGAAACCGACATTAAGTGAATGCGATTCCGCGTGCATTATTATCCAGGTTGCCGTGTTTTCGGGCTGTTTGGTATTGTCCGAGAGGATTGGAGCAACAAGTTCAACCCTCGCCCTGCGCCAGCCTTTGATCAGCCTCACAAATTTCCACATTTGTGTCCGCTTGCGGTCGGGCGGTTCCTGTCTCTTTGTCGTGTATTCGCAAGGTTTCCATTGTGGTCGAACAATGAATTGTGACATACATACAGGTCAGATGTGGCATACAGACAGGCCAGACACTGACAGGTGCCAGTCGAGGGGTGTTTCAATACTGCGCGCACGGTAATTCAACATTTTTATCATTTTTATTTTGGTTTTGGTTTTGAACAGAACCACGCACTCCTATACGAGTTCCACGACAAGTATTGTCTTCTCAACGCCAGACAATGCGTCATCATGGGCGGGTCTCGACGGTTGTCGCTCAGGTGGGCCTTATGATTGACCTTTGTCGGATAAGCGCGGTTGTAACTGAACCTGGCCCGAGAGAGCCCGCAACAGAGTAAAGGATTCATGGTCTTCCAGTCACGAAGCAGGAGTGGCATTGACTGGTTAACAACGGAACCAACTTCCTTTCCCCCTCTCCCCCTTGTAAGTAATTGTTGCATTTGTTCTCTCCTCAGCGTCCCCTTTCTGGGATCCCAATTCGACCTCAATGCCATCTTCATCCGCACCACCACTGTCCCCTTTCCCCTTTCTCACCAATCCCACTTCCGTGCCCATCTTCGCAAACGTCGAAAACCATATCTTTACAGTGTTAGAAGGCTGGATGTATACAGTCCCCGTCACCAGGAGCGGTGATATATATGCCTCCAGGTCTTTATCCTCACCATTGATGTTAATCGGTGCAGAAACCCCGAAGTAGGCTGCCCCGTACTTGGTTTCCACACTAAGATTCCTGGTCGGATCACAAGTACCAGTGGCTGGGTGCATTACGCCTGATGCATCGAAGAGACATTGTTCTCCAAAGGAGACGACCTGGGGTTCAGTAGTACCGCCGCTCTATGAAACTGTCAACTCGGAATCAAGTGTACTCGTAGGAACTCACCTCGGTCCTCGCGAACAAGTGGAACTTATTGTTCGTCCATGTGAAGGAGGTGTTCTCAAGGTAGTCAAGAGATGCTGTGGATAGGATTTCTCTAAATATATTCACATGTCTAAAAATTGAGTCGTACCTGACCAGACGACCGAGTAGTCCTTGTTAACCTTCCTAGCAAGACAAAGGTTGTACTTGGCTTTTTTTAGGATCGGAAGTTGGTTCTCAGTGATTGCCACTTTAATGGAGTATGTAGTCGACGGCTTGTAGTATCTTACGACGGTGGTGGTGAAGTGTGCAGTTGCGGAAAATCTCATTGAATGATGTGGTGGGGGTTAGAGCATACTGGGTGCATGTGATCGGTCAAATCATTCCCACGTCACTCCTGAGTTTCCGCCTCAGACGTCAAACCCAAATCGGGCAACAATTTTCGGCAGCACAGGATCACTTGAGTTCGGCAACTCGTCTCTCGAGAGTGTCACGGCAGTCACATTCCTCCCTCTCGACGCGCTCACCCACTTCTCGCGTCCAACGCCCTCGCCGTTGCCCAAACCACGCGAAAATGGCGGGATTCACCAGCCGCATTCGGCTCGACCGTTCCGAAGGATCGTTCCGCCCGCCAGGCGATGATGCCCGACGTCAAGACGCGCAAGAAACCCGCAGGAGATGCTTCATACGGCGGTGGGGCTAGCTCTACCTGAAACTCTGACCCTGCCACGAGAGCCGGTCCCAGCTATTTCATCGCATCCTTCCCTGCTTATATCACCCGCTCCTCCGGGATCCGGCACAATATGCCCCGGCGTACTACTATTCCCAACCTCCCAAGCAACCTCCACAACACTTCCCACCGTATGGTGGCCCCTGGATCTCAGTATTTAGTTGATCTTTCAAGCACTAGAGTAGCTCTCAAATGCCATTCATCCCCGTTGATTGTTCAGCTTGGTTGAGCTTGGTGTGAAAAGATGTTCTCTCCCGTATTATAGAATGCCTGGATACGTAAGTATCTGGGTTTTTGTACTGTGCAACAGTTTCCTCGAAAAGGAAATATTCCCTTATGGAGCTAGGTGAGTCGATTTTCTGTCGTACAGCCACCTTCCGCAGCCACCTTCCGCAGTTCTGTACCGTGCTCCCAAACAGTGTCCCTCCCGATGCAAACAGTCGTTTTTTCTTTCTTTTGGTAAATCTATCTCTCACGCGCTCGCGCATCATGTTGTCCTGTCGCTTTGCTACTTTGGCAAAAATTGTAGTATAGAGTTTTGCGCTATGCGTGCCTTTGATGCACCTTTGGCCTCTGGGCACAAAGGAACTGCCCTGTAGTGCAAGGTAGGTTTATATGTATATTCTGGCGTAAGGTATTGTATGTGCCATGGGAGCGACGCGCGTGCGACCACCCCGTAGACATTTTTCGGTGAGCACTTCCGATGCAAGCTGGGCCAGCTCCTTGCAATTGTGGTTTTCTCTTTCCCATGGGAGGGGAGGCCTATATTTGTCCTACGGAGTATGTTCTTCCAGCGTTCCTTTAAGGTTGTCCTTGAGCTCGTCTGATATATTTTTCTCTTTGCATCTGCCTGACCAAATGAGGGGGCGTATCCAGGCTCCGCCCGTCAGGGCAATACCGGAGAATATTTACTTGCCTTTTTGCAAGGCGACAAGCAGCTGACGTCTTCACGATGACTGTACCTGCCGAACTCAATTGATGCTGTGCTGCCGAGGATTATTGCCCGATTTGGGTTTGCACACCGTAAATAGCAAAATCTTTTAAAGGGTGAAAAGACTTACTGGTTATGATACAATCCGAATGAAAATCAAATTTGGGGAATGGTTCAAAATTCCTTTGTGTGATTGAGCATGTGAAAGAGCCACAATCAGTGTTGCTTTCAAAGGAAACTGAAAGAAGAACTTTTCAGTCGAGCTGAAAGAACAACTGAAAGATTGAGGGATTTTTGCCATTAGCTCGGAAAATGCCGGACCAATGGCCAAAATGCCTCAGCCTTTCCTTTGTGCTTTCAGTTGCCACTGAAAGTCCTCCTTTCAGTATTTCTTGAAAGCGATGTTGAATATTGCTCTTTCAGTTATACAATCAAATAAAGGAATTCAAGCTATTTACGGTGTGTTGACGTCTCAGGCGGAAACTCGGAAAGCCTCCCACGTCAACCCAACTATGATCCGGCACTGCACGGCACGGCACGGCAGAGCTACACGGTGCCGCGCAGCGCCGTGGCATGAGCCGTGCAGCGCCGTGGCGCGGATCGTGCATCACCGTACATCGACGGATGTTGCGGTACACTCTTTTGTATTTCATTGTATTGAACAGGCACCGCTAATCCCTTTCAGTGAAACATCGGGATAAGTTTTGGGCACAATCAGGTATAGTCATTGGAAGTGACGTCCCGCGTCCACGAGATGTACTGATATAGGTCTCTCCACTAGTCTAAGGCTTGTGGAAAAGAATATGGACACGGCACTCTCTGTTCAAAGTGTCAGGCCGCCCAATTCAACCGTGGGAATAATTATTTGCCTCAATTCAATGAGCTCGATGATGTGCAATAGATTTCCTCGGTGGAAAATCGATATGCTTCCACAGGCTCCTTACGCACATCCTCAACTTGGCGAAGCAGAGAATGTTCTGGAGATGAATAGGACTTATGATCATCTTAACCATTCAAAGCCCACATAACCCCTGCAGCTCATGGTCTATGGAGGCCTCCTGATACTTTCATACCTCAAACTAAATCTGAATTCCCTCAGGCTTGCAGTAAATCACACAAGAGTAGGTCGCAGAATGGGGGTTCCGGCAAACATCGGAAGAATTTCAAATAGTCGATACGCCGTGTGTGAAGTGCAGTTTTTGGAGGCTAACCAATGTATGTATGCTCCCACAACATGATTCAAGGCGCTCCTAGTCCCAATAGCTGTTGTCAAACTGGCCAAGGGATATGCGGCAATGCCGCCGCGTCAATAATACAGTGTGGGTAAGTACTGTACAATATTGATTACACTTTGAGGTAGGAAGTCCACTGGGTGGTGGGAGAGATCCTTTGAGGCTTGAGAGTGCTCCTGACAGCCCAGAGCCACTTACAAAGTGTGTTCGTCTTACACCGGGCAACACGCCAACACGGCACGGCACGGCATGAGACGGCTTTTTCCCGGGGCCCGAATGCTATGCATTATGACTTGATGTGTTATGAACAACCCGACTATACCTCTGCGCGACGCACGGAAGTGGCTTGAATTCGGGCTGTCAGAGTGACAGGGGCACAGACAGCCCGACAGGCTTCGCACTTGGCCAGACGCCGAGAATCGCGCATCAGGGCGGGCGAGATTAACGAGTACTGTACGACCCTGTATGGGAGCAACGTTGGAGCAACGGCTCGAGGACCGTGACCTATTTTTCAGGCACCGTGACCGTTGCTCCCGTACAAGGTCGTACAAACTAATCAATTAAAACTGGTTATGGTCTATGTGAGACTAAGAGGTGGAGATACTTACATGATGTAGGCCTTACTTACAACTTACAAGCGAGTACTCGAGTTGCGCTTTGGTTCTATTCGTCTCGGATCTCAACGCGGGATCTTAACAAGAGCGGGGTGACAGCTGGACATTCTACATGTCTCAAAGCCCGCGCACATCGGCTGGAGGAAGATGATCCCAGGGATTTGACGCCGGTTGGAGACCCGAAGCCGGATGCCGAGTGAATTCAGACTTACGCCGAGTTATAAGTTCTGCTGGGAGTTAGGCTCACTGGTTTAAGTGACCTGACAGGCTTTGAGAAACGAAAGCGAACGGCCACCAATGCGCTGGGAGTCGGTGCCCCACCGCGCCGACGCGACATGTACAATAATTGATTCACTGACCATTGACATCTGGCATTATCGCGTAGTCTTGTGCGCCATATAAAGCATGAAACTGCCGTTAGTGACCGCATGATCTTATTTCCAATGGTATAAATACGGTGCTTCAGATCCATTAGCCATCCCTTCCTCCACAAAGGATGACAAAGTTCCAAGTTCCGCCCGAGGGTGCCGCCTTCCGCATCATTGGCAATGTCAGCCAGCGCGCCATTTATTCTCGCCTCACCGGAGATCCGGTCTTCGGTGCAGTTCTGGCCAGCGCTGGTCCTTCCAAAGAAAGCTATTGGTCGTTGATCAAGGGAACGGGCTCGAAGGACGGACTCTTTCTCTTCAAAAACCTGGTGACCGGCAAAGTGTTATACTCGCGCGCATCGGCGAAGCCGTATGTGTGGCACGTCGATGGAGGGGGCCGATACTTTGATAAGTAGGTTGTTTATTCGTCCTACAACCCCGCTCTGATGCACTGCAGCTGGTTCAAGCTGGTTTCCGGCACAGAGGAGAACGCGGGCATGGCGCGCCTTGTGGCGCCAAGCACGGATACCGTCCTCGTCTCGCGCGCAAACACTGACGAAATTGCGAACCACCCGTACGCTGGGTACAAAGTTTATCCTGACCAGTGGTTCAAGTTCGAATACGAGAAGGTGGAGCAGGTTAGCTGCACTGACATGGCACCTAGCAAATCACAGCTTGCGATGCTCTGGCCTAATCCTGGCCCGCCCTTGACGACAGAAGCGCCTGTCCGCTGGCCCGGAATTTCCCCCGCCTCCACCGCAGCCCTCCGGGAATATCTGCAAAAAGACTACGAGCAACATCATGGGTATGCACATGTATATTTTAATCACGCCCGATGCAGACTCGAATCGCAATCCATACAGGTTCTTCAACAATAGGGGCTTTCATAATCACACGCCCTTCCACCTCCTCGTCGAGTGGGTGCTCGGCGGGACCCCGGCGCATCTGTCGGCAATTTGGGACCAGCACGTCGCCATCGAGCGCCCGCAGTTCCAATCCCCGCACGCCATTACTGCGGAGACATTCAACGACCATCTGGGCGACGAGAACTACTATCAAGCCTACTTGTACTTTTTCTCTGACGTGGTGCTCAGGAAGCCCGCCCACGTGGTGCTGGAGGAGTGGATTTTTTCGTCGAGGGTGAATTACGATACCCTGAAGGACGGGATGTTTAACCGGTTGCTGGCTGGGGTCATGCACCCGTTGATTTATGTCGGTTTTGGACTCGAGTTCAGGTATGTCATTGTTGGGAGTGTTGATCCCGAAGACTCAACCCCCTTCGAAGCTTGCCCGGTCTTGTAGCTGAGGGTACGCGTATCTATTCTATTTACTGTGGAAGGGTTGACTCCTGAGGAATTTACCAGGACTCGCACATGCCGCTGTGCATAAAAACTCAACGTCGACATTGTTGCCGCGATACATGTTCGAAACGCCGTCGGTCCCTCGCCCCATGACGATGGGTGCCCATTCTGCAGGAGTGCATGCATTCAGTATCCTAGCGCGTATCCAGCGCGAACACCGGTTCAACAACGTCGTCCCCAACTTCAAGTTCGACGACATCCACACACAATACGGCGAAGACATCCAACGCTATGCGGCTGAGTGGATCGTGGAGGGGATGGATTCCAAGGAAGTTGCTGAGAAGGTGAAAGAGCTGATCTTCCTGAACGTGATGATATACGCGATGGGCGGGTGGAGCGAGGAGAAAGGATTTCGTTATGCTGAGTTCACCTTGTCAGTATGGAGAAAGAAAAGTCTCACACATACTAACTTCTTTGCAGAATGCACCTCGTCACGAGCTCGATAACCATGTCATCGTACATGGCAAGCATTTCAACCCCGGCATCGAAAACCATGCTGCTCCGCGCCTATTTCTCGCGTTCGCTCGCGTACTGGATCTCCCGCGGCCGGCCCATCCTGAACATCCGCTCCTTCTTCGCGTCGTCCACGGTCCCGACGATCCCCGGGCCAACGCCCACGCCCTACTCCTCGGCATTCCCCAAACCCACTGCCCTTGGTGCGCTCACGCCGAACCCGTGGCTGCAGATCATCCAGTCCGCCCTCGTTCACCCGGACGACCATCTCGGCAAGTTCCAGCGCACGTTGGCGTATTATGGGGCGCTGTACGGAGCGGTGACGGCCGGAGAATTCAAGGGTACGGAGTTAGATGGGAGCGACTACGTTGATGGGACGTTATTTCTACGGGCGGCTGGGTTGACGATGGAGAAGATGGGGAGGGTAAGGGAGGGGGAGAAGGACCAGTATTGGACGAACGACCCCAATTTTCCGACCTCGTTCGCATCGCTCAGATGAGAGTGCGAATTTCAGGCAGGGCGCTTGGTTCAACAAGCGAGGTACGAGCGTCATATGTTGAAGCGTCTGTCTACGAGAGACTAGGCGCTTGGGTGGTCGCCGGACGGCATCGTTTCGTGTTCCAACTCTTGGAAAATAATATCTGGAACATTTCGCAACTTCTTGTATACCTGACCACCACGATCGCCTCGACATACCAATTTACCGAAGAATGGAAAGAGACCATGTGTACGAGGAACTAGGACCAGTAAGACTGAAGCCAAAATGACTGAGACCTGGACTCATACTGATTGGAATACGTGAGGCACATTAATTGGTCTAACGACCATACGATCCAGAACCTAAACGGGGGCCGCACATCCGAAAGAGCTGGCAGCACCTGCCGCGATGACTGCTTTCAGATCCGTCCCAGTCGCCCACATTCCAAGGCCCGCTGTAGCAACTCCGGCGATGAAGAACAGCAAGTTAGCTGTCTTGAATGCGACCCTTTTAAGGCCTCCAGAAAAGAATCTGTGTGCAAAAAGATGGGGAAGTGCAAACGGTCAATCAGAGTTTCACACACCCTCGCTTCCATCGCGACAGATCTCTCCAGGTGTCGATGCGCTTAGGTGTAACACCAGGCGTAGTAAATGCCTCATCTTCTGTCATTGCATCGAGTTGCATATCCAGACCAAGCATGAACAAGGGAGGGAAGGTGTATGTGAACTTTATGCAGTTAGAAGACGCGAACGAAAACCACGATAAAATAAGTCTTACCTGGAAAATGCAGACGGCGGCAATCAGCCCCGAAAGGGCACCGATAGCGGGGACTCCGGTTCCAATCGCAAACGCAATAGCCCAGTCTGTGCGAAGCCGACAATAAATTCGTCAATGAAAAGGTTGGAAATGCCGAGTTGTGCACGTACAGACAGGAATCAAAACGGCCCAAATGATTCGGCCCTTGACCGACATGAACGCAGGACCGCCGAGTAGGCCTTCGATGATGTTGATGTAGAAAATCTTGAAGCCGATGTTCCCTGTGAAAGAGCGCGACGAGTGAGACAGATCTTGAATTTGGTCGGGGATACAACGGACCGTAGAGACCAGCAGCGATCGCACCGGTGATCATTGCGAGCGCATTACCGACGCTTTGCCAGGCGTATTTGGAGATTCTGGGGAGGAGAGAGAGCTCAGTTATGAACAAGAGCAGAGAACACATTCGGCATACCCCTGGTATGCGAGCGCGAGGGTATCTGGCCAGTTATTAGGGTACGACTACTCACATAAAAAAGAAACACATACATTGGCCTTGGAAGCAATAGACGAAGATCCCGTACATCAAATAGGCGCTGACTATATGTAGTAGTCATCGTATTTTCTGCGCTAATTTCACCGATGGATCCATCGGCGAAAGTCATGTGATTCGATTTTGACCCTTCTCACCGACTGCTCTTGGACGGCTCTATCGGTAAAATGACCAGACTCACCTCGTCCTTTCTAGTTGGCACATCGGCCACGATTTGAGCGATGGACCCCGTCGCCCAACTCGGCCCGCCCCTTTCTTACAATCAATCGAACTCATTTCACCCTGACTTTGCCCGTACTTTGCCAGGGTCAAATGAGCCCCTTTCACCAGCGAGAACATTTTCACGAAAGATGCAGACATATGATGCTAGCTCCACCCATCGTAACTCCCCTAAAATCATCGATGCGCGGTTTACACCGCGAGGGAGTACCAGCGACTGAAGCCGCAAGCGGCGAAGTTGGGAGATCCACCCCCAGCCGTAGGGTCCAAGCTCGAAGACAATCTAAAGAGAAGACCAGAAGTGCCCGTGCCCTTAGTCTCTCTTGACAGACAACGACACTCGTAACCTCGTTCTATACCGTGCCCTCCATTCCAGCAGTGAGCCCGACTTCACCAAGTACCAGGGACAGTGCATGCTCAAATTCGTTAGAACAAGATATGTTTCTTGCACTGTGAACCGTCGATCGCCCGGGAAAACCGCAAGAAAACCGCAACATTGGTCCGCATCGCCCGTGGAGGTAAATCACGTGGTCTTGACAGCTGTCAACTACTTGTTTACTTCTCCCTTTCGCCCACCAGCGCGTGCCTTTCTTCCTTGTGCGCTACTACTGCCATCGTAAACCTAATACGGTGAGACTTCGATTTCTCTACTTCCAGAATTCGCGTCCCTTGACCGCGACGACGCCCTACTTGGCCTGGCACCATTGGGCGCGTCTGTGCCACTCACATCGTGTTGTGCCACTCAGGTGTAGCACAGGTGGTGGCTGTGGGCTGGGGCCAAAGTCGGCACGTATCTGAACGCACGCATAGACGAAATGGAGGGCACAGCCGACCTTGGCGCATACCTACCTCTAGTCTAAAGGCGCGTTCTGGTTCGGGCACGGCGTCCCCGGTGGCACGGGGTTAGCTCCGTTCCTTTTTTTCATCTTTCACATTCAATGGCACGCTAAGCTATCTTACAAAGAATATCATGAGCCCAATGCAGCCTCAAATCGTCGACCTATCGAAAGCAATCAAAATCTCGGACGTTAGCCTCAACGATGTCCTTGCGCGGCACGCTGAGCAAGCCGCTGAGCTCGATGCGGAGGATCCTCCACCCGGGTCTCGGGCTGCATATTCCTTCATTTCGGAGAGGGCACCGTCTGTGAGTGGCTTGTGGACTGAACCCCACGCCACTTGGCTCACTAATGAAGCTTTTACCTTCCCCTCACTCCGCACTTCCCGACACGGTGGCACCACCGGCTTGTGCGGCGCACCTACCTCGACACGCCTTCTTTGGTTTCTTTCTCGGGACGAAGTTGCCTCTGCAGCTGCTCCACACCGCCCACCGCTCTTTTGTGTAGCGGCTGCCCTGGCTCCTCCAGAACCTGTGGGCGTGTGGTGTTGGCGCGGAGGTATTACTTCCCTTCCGCCCTTCCGCTTTTTACTCTTTTTTTTCTTCTTTCTGGCGGCAGGCAGCCCCACCGTTGTAGTTTTTTATTTTATTTTTATTTCCTGATGGGACAGGGGGACCGCGGTCCGCACTACACCGCCCACGGGTTCTTCTGTGCAGCGGCTGCCCCAGCTCCGTTTGAACTCGTGGTTAGCGTGGTGTGGTCGCGTGGTTAGCTTTTCCCTGCTTATTTTCAAATCACTTGGTTTTTTGTTCTAGGGCCTGTCCCGCGTTCCGCGCCACACTGCCTACGTGTTCTTCTGTGCAGCGGCTGCCCCAGCTCCGTTGGAACTCGTGGTCGGTGTGGTGTGGTCGCGTGGTTAGCTTTTACCTTCTCATTTTCAAATTACTTTGGTTTTTCGTTCTGGGCCTAGGGCCTGTTCTTGTATCGTTTAGTCCTAGGAGGAACTATTTCTGGGCGAATTATCCCTAGAATTTCCCAGAATCTGGTCTGAAAATATTCAATTGTGCGTGGCCGCTCGATTTATTATCGGAAGTAGGTCTCGCAGGTCAACACTATCTACTTTCATCCACAAAGAACGCAATGCGAACCGGTGAATGATATTGATGGAAGCAATTTTCCGGTACGGACATTCCAACTAACGCAGGTATTTCTATAAAGTATCAGAGCGAAACAATTTGACGAAAGTACAATCCTGCCAGAATAAGTTTACGTCCGTGTGCGTGCTGCATACTGATACACTTCCAGCCATCCGTTCCCCGATGAGACTGCATCACCCCGGTACCTTACATCAAACACAGCCTGCAGCATCCTCCCCTTGGGCCTCCTCCTGCGACTTGCGCCTTGCCGCGAATGAGACGCGACCGTGAACAGGGTAGCTAGTACCACTCACCCTCTTTTGGGAGCCTTTGGAGCCGTCTTCGCGGTTTTCTTGGGCGGAGCATCCCTACCCAATAGTCAGCGGCGCCTTATAGCCCAGAATCAGGAATGCACTTACTCCTCAGAGTCCTGATCGTTGTCTCGCTTCCTTTTCTTTCCTCCAGTTGGTTTGGCCCGTTTTTTCTCCGGCTCCTCCCTGCCTGAACGTGAGTATTGATGAACAAACACCTCAGGAAAACTTACCCCTCAATTTCAGCCGCGGCCGCCTTTCTTTTGCTCCCTGACGCGGTCTTCTTCGTAGTACTGGGCACGACGGGTCAAGCTATATGTACCCAGAGGACGTAAAATAAAAACCGACGCTGCTTCGGAGGCGCCGGACTTCGCCTTTTTGCTCGAATCCTTCTCACCCTCCTCATCCTTGGCCGCCCTAGGAACGCGTTAGGTAGAGCCAAGTGAATAAAGACGTCAGAAAAGAAAACGCACTTGGTGGGTTTGGGCTGGGCTTTACCTTTTTTGCTGGAGGCCGCCTTCTGGGCGCTCCTGTACGCGAATGAGTTAAGTACATGTACGGAGAAAAAGTTGGAACTGACGCAGTTGCTTCGGCGGCACCCGACTTGGATTTTTTACCAGACGCCTTCTCTTCCTTTGCTGCCCTAGGTATAGGCCAAGCCATATGAGGACCAAGTAAATAAAGCCGACGAAAAGAAACATACTTGAGGGCGGCTTTGGCCTCGTCTTTGGCCTTCTTGCTTGATGCGGAGTTAGCCTTGACCAGTCAAAGTGAGTAAACACAGGAAGAAAAACCTTTTGGCGGCCATCGCTGCCTGGGTGGTGTCGCTTGGGGCGGGATCAGCGAGGAAAGCATCATGCCAAAGAATGGGGACATACTCATGTTTAAGCCTCTTCCTCCGAGGCAACGCGGCCTTCCTGTACATTTGTATCACTTTATCGCACCCCATCGCCACACGGGGTTGTACTTACTCCTCCTCCGTGACATCGCTGACGGGCACAATCAACACTGGAGCAAAGGGTAAGACAGACGGCGCACCTCGCTTTTCTTTGTACAATTTTCTCTTTAGGGCGGTAGGGCCGTTTCTCCGTGACGTGCGATGCTCGGGAATAAGGGACCCTAGTATCAGGAAGTTAGCATAGTCCCGCATTCTGGGGATATAACGACATATGCGACGTACGTGTATTTGTCGTGGTTCCCGTGTGTGGTTGTTGGGCGCGGCTGCCATGCTATCCCGCCGGCGGCAGCGCGTTTTAATCCGCTCCACTCTTGGTCGCTGGTAAGACATCAGGGAAGGTCGGGCTCGAAACAGTTTACAGTCACGTACGCCCGGTCCTGGTCCGCCTGGGGCTGTCTGCCCTGGATGCGTCGGACCTGATCATGTATCTGCTCCGCGGTCGCCTTCTCCTCCTTTGCCAGCTGAACTGCGTCCCAGAGACCTTCAGCGGCGAACTTGACGTCGAGCTCGGAGACTCCGTGATCCTTCGCGGCCCAGGCCAGCATGGCGGGAGGGAAGGCCACGTCTTCGAAGACGCTTTTGCTTTCGCATTGCGGGCCAGAACATTGAATCGCGGCACAAAGTGCCTCTGTGCCGAGTTCTTTTATAACAGCGTCAAAGAGGTCGCGTAAATCGCGCTCGAGAGTAGGTAGAGCCATCGTAAGAGCGTGGATGCAGAAAGGCGAGAGGAGAGAAAGCGAAGGAGGACAGTTGATAGCCGACGGACAGTCGATCAAGCCCCACGGTCACGTTTGCGCGTCGCATCCGGCGGGTGCAAAAACGTTGACCAGCAAATGTGAGACTTGCACAGTGGCAAAGAAATAATTACGGACCCGAATTCCCAACCTTGAACTATGGAAGAACATCGTGAGGTGACGTCACTACTGAGTTAGAGCGTAAGTAACCTTCCTTGCCAGCGAGTCTTCGCTTCTGACGCGGCTTCTTGCAAATCATTGGGACGCGAGCCGCACAGGATAGGCCACTGCGAGCGACGCATACAGCTGCTGCACAATTGAACTGGCCAGTTCTTATTTGCCTCGGGACCCGAGTCGACTCGCACACAAGCGGCGACACTGCGCGGTTGAACGACCTCGCGCAAGCACAGCACGCTAGTGTGCCACATCTTTCCACCGGGCAAAACACGGGCTTCCGCGATTACTGATCAAAAAATTGAACATTAAACCACACGCCGGGTGTCCCCGGGACCGATTGGTGCCGGATCACTTTTGATTGTCATCTTTTCAGAGTCTGCCATGGTCAACCGGCGCAACTGCGTTATTTGCAACTACAGTATAATAAATCCCCCCCCCCAGTGTGCCATCCGGCCAACTCCTGGTACCTGGTAGGCTGGATGACTGTCTCCCAACTCACGAAGTCGGCATTTTACCACCACGGCCTGCCAGTCTGCAGATATTGGTTTGGGATAATATTTGGTATCGGCTGGTAGGCCTCGGTTGCGGGCATATTTCCATCGTAATATCTAGTCAACGGGCCTCTCAGGAAACTTGTTATCCGCCAGTTGTTGCACTCGAAACCCTTGACACTTTCTTTTACATCATTCTCGGCGCTTCTTCTTCCCTGGCCTTCTCTTGAATTCCACGGATAAAAGGCACAATTCCCGCTTTTCGGCTCTTCAATTTCTCCTCCCTCCGCCCACATCCACCACGTCCGCGTTTGGTGCTCAGCAATGGATGAAAATTCCTCCAAACGCTCAATGGAGGACCGTTGGCAGGATTCGTTGGCTAGGGCTCGCAGTGCGTTGTACTTCCGAAAAAAAAAGAGGGAAAATTTCTTCTGATTACGGCTGCAGCCCGCACAGCGGCGGCCCAGTCCGCACAGGCCCAACCCGGCGGGGCAGCGCCTCACCCGCCTCGTAAGGTCCCCTTTTCATCCTTCTTTCATCGTCTAAGGTCGTACCCCAGATCAAAATGCTGCTCAGGGAGGAGCCGCCAGCGCGGTCAATAATACGCCGTCGGGTACGTTTTTTCCGCCCTTGTGTAGTCCAATTTTGTTCTGAGTTGAGTCTAGTCGGGAAGGCCGTTCAAGGAGGAGCCGCCGGCGCGGTCAATAATACGCCGTCGGGTACGTTTCTTCCGCCCTTGTGTAGTTCTATTTATTTTAAGTCGAGTTCAGTCGCGAACGCCGTTCAAGGAGGAGCCGCTGCCAACGCCGAGCAAGGAGGGGCCACCGACGCGGTAAACAATGCGTGGAACACATTCGGTACACAATCCAGCCCTTTTCCATCAACCGACGAGCTCACCACTATCAACCTAGAGCAACCTGTACTGCATTGGCACGTACCACACGGCCAGAGTTTCCTCGATGGATTTCCCATGGTGTGCGAGGCGCAATGGCTGCGTGATAGAGGGTGGTTCTTCTCAAATGGTATTCTCTCTACGTTTCAATTGGTATTCCGTGCTCACTCCAACCCGTCCAAGGGCCTCCGTGCGATAACCCCACGATTCACGATGTCCGAGCCCAAATTCCCCCGGGAATCCCAACGGAAGGTCCAGATTACAACGTAACGCCGCCGCCGATCATTCGCGATAGGTCCTTGACCAACCCGGGGCTCGAAGGAGATGGAGTTAATAATTGCCTTGTGTGCGCCGGGCCTCTGTACTCCACCTCCGCGAGCGGAAACAGCCAATACCATCCGCGTCTCTGTCCATGGCCCGACTTCAAACATCTAAAGATTTGTAGAGCGTGTGCAGGGCCCCTCAGATCGGCCAACGCAAAAGCAATAGCCGACCTCCCCGCGGAGGAGAAGTTCGATGCCGTGAGCAGGAATCTTATCCCCTGCGCTCCGCATCCGCTCATATTCTGCAGATCGTCCTGAGCACTCAGTCTCGGGAGTGCGTTTGCTGCCTCGAGCCGCTCGCGGAGTCGTCGAGCATCACTGTGGATGGACGCATGTGTAACTCGTGCAGCGGCAGCTTCGGTAAGACATATCGCCCGGAGTCGATGCCCGCAGCGGCGCGACTCGCTAAGAGGCGTCAAGTGGGTCGCATCTATTCTTTATCCTTTCCTGTCGATCAGAATTCTTTAGATTTGTTATGCTAACAGTACGTGGCGGAAAGAGCACCGACACCTGGAGCCACTCTTCCTTGCCGACGGTGCTGGCGATACCAAATGCGCCCAGTGCCACAAAGTATTCACTGATAGTAGTAAGGGCAGCGAAGAAAGAAGGCCAAGCGAGGCCTGGGTCGGTGTGTATATCTGCGAGCGCTGCCACAAGCGCAATAATACGGCAAAACAAGTCGCGCGCTTTGCGCCTGAGTTGTCTGAGTTCACGCTAAATTTTTTAGTAAGGCTTTCGCTCCTATTATCGCTCTGCAGATAGCTTACCATTTTGTATCGCCGTAGATATTGTATCGCTACTCGCGGTTGGGGACCGAAGAGTGCCCCCGCTGTAAGCGACCCTTTGTCGACCCGGCGGATGATGACAACGTCGAACGCACGGCTCTCCTTGCGGACTTCCGTTGGTACTGCTTGTCCTGTAATGCGCAGTGGAACAAGCAGGAGGAAATGCTCTATGAGCATTACCCGCTAACGCACCGGGGGCTCGGGTTAGAATGCCTTCACGTATGACACACTTCACAATTTACCGTCGCGATTTAATTCTTTTTTACATAGTGGATCAAATTCAACGCCAAAGATTCCGCGCAGGAGACTGCTTGCGATGTCTGTGGCGGCCCGCTGGACTTGAGCCTGGGAGTTGGACGCGCCTGCGCCCCTGCTCGCGGTCGCTACGCCTGCTACTTATGTAACCTCCAGTTTCAGAAGGACGTCAAGAAGCAGAAAGCGCTTGGTCTCAACATCGACACACCTACGGGTTACCGTGATGTCTGTTTCTACTCTTGCTTTGTCGCATTCGATCTGATGTACTTCCAGTGGCGAGCGGAGCACATCATGTTCAAATTAACGAAGCTGCAGGCACGTCGGGCTCGACGAGCCGCAGCTCATGACGCCATAGGTGACGCCTGTCAATACTGCGGGAACCTCCTCCTGCACCTGAATTCCTTCTTCCCTCACCCCACCTCTCCCGCTAACCAGCCCTTGTGCGAGCCTTGCATGATACGAGATAGCGCTCGGTGCCGCATTCTCATCAACGTCGACTCCTTTTTCCATTATCGTACCGAGCTCCAAATGAAGCCAGGGGGGTACCAGACGTCCGCCACCCAGGCTCCGGAGGAGACGGCGCTCTTGATACCCTACATGTGGTACCGCCGACATTCGCGCATCAGGTGCCCCGTCACCGGATTCCCGCTCTATTTCACTCCTGGGGCGCGTTTCCGTGACCGGGCGGCTTTGGATCATGAGGGCAAGGTTTGCAGAACCTTTCTCCACGCAAGGTAAGAGAGGATTTGATCACTTGCTGATGCGCTTTCTCTGACGCGTTTTCTCTCCGCAGTATCAACAGCGCAAACTTCGTCGCAAGCCTCGCTCAGCAGAACGGTTGGCACGACCTGCGCAAATGGGGGAATCATGTCTTTGACTACCTCACGAAGGACCATTCGGCCGCTTATAGCGAGACGGTCATCAGCGAGTTCAACGCCGTCTTCTCGGCAGGCCGAACGGAGTCAAAACAGGAGTTCCACGAGATGACGGGAACGCGGCACAAGGAGCTTCTCAACAGAGCGATGGAGAACCCCGACCTCGTACAGGAGCTTGAGGACCTCAAGGCGCGGATGACGACTTGCCCCATCACCTCCGCTCCGATCACCAAGAAGTCCCGCTTGCGACCCGATCATGGTCATGAAAGCGGTAAACTCCGACTCCCTCTTCCCGGCGTCGTCAACCTGTTCACAGGATGTGTCGAGGCCCCCGCAAAACACGCCGCTCGCGCCGAATACTCTGGGCCCGATCGGAACAAGTTCCTCGCGATCTTTCGGCGTCATCTCCGACGCATGATCGACGCCATGGTCGACATCCTCATCCGGCGTCCGAAGGCGATCGAGGATTTTATTGCGGCAGGTCGGGCGGACCCAGAGCTGTCGGCGATTATGCGCGCCCACGCTGAGGGTGAGCGCGTGTCGTTCGAGCCCGTGGTTAAGGCAATGGAGTCCGGGGTGCTCAAGGCGGCGACGGACGGTAGGCATGTTCTCTTGACGCACGTTACATCTTCTGAAGCCTTTCCTAGCCCTTGATGAGTTCTACCAAGTTCAAACACCCACCACCCAGGAGCGCATGGAGCGCATGAATCCCGATCTCGAACAAAACCCGATGAAGGGTTACTTTCCTCAGCTCTTCAACAGCGATGGCCAGCCATATTATACTAAGGGGTTTGAGGCATTTAATGGAGTTGGGGCGGCGTCGACGGATGAGGATGTAGATGATGATGATGATGAGCGACATTTTGGAAAGGTCGGGAAGCGACTGTGGTCGGAGAAGGCGGCGGTGTGATTCCTAGTTGCATATAGATCAATTTCTAGTTTGACGGTCATGCGGTGTTCAGAATAGGAGGCACGAAGCTTCACCCGGTTTTGCGAGCGTTTACGCTTGGGGTTAATCGTGCTGGAGCTTGACACGGTGAATTGCAGACAATTACAGACCGTCGACCGTAAAGAAGACATTGCGGAAGGTTCAAGACGATACAGAAAACCTAGTGAGCGGAATAAGATATATGTCCTTCCGCGCTTAGAAACCAGAGGGCGCACAAGAGAACGAGTTATCGAAGAAAAAATAAATAACGCGCAGTACTATTAAATAACCTTCTACTTGAGGGTGCGCTCACATGGGATCCTCCGCACGAATGGGCTTGAAAATGACGTGATGTGCAAACGCCTCCCGCACCGATGTCCCATAATCCACCTTCCTGGAATGGCCTTCCGATTTCGCTTGCGCGAGGGTGTCAGATCCCGTTGCCGGTCCATGGCGCATAGTCGATTGATTGAAAAATACGAGGCTGGCACATTCATCACTGGATAGGCCGAGAGTTTTCGCGCGTAGGGCGAACATCCCCATCAGTCGTAACGATTTCAATCTCTGATAACTTAAAAACTTGAGCAGCATAACAAAAGAAGAGAAATTAGCTTATCATCAACGTCGATGCTGAAATGGTAGAAAGGCGTCAGTTGTATGAAAGTACGGTGGAGGAAGGAGTGGGGCGTGAATCCGAGGGGTTATTCGGTGAGATCGCACTGTTATAGTCGTCGGGTCGTGATTGTGCACTTGTACCGACAGGGAGCCTTTCCGGGCATAACCTGTGGACGTGGTGACAGCACGCGCAGAGATACGTGGCGATGTTGGTGAACTTCGTCCTAAGGGTCCTTGGAAGCTGAACGGCGCAAATACACGCGGACCAACGGGGAGCCTCTCCGGGCGTACACCCGTAGTCGTGGTGGCACCGACGACAAAAGGACTTAATGGGGTGGCTTGAGAAGTTGGTGGAATACATATGTCGAAGGAGTAGAGAACTAAGATTGTGTGGATGGAGGTCAGTTGCGAGACGTGTCGAGCAAGGAATTGATAAACAAACGAATCAACACGTGTCGTGATCTCGGTAAATGTATCAAGTTGCCATCAATGATCAATTCCGTACCACCAAGCCGCCTACGACCACATCGTTTCCCCAAATCCCTACCTTCTTCCCGATCTTGAACGTCCTTCAAACTGTGGACGCCGATCCCGAAATTAAATACTAGAGGACAAGATCTTCAAAGTTCGAGCGCAATTTCAGCAAGAATTTCGGCGATGAAGTACAGTAGTCAAATCTGGTCAGGCGAAGAGTGTCCTCCAACCCCTCGACTCTCTTCTACTCCCTGCAGTTTCAAATTCAAACAATATCTAGGCATAATCAGTCCAAAAATCTCGCCACAGGCGCTCAATAACTGCTTATTACAGATAGTACTCAATACCGCCGTGGAACATCGCAGACCGTGATGGCGAGTTCAGTGAGTGTCACAAACACCGCCGTATGGTACGGGCCAGCCGACTTACTCGGCAAAGAATGGAAGCTGACACTCAGCACTCCATCTTTTGGTCCAGCATATCCTGCCCTCTCGGTCGCACATGGGAGGGACGGTCTTCGCCGCATCCGGTTCAGCACAAACTCAAGGCGTTGTCTTAGCCGCACCTGGGTCTCGGAAGCTTGGTGTGCGGTAGGTTGCTGGGGGTGCATCGGAGCCTCTGCGGCGGCATCATCTGCGGCGGGAGCGTCTGGCGCATCTGCAGCGGGCGCGGGTGCGTCGGGAGCAGGAGCAGCGTCTACCGCGGGAGCGTCTGCGGGAGCGTCTGCGGGAGCATCGACTGCGGGGCCAGGGATGGGTGCGACAAGCTCAGAGACTAGGAGTCCCAGAAAGGTGCCTCTTGGCGCTGGCCCGTGCAGATGGTCGTGAAGAGCGTCGAGCAGCTCCGAAAGCGTCTGGAAAACTTTCTAAAACCACGGGCATAAGTTTTCATTAATAACAGTGAAGGATGTCGGCGTACCCGGTGGAGAACCGGAATTTTCGACGGTGCAGGTAGGAAAAGTTGAAGCTCCTTCACATCCTTCCGCTCAATCACTGCTTCCGCCTCGACTAATGTTGCATCATCCACGGTGCTCTCCTCTCCGATCATCGTCGTGTTGCCCTCCGCAGCAGTTCCCCCAAGCGAAGCGTCAGCCTCCTCCTCAACAATTGGCATCTCGCTGTCTGTTTCTGGAAGCTTACCCCCGGCCTCCTGCGTCGTGTTAACCTGCGCTTGACCATCGCCTGTAGCCCCCATCACAGCCTCCAAATCCATGTCCATGGCATGATTATCTTCCAGGACCGTAGCGGTACCTGCAGTCTGCTTTATCCCGGGCAGGCTCAGGATTTCTTCACCGTAATCTTGCGACCAGGGAGGCACAGGCCCGCGCGCGCGCGGCGTAGATCTCGGGTGTGGGGGTGGGAGTGCATTATTGACTGAAGTGGTCACAATGCATTCCAGCATAGCCTTTCGACGTGCGGCCAGGGCCGGGGTGTACAGAGAGAGCGACATTGCCAGTGGACGGTCGAAGATAAGAAGAACGCTGCCAGCGTTTCTGCTTGACTAAGGTTTGACCAATCGAACTGATGGCAGCTTATTTGCCTTTAAGAAGGTCTACGTAGGATTCACACCGCAGTCTGGTGTAACTCTGAATGAACTCAACCAGGATTCAACCGAGCAACGGTTGGCTTTTGGTTGTGTGATGGGATCAATTCTCCTCGATATGTTTTACCGTGAGATCAAACCATTTCATCCTCGGAGAGTGGCTTTCCAGGTGTAAAACTTTCACCGCCAACTTTATACCACTAGCCCCCCACCTGTAAAATTTGTGTCAATTTTGCAGGCTGAATGTCGCTCACACGGCAAGAATTGATGATAATTTCCTAAAACGGTTGCATCTGATCTCGGCACAGCTGGCATGGCCTTTGATGACCGAACAAATAAAGAAGCCTCGGCCTTCTTCCTTCACTGCAATGCTCTTTGCGATAGATGACGATGGGAAATTGCTGCCTGCTAGTGACTTGATCTCCAACACTCTTGCTGGGGTTTGCTATTGGGCTCTAACGGAGCTCTCATCGGAGCACTCGGAACTTCTCGAAGGCAACGGTGCCGTTCGCGCAGACACACTAGAAACCGCAGATATATATTTTCTCGAACCAAAGCCGTTCGACCTCACCAACCCGCGAGATTTTAGAGCACCTGTGGTGCATGTAAACACATCGTTTCTTCCGTCATTGAATCCCTTTATTGATTTCTGACCAAGCCATCCTGGATTAATGCCTCTGTCCTTAACGAAGGACCCTTGGAGTAAGTGCCACTCCTTATCCATAGCTGGGCTCAAATCGCTCACCCCTATTGTAGTGTTTCAAAGTTTCGGCCTCATGACGTCTTCTGTGGGTGGTCTGCAGTTTTAGCTGGGGTATGTTTGACTGTCTGCAGTCCTGACTTTGTACCTCTAACACAGCTCACAGTTCGATCATGTAGAGGAGTTTCAAGTCAAAGGTGTGGTAGAGATGGGCGGAGGCAGTGTGAAGTCATCGATAGACCTGCTTACCACGCACGTCGTTGTGGGCATGAAGGATACGCGAATGGAGATGCAACTCCGAGAGGTCCTCAACTGCCCCATTACCATCATCCCCGCGCAAAGCGTATGGCTCCGTCACGCGCGCCACGCCCACTCGAATCTTCCGATTTCCAACGCAGCCCTGGAGGAGAATACTCCATATGACGCAATGGAGTGGGACGCCGCCGACTACGGTAGACATCAACCCCAAGTTGAAGTCACAAATACGGGTGTGTCGACAACTTGATTTCTTCATTGGGAATCTTACTTTTTCCACAAGACATAAAGGATGAACGGATCTCCAACTCGTCGGAGATCACCCCTGTCATTGTAATCCCTTCCTCGACAACCACCGAGCACCGATTTGTAGAGTCGGTGATGGAGGATGGAACTATGTTCATCCTGTACCCGGATACCTCCACCTCGACAGCCGGCGACCCCCCAGAACTGTCCGAGGACGAGACCGATCCCTCCGACATCGAGGAGGGCGCCAGCGTTTTTGAAGAAGCCAATCTGGATGACACAGCATTCGCCAGCCGCCAGGATATTGGTTCCCCTCCTGACGACTACTCCACATCCTGGCTGATGTACAACAATAGTATCGACTTTGGTAGTGATGCAGAGGAACCTGGGCTCGACGGGGACTATTACTCAGATTCGGACGGCGGGACCGTTACTCCTACGCAGGACGGCAGGCCCGGAGAAGATGCAGCTTTGCAGGACATTAGCGGCGGATCTGAAACCGAGGATAACGAAGCGGTAGGGTCTGACGAAGCAACGCAGCGCGACGAAGCAACGCAGTCCGATGAATACGACGACAGCCGGTATGATGGATTAACAGTTCTGTTGAGCCCGGCTGACGGCCACTCAGTTGCATATTTCTTCTGCTTTCCGGTGTACCCGAGATATGCGAGGCGCAGTTAAAGGTGCGGTTGTCCCCAACTCGAGTCTGTTATTTTTCTTAATGTTCTTACAGGCACTGCAGGACCTCGGAGCCAGCGTGACGGAAGACTGGGAGCATTGCACCCACCTTCTGGCCTCTTCTATCCGGACCACCGATAAATTCTTGTGTGCACTCGGGACCGGCGCATTTGTATTGACCCCGACGTGGGCCACAGACTCGATCGCGGCAGGAGAACTGCTACGTGAGTCTTTTACTTTAGTTTCCACGCCACTCTGATTCCCTCCCATTTGTTTCAGCGGAGGGTCAGTATAGCTTGAAAGATGTTGACGGTGAACAAAAGTTTGGAATCTCCCTAGTCCGGTCCCGAGAGCGCGCGCTCGCTTTGCAGGCACCACTCTTTCAAGGGCTGAAGTTCTTCTTCCTACCGAGCGCGGTGGACAAGCTGGCCATGTACTCGGGAGTTATCGACTTCTACCGTGGCCAGGTTTGCACCGTATTTGCGTACCATCGTTACAAATTGCTAATCATTCGAGTTCAGGTTCAAGGTCGCTTCAAACCTGCAAGCAGACAGTTGGGTCCGGGAAAGGGGTATATGATTGGCGCGGTGGTTGATGACGGCTGGCAGTCATTGGCGGAAGCGCACGGCATCTACTCAGTTGACTTCATAACCCGAAGCATCCTTCAGCAGCAACTGGATACGACGGCGTTTCGTTTGCAGTCGCCGGAGCTGTGACTGTTTTTTTTTGTAATTGAAGCCTGAATGTATTCTGCATGTCTTCGCCTTGTCAAATTATGCATAGACTCGGACGCCTCGGGATCTGGCCATGTATGTAACCCAGAATTTGGCGACTCGCTCTGTTCAAATTGTAAGAAGTACTCGATATTCATACTTCAGCTTCAACTTTCAATATTCCCAGTATTCAGTCCTGCGTATAGTAAGGAACACTATATCGGTTTCACTTCAAGGATATCCTGTGTTGATGGATGTGATGGGCGGGAGGGTGTGATGAGGATGAGGCCAGGCATGTCCGTCCGGATGAGTCTAAAATATGTGCCCAGCATACGGGCGGCCTGCCCACTACCGGCGGACAGAGCCACATGGACCTAAATCCATGCATTTGACCCTAGCTTCGCCGCCATGAAACCAGGGTAAAGTATTTTAATGACTTTGTCATGAAAGGGGTTCATTTGACCCGAGCAAAGTACGGGTGAGATATGCCGCCTAATTGTAACTGCGTCCGTGCACGTCCTCTGAACGCGGGAGAACATTGTTGACGACGCCCAACGCATTTAATCGATGTACAGGAAAAAATTGTGATTTGCGAAATCGCCATTCCCTTGATGAAATCGCGGGGACGTCTCATTTCAGCCATGATTTCGGGGAAGATCATGGCACCGCCGTATGCAAAGACCATGTTAAACACTCCGTTGACCTGACAGCGCGGTTGAGAACGACAAGTGCGAAGAATAGATTTACGACCGACCTGAGCAAACACAGGGATAGGATTGATGCTGAGTACTTGGATCGGCCCGGTGTACGATACCGCTGAACCGAAAGATGCAGCAGCCTGGGCCTGTATCAAGTTTTATTGAGCAACGCCACATTGGTGCGAGGGAAATGTCGTTACCGCAGGGAAGTTGGGCGGCGAGTTTGCGATGAAGCCCATGGAGGTCTGCGGAGAAAGGTCAGGTCCTGATGACGTTCGACCGGCATCCACTCACGAAGATAATGAGCAAGTTAACTGTGACCCGTCATTAGTATTTTCATCGAGGGATTAAATGGCGGAAGACGAACGCCAGACACTCGCGTTGGCTACGATCGAAAACTATTGTGACGTGAGCAATTGAGGATGGTAATGTACTCTGAAGAGCTCACGTTTTGGAGGGAACGGACTTGGCCAAGAACCATGCCAAACAGTGCCCATATCAAGATGCAGACACTGAACAACAGTCATTCAGGTGCGACGACGGTTCGAATAAGGAGCGAACTAACGTGAAACAAATGGTGTGACCACCACCAACGACCAGCTGCGACAAACTTTGACCGTTTGACTGAGATATAAAAATAATTATTCGGGGGGACTGAAGGGAGAGAACGGTGGAGTGGTACCAAACACTGCAATTCTAGCTCAGATTTGCAATAACACGAAATGAAACAAGACATACGATGATTCCGACGTTGATTATGAGCTCTGCGTCGTACGTCAGCAAAATATGAGGATGTATATGAACCCGAGAAAACGCACGGACGGTCTGAAGAAGCGAGGCGAAGTGTCTCATGGCAGAGCCAAAGATCACGTAGCCCAAATCTCCATATGTTTTGATTGGGAACCGAACAGAGTCTAGGCGGCAGAAGATCTTGCAGAGCATGACTCCGGAAAGAAACGCGAAAGCCCCGAATAAGATGTAGAGCAGGATCCCCGGTGTAAGGCCAATACTGGCGATGGCGTATGGCGCGTTGAATGCTGGGGGAAGTCAGCGAGAATCAAAATATTCATGGTGGGATGTTTCCTCACGGCCTAAAATATCGCACGTCACGAGATAGAATACTGTCGCCCATCCTGCCTAAAATAGCGCGATATCTGAGTGCGGAGCTGGGTAAAATAACATGCGCTTACCTGACGAAGTGCACGGCGAGCGTTCAAAAGCTCGACGTCGTGCTCAGACATTCCATGCAAATCGTCCGACGATTCATTTACTTCATGAGCCTGGACCTCGGTGCCATGCTCCTTTTCCTTCCCAAATTTGGCAAAGACGACACCGAACCCCTTGCTGTGGACCACGCTGCGGATTTAAAAGTCAGCGTCCGACGGCGCCAATTGCAAAAAATGGCTCACGTTGAATCTTCTGCCTCTACTTGGCGGCGAAGAGTGGCCCAGTGAATGTATTCGGCAAACGAAGTCGGCTTTCCATCATCACCCACGGGGACTGCCAGTGAAACTCGAGTTAGGACGAAATACAAGATTGGAACTGGTATGGCGTACGTCCTGGCTGAGCGACATGATCATGAAAGTCCTTCTCGGACATTTTGATATCACTAGCGTTAGCGACACCGGAGAGACCACTGGTGTCCATGGTCGTCGAAGGGGGCTGGGGAGAAGAGGTGTCGAAGTGATGATGAAGCGGCACCCCAGCCTTTATAATAGGCACCACATCGGTGCACGCTAAAGATGCGCCGTGAGAACCCGAGGAGCCGGTCTATTTTATTGGAATCTGGGCACACGACTTCAACAGCCCAGAACAGCCCCTCGACTATTACAGTTATTTTTTTCGCAGGACTGCGGTTAGAGGACGGCCTGAGAGGCCAGCGCGGATTCGTAGATAAGGCAGACTATTTTGGAAATTGCCGCAACTCCCAGCGGCAAAGGAAGAAAGAAAAGCACAAGCCACGTCAATATTGAACACATTGAGATGGTACGCAGCTTATATGCCGCAGAGACGCGCTCAGCGGAAACGGCGTCCCGCCGTAACATGGCAAAAGGGCACGTCATGGATAACAGCGGGCGGTCCGAATGTACACCGTCGTCGGTTGTTGTGTGGTTGCTGCAGTGACAGTACTCTATAGAGGCCGGATGTACCAGTGGCGCGCGCTCCGAAAGAGTTCGTTGTGGGAGGGAAGAAAGAGGCGTACGTAAGGGCCCCACAACTCACCGACTTGCCTGATTGGGAAGCTCCTCCGCTTTCTTGCCACCACACATCTGCACATGCGAAATCGGACACAAAGCTGCTTCAGCCCACATGCACATTGATGGACTGTGTTTCGAGGGGTCATCCGATTTCCAAATCTCCGCCGCAACGGAGGTGACCGGGAAGTCTACAATTTAGAATCCTGGTAGATCCTCAGGCTGGATTCCTGGTGAGTACGCGGACTGGGGCGGAAATGGCTAGCACTGACTGCACTGGACCTGGGACACTGAGGTACTCAGGAATTTCTCAGCGCTGGGAATTTTTGAGCCCGTCCCCCACCGGCCCTCTACCTTAGGCTGAACGGAAACCTGGCCTGCGCTCACTCCGCCTCACTCTAACTCAATTGTTAAGCGGCAAAAACTGGCACGACACAGAAAAATCTTAACGCATTCCTGGATGCGACCTCTGATTGATTGATTATTCCCCCCACGCGACCGCTTGCACTGGCTAGAAATTGTCGTCTACCCAGAGTTGACGTCCTTCTTCCGCCGACGCCTTGCTGGTATGTTTTTCTTGCTCTTCACTTCGTGAAGATCCTGTTTTAATTCTATCGGAGTTTCTGACGTTCAGGAAACGAAGAAGTTGGACGCCGCCCGCAAAGTGAGTACTAGCGCAATAGGCTTTGAATCCGAATCAATCTCGTCTACCCAGTGTTCGCCAGGTGCCAAGAATCCGAGGTAGTGTGCGGCGCATTGTGAGGTTTTTCAGGACAAACGCGAACTCTGCATAATTGGCTCACAATTGGTTCGACTCAGTCACTTTCAAATGTTTCTCAGTTGACGCAGAAGTTCCTCTAGCTCCTTCACGTCCACCGCAACGCAACGGCTTGGTAAAACCCAGGGCGTCGACTCTCCGCGTCCGAATACACTGGACCGCCGGTCTCCTATCAGCCTTTTATCTCGGATACTTTCGTGTTTTCAAAACACCTCAAACCCGCCGCGGCAAAACAATCTCCTTTCTTTTCCGCCCATCGCAATCTAGGGATCGCCTCAACCGCCTCAACCGCACACCTTTCGAACGCTGACTGCTCCGACTTTGTACCCACCTCTTCCCAACTCTAGGTCTGGGAATCTCCCAACGAAAACGGAGAGGCTAACGTTCCTGGCAGCCTGCCCACTGTTTCTTAGGCTTGGGCGGCTGATGAGGGGTAGTGTGAGGCTTTTTGCAATCAGGTTATGCGATATGGGACCAACTTTGAACTGGCATGAAAAGATCGGTACCTCGCTTCGCATGCGCATCCCAAATCGATCCCCCCGCGGCGCTCTAACCTCAGAATCATCTTGACCAACACATTCCCTGCTATTTACACCCGCGCTCCCGGTCTCTATCCCCCATCCTGATGTCTGATTCGTTTCTCAGGAGCCAGGATGCATCGCGACGGCCAATGGGCTTTCAATTCCCCGTTTCCAATGCCATTGATAATACCCTACCCTGTAGCATGTTCGGCAGTACTATGACAGCTTCCTATTGCAAGCCACGACACTTCTCCCAAACGCCTTTCGCTCACACGCTGTTCGCCAAGAGCGCAGTGCTAGTCAGTGCTGGTTTGCTAGCAAGAAGTGTAGGCATATGAGGAGACGGGAGAGAACAGGGACGTGGGGGAGACTCATAGGCTAAGTTGGTTTTCTTCCTGGTAAAGGTAGGAGTGAACTTAGTCTCTCGTAGACAGATGCTTCAACGAAATGACGCTCGTACCTCGCTTGTTGAACTCTGTTGGTTACCGCGCCGGTCTGAGGATCTGACTCTGATCTAGGCTCCAACTGTTTTGGTTTATAAACAGTTTTAAACGGTTAAAACAGCTTTTATTTAGGTTTAGTTTGGGCACGGTGAAAGTGCCGCCAAGGTGACGCCAACTGGCGGCAGTTCGGTCACACTGCCGCCGCGTCACGCCACCGCCGCTAACTGCCGCCAGACCGTTCATTTCAGTTAACGAGTGGTTATTAATGAGCTGGTGAATAAACATTTCAATATCCTTGGCCTTCATTTGAGTTCCCACGGTTGACCTCGGCTGCGACGCATATGTTGGTTAAAGTACGGAACCAGATCATCTTCTCCAGATGAGTTGAAATAGTTGAATAACCAGCGAGACATCCTGAGGATTCGGTTCACGTTACTGGCCAGAAGACAAATCAACAGGGGGATGTAGACCCGGTCGATCATCGTAGGAGGCAAGAACGACGACCAAAATAGTGGCAAATCGTCTGGCGATCATTGATGTACATAGCGATTGAGGTGCGAGTCGAAAAATTGAGGAGACGCCGAGCTGGACTTCCGGAGATGTGTTTTAACAATTGACACAAAGTCAACTGGCTGCCGCCAAACTGCCGCCAGCGCCGACATTGAGATGGAAGGTACGGACGGTTACGAGTCTTTGAATTATTCAAAACTCGTTATTTGGTTCCGTTTTCCCGCAAAAGTGAGACCGGTTTTTCACATATGACGTAGTGTACCTATGTACTCGACATTGTAGCAACTCACCAGTTGAAGCTGCGGTTTGCTGTGTTGATTGACACTTTTTATTCAAAAAGTACTGCATTCCGCAGTTACTATCAATGACTAGGAACCTGGCCACACTAGGAACCTGGCCATGAGCCAACTACAGGACTGTAGAGTGTGTAATATCTTCCCTTTGTATTTCCACAATGCAATATGAACCATTGCGCACCTCGAGACCAAATTCCAACCCAAAGTGATAAGTTGATCCTAAGCTGTGCCCGAATTGATTGCGATCCGGAGGGTGAGAACACCAATTTGATAACCCCGAGCGACCTTTTCGCCTGTTTCTCAACCAATACGCCAGGGATCCGGGACTTTTGGGGCTCGTTCTCCCGGTTGAAGGTGGTGCTTAATTCTGAGCATGTCTTACCCCACAGAAGACCTGCCCTCTGTCACCAAATTCACCAACAGAATTGGAACAAAAACTCAATGATCGTGCTCTTAAATTCGCAATACCAGTGGCCTCTGCAAGACTATAGCTCCAATGCCTTGCAGTATCCATTATGATAAGTGAGACATGTATATCATCTATAATACAGTACTTGAAGGCTTCCCCTTCCCTCCTAATATGAATGCAGATAGAAAATCACCCAATCGACGCGAGAAAAAAGATTAAACGTCGGGTTCTCACCAGTACACCTTGCAACTGAAGATATGCATTTATGTTGGCTCATTGAGTTCCCATGAACCTCCCTATAACTTATTTTGGCCTACGATCTGTCACCGATGGCGCACCAACCCGATTTAGCTGAAAGTACGGATCCCAAGCACAAGTGGTATGTGGCAATAGAGTGAAGAAGGGTTAGGGTCCTGTTTATAAGTCTGGTTTACAAACCGGTTTATAAACACCCTGTTTATCAACCGGTTTTTAATGGTCTGGCCAAAACTCCCGGTTTTTTATTCCTGTGGCAGTGCTAATTTAGCCTGCTGCAGCACTGATTCAACAAATTTGTGAGCACAAAACGTCAAGAATATATGAGCAAGTACGAACCCCTCAGTTCAAATCTTTATGCCTGTACCAGATGTACCTTTAAATTGTGTTTGAGAAGGCCAAATTTTGACAAGTCCATGCCTTGAGTTAACTCTCATGGGCCTAGCCATTCTTGAGACTGTTTCATACCTCACCGGCACTCAATAAACTAACCAGGAATAATTTACGGCCGCCCTGAGGCTCCAGGAACGCACCGAAAAGACCAATTTTGACTGGGACTGGTGAGTGTTTATAAACCGGTTTATAAACACCCTGTTTACAAACCAGGAATTAAAAACTGTTTATAATTGCTCTGGGAATTATAAACAGGACCCTAAGAAGGGTGTTGGCATTTGGACCCACTGTGATTTACTCACGAATTTTGAGTGCCGCCAGACTGCCGCCAAACTGCCGCCAACATGCACCGCTCGGAGACTACCGACGTTGCTAAGCGGGAAAAGTGCCGCCAGCATGTCACACTGTCACCATGCACTGCCGCCAACATTGCCGCCAGCGACGCCAACACTGCCGCCAGCACTGCCGCCAACTTTGCCGCCAACTTTGCCGCCAACTTTGCCGCCACCGCAACATTGCCGCCAACATTGCCGCCACCTTGCCGCCACCTTGCCGCCAGTTTTGCCGCCACTCAGTCCTTCAAGCCAACTCCAAGTCCTGCAAGTAAAGTTGAATCTCACTCGGTAAAGGCATTTCCTTGCCGTTGTTTATAACTATATGTGTTCCACAGGTTTTCAAGACGAAATTCAGCACTTCAAGTGGTTGAATTTGACGCGGTGAGAGCAATTACTTTTCGTTACTTATCACAAGTTATCACTCTACGCCTTTCACAAGGCCCAAGACAACAGGAGCCCTGCATTATTGACTTTTGAAAGTGCCGCCACCGAACTGCCGCCAGCACTGCCGCCAATTGCCGCCATGGCGGCAGTGGCGGCACTTTGGCGGCACTTTCCCTTTGCCCGTTTAGTTTGGGGTTCTGGACAAAAAGTAAACAAGCGGTTTTATAAATGAAATGTTACGATTTACTTCACACCTCCAACCTGCAGCTGGATTGCTGTCTGCAACTAGGTGGTTATCATCTCACAGTAAATTATTTTGAGCCAACTGAAGACTCTTAGCGCCACAGGCATTGCCATCAATCATTGTTTGCGATGATGGGCTGGAAGAAGCCGAAACGAGGCCCGCTGGCTTGCGAGTTGTGCTAGACCTCCTTTTGGGGGCTATTCTGGTCACTCACATACCATTGAAGCATCCAGAGGTTGAAATTTGGGCCCAAACTCCATACGTGTTTTAGCACACACCCTATCACTGCCGCGCCAAGTGGGCACACAATTTTTGCCCCACCACACCCACTTCCTCCCGACCCCCGGACCATCGCGGCGGAACCGGCACGAGAAATTTTGCAATTGACCATTCAACGGTTTCCGTACAAAATATTTGATCAGAGTGAAATTAGATTAGACAATTGACAAGCGTAGTCCCAAGGCTAAGAATGATTGCCAGTGTTGCAGGATATAGTATCAGGTCCAATCCTCAAACGGAAAGCGTGTGGGCAATCGCCGACAACGACGGCGCGAAGAAGTACTCCCCGCCCCTCGAGACCACGAAATCTGTATTGATACTGAGTAAGATTTTGGCACGAGTAATTCAAGGGAAATCGGCTCGCCGGTGCTGAGCGTGAAGTTGCGCACAGGATCCGTGGGATCCAGGCCATTCACGGGACGTTCTGCACCTCCGGCAGCTCCTGCAGAAATATGCCGTAAGTGCAGTTCAAAAATTTCACCCCAGCGATTGGCATTACCAATGATAGGGTCAAAGCCGACACCGCGCTGAATGAATCTATCGGACATGAACATTGAGCGACATATACGAGGCAAAGAGTTTCGTACTTCTGATTATTAGCCCAGGACTCCTGAAGGAATTGGAAACCATTCATAATGTTGGACTGGTAAGCCACTAGAGTAGGTCGCGGTATGAGCTCTGACTGACGCCACAGATATACTAAAGCTGGATGAAGCGTACCGAACGCCAATCCACGTTCAATTTCAGTTGTGTTTGAGGAGGTCTCATCGGGGGTGACTATTGAATGGGAAGTTATTAGCTCGAATTTTCTTCGGTTCGCATGGAAAACTCACCTTCAGGTCCATATGGGATGCCTGCGCGAACTATATGATGAAAGCTGGTAGAATTCTCCGGCAACCCCAGGTCGGCACGCGGCCGCGTCTTCCGGATGTGGGCAGAGAGCGGACATCTACATGGAGCAGACTCAGTGCCATGTACCTCAATCCTAAAACTGTCACTCGGACTTACTTCGATTGGTCCGTCAGATTCGATTGGGTCTGTCCCGGCTCCGCAAAAGTAAAGTTGTTATTGCGGTTGTCATCCGCTCCGAGCGCCGGATCGTCGAACATGGGACTCAGCACAACCGGGGCGCCCTGTAGACAAATCAAAATTAAATTAGCGGGCGTAAATAATAGAAAGGATTGCCTGCAACTGACGCTTTTCCACCGGCCAACCATGCGGGCTCCGAGGAGATCCGAGCCCTGCTCCTGCGTCAACCCCGGCTCAACAATGGGATTGTCCGCTAAGAACTTGTTGAACTCGGGAACAAGCTGCTTGAGCTGGCGGAAGACGAGGAACGAGCCGTCCTTGGCCCAAGCCGGACGAGTGACGTTGTCTCCATGCTGCCCAACGATAATTTCCCCGGCGGGGACGACCGCTTGGCCGGGTTTCGGGCCCTGGAATCCATTAATGGTCGGGTTCGAGATCCCGTCCAGGAAGCCGAAATCTGCAGTGTTTATCGTCAGCGCGAAGTGGACCGTGCAGACAACTACTCGCGTTCGTGGCCCATGTTTGGGGGCGGACGCATTGCGCCGCGGAGTGAGTAGATTTCAGAGATGCTATTTCCCAACTTGGATTGTAGACTGGCTAGGGTGCTATTGATGCTATCCTCTGTGTCGGAGCCAAAAAGAATAACACCGTGGATGTTCGTGCCGACGAATTGGGGGACCCAGTTCGTCGTTCCCGGGTCACTGAGATTCTTGACGTCGTTCACCTGGCCAGCCGCAAACGGAGGATCATTGAGGTTGTTGGCGTCGCCGGTGACGTTCAAGGCAACAAGCCCGGTATGCGAGAACGCGATGTTCACCAAGGTCGAAGCAGCAGCGGTATCGTTGTTGAGGATCTGCAATGTGCTTGTCACAAGTGGCAGAATGTCGCGCTTTAGCTTCGATTTGAAGGCCGCGGTATTGGAGATGCCGAAGAAAAAGAACAGCTCGACGGGCTTGCGCATCCCAATCCTGAAAGGTTCAACTACCTCAGCAGATGGATGGAGCGCCGGGAGGGAGACACACAATATGTCACCTTGGATATCGTTCAGGTTTAAACCGGCAGCCGCTGACTTGGTCTGCGCCTCCCCGGGGCTGGGCAGCGGAGGAAACCCAGGAGGGTCTGTTTAATCTCGTTGAGTCTGGTATTAATCGTAAACGGGGCAAAACATCACTGAATAATATGGAGGTTGCCCTCTTCGCGTGTGGGGAAATAGCGTCATGGATGCCAGTTGCGGAGACACCCAGTCCTAATGAGATGAATGTAGCGAGGGTATGCAGTTTCATGGTGGGAATGGCGATTGCGAGTGGGCATCTTGGTCTTTATAGCTCTTGGGACATCGCCTCCGGATTGACGCAGCGGGGCAGACTGCTGAATGCAATATAGAGACGAGGACAGTTGGTAAGCACCAAGAGAGTTGAATACATTCGGACTTGGTTCCTTTGGTAAGGTCCGTGAGCTGTAACAGCACAAAATTCGGGCCACGGTAGATTTATATCTTGCTTCCACACATTAGGAATAGGATCGAGAAATGGACGGAATTTGACATACGCATTGCATGGCGGGATAACATACTAATTGAGACGCGGGAAATAAACTGTGCGCAGCGCCAAGGACGACTTTTAGACACGTCCGAAGTCGCCGGAGTCAAAAAGTATTTGCGACTGTGATCCGCCCGTAAAATAACTGAAAGTGGACGAAGATGAATGGAAGGAGATCAACACTCGGCATGATCAAGAGGAACACGAAGTGTCGTTGAGCCAATGCAGCAGATTCGTAGAAGATCGTCGGTTTAGATAGGCGGGGATCTACGGGACCCGGCATCTTTTCAGCCAGAGGGAATGGTAATAACCTGGCCAAGTGCGCGACTCGCAGACTTGGCCCGTGCATTGCCGAACGCAATGAATGGCCAACAGCACGTGTGGCTGAAACATACTCGGGACTCGAGGATAACGGGCAAGTTCAGTCACAACGTCATATTTCCAAGGGTTTGAAACAAAATTAGTGCGTGGTGATCACCAATTTGAAGAGAAGACGCAGGCAGATTCGAACCTACTGAAAGGCGTGAACGAAACGAAGAACGCGCTGGTGCAGTGAGGTTAATATCCGCGGTTCAGGACGCAGAATGGATATGCAGACAATGGCAGACCCTCTAGTGGAGTAGGGGAGAGGATGGAGTGAATTATCTGCGCTCGGGAGTCGGGACGACTCGGACTCGAAAGATAATTGCCAAGATCTTGTTACGTGTACACCGGGATAATTCTGAATCCTGGAACCGGCGTTCCTGAGCGGGACCGTGCCGTGTAATCCTACCTACCTACCTTGTGTAATGTTGCCAAGAGCTTTGAAATTTACCAAGATGTGAATCTTCAACTTTCAAGAGAAAGTCTTCTCAGACTTCTGGGACCTACTGGAGAGTTACACCGAACTCAGCCGAGACTGCCGGACCATCATTCCGCTTTAGGAAAGCCCGTGTATTTCAACTCAAATTTTGTTGAGTGCATTGGTTGGATCCATGAAGGTCCAGAAGAGCAGTAAATACCTCAATGGGTGTTCCACTATGACAATACATTATGTAGGACGGACATTACCTTCACACAGAACACCCAAACAAAGTTGAACCTCGTCGACCGTTGCCACGGCCGCGACGACCGTCTCGTTGACCGTCCCGTGCTGTCGGACCTCAGAAATCCGAATCGACGGGCCGTGGAACACCGTGTCTGTCACGGCCGCCCAACAGCCTCACTCCTTCCTGTGCGCTGGAGTGGTCGTCGCAGCAAATCTGCCCACTTGGGCGTGGAACAGGAAATATTATATCATTTCACCAACGCGGCGTTAATATTTGCCTCGTCATACACGGTGGATCCTATGCTGGTCGTGTCAGATTTATGGAAATGCACTGAACAGATACGTACATTACTGGTAGTTCCTCCGCCTACGCAGGGCCCATCAACTCCGCATTTATCCCAAGAGTACAAGGGATTTGGTACGCACAGGCTAGAAGGAATACTGCCGGGCAGGGAGACTCGGAGAACTTCAACAAGGATGGGGGGGGGGGGGAGGGTGGGGGGGGGGGGGTGGGGGGGGGGTTGTATTATACTCATCAGGTCCACAATATGAACGACGAGTTTACGGAAGATATACATGTGGTACTGTAAAAGGGTGGTTATCCTTACAGAAATCCTCAAGATACCAACCGAGCACAAACCAATTGCAGGGGTTAGATCAAAGCACTGACGGTGCGTGGACTGGCCGGCCTTTTTGTAAAGGCTGGATTCCAGTTGTAACCTCGTGGGCCCTGACCTCGAGCAAACAAATGCTGTTAATGAGTACGGGAGTAGTTCGCTCCTCCCAGGGATTAATTCCCCGGAGTCCACCAGTGCACACAACGCAGTGGCCTGTCGTCCCTGCTCACCAAATGGGCATTATGTGGGCTCCTCAAACGTGAGTTGATGAGACGTGATGGTTGATGGTTGAACTTCTGAAAATCATGCTGCACTGTCTATAACGGATGCGAGGAACGTCGAGATCCGGCACAAGTTCAGACGGGAGGGAACTGGCGTAAGTGGTGGATTGACCGAAGAGCGTAACTACTGACAGCCAGGTTTATATACTACGGAATTAACGGAACATGATGGTTGCGCGTGATGTTGATGAGAAACACGATGGCGCGGCATAGGCATAGGCATAGGCAAGCATAACGGGCATAGAAAAATAACCGGGGTCCCACACGATGAATATCTCCGTCACATACGCCCTCCAGATCGTTGCGTGGAACGATCTCCAATATTTTCAAGCGCGCGCGGGTAAAAACAAACCGTGGGAATATAGTCCTGCTTCTTGCGAACTGGTCTCGTTCCCAGCACTAGAGGCATTCATGGTGGAATTCACATCACCATCTACTGTGGCCTCACTCGTGTGTTTGTGGATGGACTCTGAGTCGTCTTCGCTAGCATTCCGGGACAATTTCATGTCAGGTTCATAATAAAAAATGAGCGCGCCAATTGGCAGGGTGTCAATGACTTCGGTGCTCTCGAACAGAGCGGCGGATTCGGCGGAGTCGAACTGAACCCCGTGAGTACCGAATCCAGGGGGTTTGCCTTTAACATCGGACTTGACGTTCGTTGTTGTGGGGCAGTTTCGGGCCAAATGGCCAGGTTGCTCACAGGTGAAGCAAAGACCTTGCGCGAGCATTTCGTTCCGGCGCTTCGCAGATCTTTTCTTCTCCCTGGTTTCACTGGTTGATACATCAACAGAAGAAGTGCGCATCATTTCGCCTCGGTGCTTGGAGTCAACGCGCCCTCCAGCACGATGTGTGGTGTTCGAGTTTTTGTGGTCACTCTTTGACGGGACTTTATCCCCGTTGCTCGAGGACTCACTCTCGGACTCTAGGTTTCGCACAATTTCTGCACGTTCAGCAGCCCTGACGACTTCATCCCAGCTAGAGATCTCAGGATCGAGGTCCTTACGATACATCTCCTGCCGGATGTCCGCGCGCAGGCTATTCCAGAGTTTCACAACCTTCTCTTGGCCTTCAACCAAGCCAATCGTGTTGTAAATCTGAGAGAACTCAGCAACGTGAGCTGCAACAGTCTTTCTGTCTTGCTTGCAACGAGCCAGACGCTTTCGTTGCTTGCCCCGAAAGTCTACAGGAAAGCAAAATTCAAACAGCTCCAGGAAGAACCTCTCTAGAGTGTAGGCAGCTTCGTCGCGCACAACAACTTGATTGTAAAAGTCACGGGCCTTATTCTCCAAAAAGTACGACAGGTAGAAGACCTGGTCCCGCGATGGTACACGACCCATTTCTACGTATGCTGAACCTTCACGCACAAAGCGATGAAAGGCATTTGCATCGGGATCACCAGTGTATTTTGTCGGCGGGATCGGCTTCAAAAGCATTCGCTTCTGGCCGCGGCCTCGGGCGCACAACGGCAGGTGGCGCGTAGAGGTGGAGGTACGGCGCCTAACCTCACTTGAACCATTAGCACTCGGAGAGCTGAGCTCTGAATCAGAACTAGAGCTTGAGGGGCTGTCTGACGGTTCAGACGATGGCGGGTTATAATTCAACCTCGCAGCACCACGGATAGCATTGTCCAGGAAGCTTCCGGCAGCAATTCGGCTCGGAGTTGCCTCACTAGGCTTCTTCGAACTAGATTTCTTCGTGTGTGCACGATCACGAATTAAATCTGCAATGTTCTGTTCAACGGCTCGTTTAGCCTTGCTCGAAGGCTTCTTCAAAACGAGCTGAACTGGTTTGGGTTCGGCTGATTGTCTCATTCGACTGAGCTCGCTCTCGAGCACAGCAATTCGTTCTGCAGTTGCCTGGCCAGGCTTGTTCATACCCTTGTTTTTACGCAAGGGTTCGGAGACAATGGGCGTCGTTCTCGGTGTATTCACCGTCGGTTCCACACTGGGAACATGGGCATTCGGCACGAACTCAATCGGCTTCTCCTCTTTAACCACACGGTTAATCTCAGCGAAATTATCCAGCGCTTCACGCTGTGCTTCGATGTCCTGGTCAGAGAAATCAACAGAGAAATCTGCAGCACCCCAGTTACGAGGGTCAGGGCCTTTCCCCTTGTTACGGGATGGTCCTTCACCTGCCGGGATCGCAGGACTCGACGGAGAGAATACATGCATTGGGGTTTCATTCTCCAAACCAGAAGACGGCTCAGTGTCGCACGTAACACTGAGCTTCCGGTTGGCTTCGGCCATGACATCTCGCGCCATAGATTCGTAACGGCGAGCAAGACTCACTAGCTCCTCACGACTCATGTCCTGGGTAGCCTTGGATACGGTTGACACCGAGTCGGACTGTGCCTCGGGCGGCGACAACGCAGTCATATCATGATGAGAATCAATATCATTGCTATGTACCGACATAGGTTTCCCACTATGCACAACAGTGCTGAGGGGGGAATGGGATTGCGCAGAGTTCCAGTCAATGTCTTGAGTGAGAGGCGGCAGCTCCGAGAGAGCACTGGCGCTAGCAGCACCAGAAACATCACTTTGCCCCTCGAGGGCAGCGGGGGAAACACCTCGTGTGAGGGACGCCGCTACCACGTCGCTGTACGGCAGCTCGGGTGTCACGGGGCGGGATTTACGGGAACCCGTGGACCGTGGAGAAGGGGAAGAGGGGGTAGAGGGGGTATCGCGAGGGAGCTTCGGGGCTGGAAAGATGCCCGCACGAGTTGCGGCACGGGTATGGTGGAGGTTCGGGTCAGTTGTCATAGTTCTTCGGTCGGTGGTGTCGATGCAAAGAGGCGGCGGCGGTTGATCAGACAGACGGGAGTCCAGCAAAGCAAAGACAGAGTAAGGAGGAGTTCAAAATATATAACGGATGCGAGGAACGTCGAGATCCGGCACAAGTTCAGACGGGAGGGAACTGGCGTAAGTGGTGGATTGACCGAAGAGCGTAACTACTGACAGCCAGGTTTATATACTACGGAATTAACGGAACATGATGGTTGCGCGTGATGTTGATGAGAAACACGATGGCGCGGCATAGGCATAGGCATAGGTAAGCATAACGGGCATAGAAAAATAACCGGGGTCCCACACGATGAATATCTCCGTCACACTGTCTGTCCATATATCGCAGTGTCGGTCATCCCGCTTCTTTTTTGTTGGCCTCGGTCAAACTAGTGCTCTCCACGATAGACAATTCAAAGCAAGGTAGCACACATTCGACACTTATGTGACCGCATCCCCAAAATACCATCACAAACGCAGGATTACGGGCAGGGGATTTCGCAGACACACTGTGTGGCGCAGTAGGGATCCGCGATGATAGGATGCAGCCCATTCCCAGGGCATTGCCAGTCGTCACCGCAAGCGATTTGTTGGTCGATACCGCCCTCACAACGGAGGAACGGGACAATCTCACAGTGGATGCCCTATCAAACACGTATTAGGATATCTCGCTGGTGGATACAGTCGATGCCTACGGAGGGCTCGCGCGCGGCCATGGGCTGCGGCGTTGTCAGTGAAGGAAGCAGAGGAACAGAGAGGAGGAGGATCCCTACGTTAGCAACTGCAACGGCGAGGAAAAAAGCGAGGAGAGCAGCAAAGACTTGCATTGGGAACGAAGTTTGGGGTGCGTTGGTTAACATGTTGGTCAGGTCTGGAAACCCTTTTATGCAGTTGTTGGGTTAAAATCATCGAACGGACCGCGCCGGCTGTGCCTGACATTCAAAGGCGTGTCCATTAGATTCTCCATCTAGCTCTGGGCCATTCTCTGTTCGAATACACGCCCAATAAAGCAAAATCTTCTCATATGGGAGAAGTCTTTATGAAAGGAGCTAAATCAGTAGTAGAAAAGAAATATGGAATTCAATGTCTTTCGGCTGGTGTGAAAGGTGGCACTGAAACAACTGCAATAAGCCCCATTGTCAACTCTATTTTTTCTTTCAATATCAGCGAACGCGGCGGAGTTGGACGCCAAATTAGCTACAATCAGAACCCCTTTTGAAGGCTCCAAATTGAGTTGCGAAATTTGTTTCAAAGGTGCTTTGCTTCTCTTTGTCCAGGACAAAAGAATGTCAATTTGAGGCCTTCAAAATGGGTTCTGAATACAGCTAATTCGGTATCCGAATCTATGCTCGCTGGACGTCGAAAACAAGCTGAAAACGGTGTTACTTCAGTGCCGCTTTCCACCCCAGTCAAAAGACATATAGAATTTGAGGGTCTGTTTCTACTATTGATTTGGCTTGATTTGGCTCCTTTCAGAAAGCCTTTTCAGGACCTTTGATTATCGAGGCTAGGTCGGATACCAATTTCGCCTCTCGAAAAAAATTTGTCCGAATTTTGGAATCGGTCCGGTCCCGAAATCTTGTCCGAATTTTGCCCCTAGCGGTTGCTCGGTCGGTGTTTTGTCCGAATTTTGCTTCCAGGCTCAAATTTCCGGAAAAAAATTCGCAGAGGCTCAAAAAAGCACCAAAAAATCGTATTAATCAGTCTCCTCCTCCTGTTCCTCCTCCTCTATCTCTAGAATGTTCACATTTGCCTTCCCTTTCCGCCGCACCGTGTTGAGACTAGCAACGGCTTTCCCCAATTTCTCCCTCTCGTCGCGCAGCTCCTCAAAAATCTTCTGAGTCTGAGGACCAATCTCTATGTGGTCTCGATAGCCCTTGACTTCCTCCGCATCGTGGCCCTGTGGTACAATTGACAAGAACGAATTCGATGGGAGGTGCGCAAACCGCAAGGTTCCGAGAGCCGCATAATTACGATCATTGATCTTGAATTGGCGACGGTACGAATGCTGATAGAGTTGGACAACGATGTAGGAGAGGGAGCCAATAGTGTCGCAGGTGGGAACCCATGCATGCGCTCCGGCTTTCCCGCCGTTCTTGGTGTACATGGTAATAACTGAGAAAAAAATTAGATTATTGTCGGAATCATTGAATCGCAACTTACTTCGTGCAAGGACGACCTCAGACCCGAGCATAACGAACCCGTACGAGCCAGCCGTGAGTTGAGAATTCGGCCCAACGCCCGCTTCCGCTACCGTGGTTATACATTTGACTTTCCCAAAGATGGCCCTACGCCGCTTCATTGCCTCTTTTGCCCGACCACTGGCGGCAAGCTCCGCGTTCGCTGCATTTCCGGTCTTCGGAGCATTGGCGGAATTGGTGGCACCGGTCCACCGTACCATCCGATTAAGCCCTGAGCTGGAGCCACGCTCCTGGTCCTTTCGGATAATGGCCTGCATTTTTTGAGCCAGGATTTGTCGCTCGGTGAGGGGTTTTTCGACACCAGTTTTGTGATTCTTGTACATCCCCGATGCTTTGTACGTTCTCACCCCCATTTTCTCCTCTCGTGTTTGGTGCTCCCGACGAAGAGCAACGAGGGGAGCTAGGTCGCTGCTCGAGACGTCGACGAGAGGGCGAGATGAGGGTGGAGGTACTATGGGATCTTGCTGGATTGAGTTTGCATGCGCGGACGCCGCCATTCCCTGGAGAAGTGCCACAAAGGCGGTGGGCTGAGTGGTCATCGCGTGCACAATTTCCTTCTGTATTTCCGCAAAACGTTCGGGGTCGCTGTCTGGAAGGTCCTCGCTGTGGCATAGTCAGTATTTGGCTCAGAAGAAAAGAAACAGAGAACATACATCTTGGCGAGTTCCTCCATCGCCAGTGCCACCGATGCCATGACACATGCATCCAGCTCTTCGTCCCCCGCGCGAGAGATGTTTGAGGCAGTCTTCAAGCTGTCCACGACCCTTTGAAGCTCTTCCGCTGCAGTACGCTCTAGCGCAACCGCGTCAACAATCTCCCCGTCTTCGTTGAGATAGAGGTCTTGAAAGTCGGGATCGGGAGCGGGCTGAGCAATCAGTGCAGACCCCGGGTTCGGTGCATTCGAGATATCAACAGGATGAATGCCGAGTAGAGACCATAAACAGTTGTTTTCCTCGGCGGCGATCTCGTACGCGGCTGAGAGCTCCAGGTCCGTGGGGTACTGATTCAGCAGTCCAAAGTTGATATCGTCCTTCGTGAAGTAAGTGTGCGAGTAACCCGAAGCTTGTTTCTTGAAGTCGCTGGTTTTTAAGGAAGTCAGAACCGCCGCCTGCATTTTCGCGCGCAGTTTGGGGACAATGAGAATTGCTTCTTGCAAAGTGAAGTCCTTCGAAACGTCGCGAAGCCCCGCAAAAGCATGCTCATTCGGTTCGCTAGCAATAAACCAAGGGAGGAGCGGGCAAGAGTTCTCGCCAAGATGATCTCGGTGGATGATGATTAAACCGAGGATGCCATTTACAAGGATTTCGAATATGTCGAAGGCCTCCTTGGAAATAAAGTGGCGCGTCTCGGAGTAGCCCGCCTTCCGCAAATACAAGCACCATGTTTGAAGGAAAAGGCGAGTCCGAATGGCAATCTTCGCGCGTTCATGGTGGCTCATGGTACGGCTTTGGTAGGCGTCGATCAAGTCCCCAAATATGAAGAGATAAACCACCAGGCCCAGGTTCTTTGTAGGATCCTGCGCCGCCTGCTCCAGCGTATCGGCGGAGGACAAGCGAGCCGCGGCCGCATCATCCATGCGGTCGCGATTCTTCCAATCTCGTGGGTACATGGGTGAGTTGGGATCCATCGCGAGCGTGTACATCTGCTCGAAGTACACCACAAAGTTCCCCAGGACCAAGCCCCGGGCACCCGACGCTGCATTATTCCGGAAGGTCTTGCGACCATGCTTGGCATCTTGAAAAATAACCCAGACATTCCCGTCCAATTCCCAGAGCTCGACGATCACGTCTGGGTAATCGGGGTCGGGGTGCTTGATGCGAAACTCACGCGGCTTACTGGCGGCAGCCAGTCTACGCTGGCAATCTCGTTCGACGGCTGCGCCATCTCCGCCACTAGCGGTGATTCGGAACTTGCGCGAAATAAGCCCTTTCATCAGGGAAAGTTGCCACTGGGCAAGCTGAGGTCCTTTGACCTTTGATTCGATCGCCATAATTGCCACTACAAGCGGCGGTACACGAGGGAGCGGAATTTGTAATGTCCAGAGGCGAAGCTGTTGAATTGTTAGCTGAGTGTAAAGATAAGGAAATTGTTTAAATATCACCTTCGTCGCCATCGTCGGAGGGGTTCTCTCGAGTAAATCCAGGGTGGCATGGAGTGCCTCGACGTTGGGAACCTCAATAGGCTCCCCGATGCCACCAACAATAAACCACTTCTTCTTCACACCATCGTAGAGGGGGCGGAGCGCCGAAAAGAGCTTAGTATCATCGACACCGAGCGATAGAGGGCCCTGGTGCGGGTACCCATAATCTTCGCAGTACTTTGTGACGAAGCTGAAGGACTCCTCTTGAATCCCCAGTGGAAACCGCGGCGAGGTCGAAATTTTGTGCTTGATTGAGCGGGTGGTTCTCAACGGAATGTGTTTCGAAATTTCACGGTACGCGCGCGGGCTAATAGAATGGATAAGGCCAAAGAGCGCGTCAACATCTTCATTGTGCTTGAAATTCTGGTTCCCGCGCCCGTTGAGCTCGCGAGTCTTGGCCAAGACCTTGGCTTCTATTATTCCATTGAAGACCTTGTCGTCCTTGAAGTCCCCGTTCAAGACATGGGTAATATAGCGTCTCTCGAGTGAATGTGAATTATTCTGAGAAATCGGAGTGTCAGCAACGGGTCTCTACTCGCGAAAAATGATTTACCTCGGACATGAGTTCCTCCAAGCCCTTGAACTTGGCGTAAAGGACCCCAGCGTGCGCATTCTGATGAGCGTGAGGAGTAAAGCGTCGGTTTTTTGGCTCTGTTGGCGGCTTGTTTATTGTGTTTTGAAAGGCTCTCAAAGAGTGGACAAGTACGCACTCATCGCAGGGCGATGGAGCGGTAACAGTCTCGGGATCTGCGTCCACAGTCTTGAGACATTTTGTCGAGAAGGTCGCCATAATACCTGGACTGGTGTCGTTCCTCCACTTCCGGTCATGAAGTTGGGCGGTGGAAACTTGGTTCTTCTCGGTGTCCGTTAACGCTGAGAATTCCTTGCCAAAGAGCTTCTCGCTATAATGCGCAGGAGCACGAGCCCCGCCGCCAGTGGCAGCTCGCTCCGCCAAGTATATGGCAATTTTAGGATCGTAAGCGGCGGTAAGACCGGGACATGGTTTGGAGATTTTTTTAGGCTGCTCCTTTGGCTTTGGACGTGTTCCAGGGACCAGAAATTTTGTAAGAGTATTGGCCGTCGGCTTAGGAGGTGGTGGGACTGAGCAAGGTGTTGCCCTGTGCTCGCGGAATCGAATGGTGTTGTATGGCTCTTTCATTGCCACCCAGACCTTGCACGTTGAGCACTGAACCCTGGACGCTGTGGGCTCGAAATTCGCCTTCGAGTCCTTCTTTCGACACGTCTTTTGGAATTTCGCAGTTTTCGCCGCCGAAGGCTTGAATGTCCCGGCTTTGACTTGAGCCCGCAAATTTCGAGCGGTGGTGGCAGACACGCTCATACCGACAAAGGACTCGTCGGAACAAGAAGGCTTGGAAGGCTTGGACGCCGCCTTCGTGGTTTTTCCAGAGGACGCGACAGACGCGACGCGCGAGACGTCGGAAGCGAAGAAGGGATGGCGGGCCGGTTTGTCCGTTCCGGTTGTCTTGGCACTCTTCCCTTTGCGCTCCTCCACATCCTCCATCTCGTCCACACCTCGCTTGGAGCCATAGCTGGTCGGGAGCTCAACTGAATCTGCCTCCTCCATCTCAATATCCACCGGACTATGGGTAAGTTCTGACGGTGTTACGGCTGCGGTCGCCACCGCCAATTCGTCGACAGTCCGCTTGCTGGTGTCTGCACTCGGCGCGACCTGGAGGGATTCGAAGATCGCAATATCCAGCCCAACATCCTCGACGTCTTCCGGGCCCTCCGTCATACTGCCGCTGATCTGGAAAGACTGTGGTTTGGGCTCGCTGTGCGCCGCCATGGGAACAGTGCTCAAGAGCTCAGTGTTGATGTCAACGTCAACAGCAAGTAAGTTCTGAGCTAGATCGGTAGGATCAACAACGGTAGGCTGTGGTTGCTCGTTGTCCTGGGTAAATCCTGGTGAGCAACGATAAATGGCATGCAGAATTTGCAAGAAACTAACCTCGATCGAAAGGGAGTGCTTCGAAATATCGCAGAAGGTCTTCATTCGCATCGCCTTCGCCTTCTCCTGCGTCCACAGTGCGTCCCCAAACACGTTGTGCGCAATGGTATTAACCGCGATGATAGGGCAATTGAAACCATCTGTTTGAGTGGCGCACACCAAGTCATCCGACACTGCAAACTCCGCGCCGTGATATTTCTCAATCCAGTTTTGAAGCCCGAGAAAGTAAGTCACCGGCCGCTTCCACTTCAAGCCGTCGCCGTACTTAATCTGCTTCCTCTCGAAGTCCACCATTGAGGTCGTCCAGTGATTCGGATCCCGATAAAGTACGTTGTAGAGTCGTTTATGGCCGCTCATCTGGAACCACGACCCGTACTTTTTCAGGTATGTCTGTCCTCCGCTGCTCATATTGATTGGTCCTCCAGGAGCTCCGTCGATAATCGGTGGAAGGAGACGAATGAACTCGGCAAACGTGGTACCGATGATCAAGGTCTCGTCGCCAGCAATTCTCGCCCGGAGCGATAATAAGGTGAGCATTGCATCGACCAGGCCACTGTTCAGATACTCGTTTGAAAACAGTTTGGCCAGATCGGTGATTGGGAGGCCACCGAAGCCTGCAAGACGACCATGCCACCCGACAACGCTCCAAATTCCCCGGACTTGAAGCTTCAGCTCGGCCTCGTCGGGTGTCCTCCCAGTTTTGTGAAGCCAGCGTTCCGCCCGAAGCCATGTGCTCTTGGCATCGACGGCGTCAAGCATATCACGCCAGTAGGTCAGCCCCCAGAACGGATACGCAATGTCCGGGTTGAGTGAGGTGCGTATCGATTTATTTCCATCAAGCCATGCCTGCCCAAAGGCGCTGACCATTTCGTTCAGGACAGCGCGCGATGGTACTGCAAGGAACACCAGGGAATCCTCGATATCTCGTGTGGGCTCCACCGTGGAATAGGTATCTTTGGAATCCACCAATGTCCCGTCACGAGAGACCGGTGGCAAATTGAATGAGAGGAGTTGGGAAATGGGGAGGTTTTTCGGAGGGAAGTGAGATTGTACGGAGGCTGGTAGCTGCAGTAAACGGCTACGCGCTTCCTCGACATGGGGCGGGATGTTTTCGTATTTTTTCCCCTGTCCAATCCATTCCCCGGGGACCCACTCGGTGTCACCGTCAGAATCGATTTCGATGGGAGGATTTGTGTCCATAGCAGTAGAATTCAGTCAAGTAGGATGTTGCAATGTCTGAGTGAGAGTGCGCAAAAGGATCGCGGAGGTTCAGAAAGACAATATTGGTGTTTCAGGCACATTCACATTCAAGTTCTTCGCATTCCTTAATTTCATTGTCTACAAAGCATTGCTACATTTGGAGTGCGGTGGCCTCAACGTTAACCCAATACGGGAACTCGCGATGTCCGAACTCTGATTTGACCCCACATCCGCCAATTCTGTGTCCGAATTTTGGCTTCGACATCTGGGCTCCGAGAGCCTGTTTTGTCCGAATTTTGACCCAACATCAGACCCGAAATTTCAAAATTTTGTCCGAACTGGAGATCCGACCTAGGCGCGATAATCAAAGGTCCTGCCTTTTCGCGTATGGGGAGTTTTGTTTTATCGGGTGTGATACAATGATTAACCTTGTACGTACATATATTATAGGCTTGCCAAATCACCTCTCCATGTCCATTCCCGGGCCCAAGCGCATTCTACTGTAGTTTGATTGTGCATTTCCATGCATTTGACAGGAATCAGCCACGTACGACGAGGCACTAACGACCCGGTTGAAATGATATGACACCATACTTTTTCGTTGAAGCGAGGCGTTCCTGAGGCGCATTAGTTGACGGAAAATGAACTCTTCATTTGACATTGATGTGTATCCTACCATTGACGTGTTACGAATGGGTATCATTCATCGCGGGTCATAGTAACGCTCTCAAACTCGAGGCTTATGATCAGGCACCGGAGTTGCCGGCTTAACTGGGACCATGGATCCATTCCATATCCCGCGCATCTATTGAGTATTGAATTCTACGGACGGATTGACAAAAGATTCAGTTTCAGCTATATTTAATGGGTGCCACCGTGTTTCCCGTCGGCATCGGGAGCTCAACCGTGCGACACATGTCCGCATTTGGGTCACTTGGTGCCGCCTTTGAAGATCCGAGTAGCAAATTAGTTCGATTCACGAGTCGCAAGGCTGATTTCTACCTATGCCTCGGTCCCATACCGATGAAGCTGAGAGGATGTAGTGTCAGGTCAAAATGCTCGGGCTGACACGGTATTCGCTGCACCAGAGGACTGACAAAGATTGACAGGAATGGCGGGTGGCGTAATCTAGGCTGAAGTCAACGTTCCCGTTCAACCCCCCACCCATCTATATAAAGGCCTAATATTCCACAAACATCCATCCCACACGCATCATGTTCTCCTCCAAATTGATTTCGAGCGCTCTCCTCCTCTTGACCGTCACCCAGGCGGCCGTAGCGATCGTATGTGAGTGACCTGCATCCAGTTGGTATTATTAATTTGTGTGCTAACCAACGAATGTTCACCGCCTAGGTGGCGATCCCCCCGTGCGTGTTTTGTGCTGGATGGGGCACTACTTAATCTAATTCCACGTTGGTGATGCAGTTGCCCGCATGCCCGTCTTTCCCGCCGTGTGTGAGTTTATCGTTTCCCTTCCTTTAGAACCGCAGTTTTTGACGCACATTGTAGCCCCCATGTACGAGCTCTTCTGCAATTAAACCTTGCGGAGATAGATAAATGTCGTTTTTCCACAGGCGCATCTACCGAATTTTGCTGCTACACCCTGGGCAGCAAGTAAGTCGCATGGATACGTTTATTCAATTTTTTGCCAATTAACGGGCTCCGTAGGTGCGTCAAAGCGGGCGGATTTTGTCCTAGAATTGGGCAGGGCAACTAAACTGGAAGAGAGACAGGAGGTGGACACTGCAGAGTATCGTCAGCACACTTTCCGCCCCCCACACACAAGTTATTATGTTTGAGTCTGATGTTGACTTGTGCAATCCGAGTTCTTCCACCGTAGTATTTCGACCGGATGTTCATTTATGGATGAAGATCGGTATAGGTGTCTCGCTGTGAGGGTTGGATATCCGAGTCTGGGAGGTGAGGGCCTTGTCTAACGGCGGAAATACTTGACCTGGCAGCGATGTTGTCCCAGCTCTCAAAAAAGGTCGAACCAGAGCGGATTGATCAAGTTACTTAGGCCTAGCTTCACCAAGTTGCTGCGTTGTACCCAGCTTCTCGCTCTGTGCTCCTCTTGCGGAGATAACCATTCTATTACTGTTGAAACAATTATTGCCCGCCAGGAATATCACGCGTGCACCTAAAACAAGTGACTACGATTTCGAGGAAAGGATCCTAGGAAGGGGAAAAAAGACGAGCGTACCTTCCTCGATGCTACACTGCTAATTTTCCAAGTACTGCTTTTCTGTGCTTGTTCCAATTTTCTTCCACACATGCGATCAACTAGCCCGAATTTCTTTACTTTAACTCTTCTGTTGAAAGCTCTCTCCCGAAATAGTCTACGGCTCCGAGTCTGACTGAATGCAGTTGATTTTTCTTTGTTCCGTGATCTTCACTTGAAGTTCAATTCTGGCAATAAGTATCGCTGCTGCCTGCGGCTTGAATTCTTCGGGAAATGGCAAATGGACTCGGTCAGAATCTTGAATTTTCCAGAGATTGGTGCCTGAATATTGGTTTGGCCGAGATTTTCAATGGTGGTAAGCAGCAGCGTTGCCACCGAATTCGATCCAGAGTCGACGAGCGCAAGACGAGTTGTTGGCGTGTTGTTGGCTCGCGGGCCTCGCGGCAACCCGGCTCTCTATTTACCCCGCCCACCCTAGCCAAGCACAGCAGCACCGCCACGCACTGACGTTTCTCTCCTTCCTCGTCCAAACTCCGAGTTGCGCCTCACCACCCTCCGAGCTTCTTGTGAAAATCGGGCATACCACTGGACCACCGACGACGACTCGACACGCCCCGCGCCCCGGTAAATGGCGAGGATATACAAGAGGTTATGTACACACACATGGAGGAGGACTCGGAGGAGTAACACATTCTCATGGAGGGCGACACATTCTAGACAGGGCAACACATTTCCATCAATGTGTTGGTTTTGATTCTCTGGCCTTTTAGAAAAATGTGTCTCTGATTGCGGGTCGGCGACGGGCCCTCGGCAATGCCACGTGCGCAGCTCTTCACTCTTCCTTCCCCCACCACCACCCTCTCCCATCCTCCCGCCGACAAGAGGCGCGTCAAAATGCCTTCCAAACGCGGCCATCCGACATCGAAGCACCCACCCACTGATCTGGCCTTCCCCGACAGGCTTCCTTCGCGCCGTTTGATGTATTTTTAGCATTATGTGCGTGCTTGAATCCTAAAAAGCTACAAAAAATATTTATGTGCCCCTGACACGCAGCAGCGGTAGCTGTTGACACGCTCTCAACACGTCCGACCGCAGTGCTCCGAGTCGTTGATGGACTCTCGGCCCTCGATGGTCAACTATGTACGTGTTACTTTTTTTTTTTTTTGTCATCACCTGCACACCAATCTCCTATCCGAATAACACGAGCCTTCATCGTGGGCTCGGGACCATTAGCGACGAGCGTCGGTCCGCGCAGATGCGCGAAGCTTAATTTGGTGTTGCCGGAGGTTAATCAATTATTTTCTTTGCGCTGGCCATGATCCTATGTAGCTCTTATTCGAATCAAATCAACTTTTGTTCCTCACCCCTCCAACTCCTTTCCCTTCTGTTGGATGCCACATCATCGTCAGCGTTCCAAGGCGGTGTGTGGAGGTTCTCGGCCCGCTGGGTTGTTGAACATTCCATAATGTGTTGCGCCTCAGCGTAAAGGCGACACATTGATCAAGGAGAAATGTGTCGCCCTCCATCGAAATGAGAATGTGGTGCTTGTGAAAATGTGTGTGTACATAGAGTTTGGTTAATCCCGGTAAATGGCCTCGGGCGTCGCATAGGGATGGGGACAGGAAGGGCGCATGCCGGAGGGGGCCATGGTGGTGCGTGCGATCTCCGTTCCTTACTTTTGTGGTTGCTTTGTCTCGCGTTTGGGCGCTTGGGCGTCGAGGGAGAGGCTGGGCGTTGTGTGGGCGCTCCTGGCTTGTCCGGCATGTCTCTCCAGCATCCTCGGTGCACTCGCCCCTGCACCCATCTGGACTTTGGAAGGTTTTTGGAAGATGCGTGGGCTAGGACTCACTCAAATAACGGAGTCATTTGGCCTTTTCTCTACTTCCTCAAGTCGTGAATGTCTCGGGTCCTATCAAACGAACTTCGCCAAGAATGGAGCAATTGATTCGAATATCACAAGCATTCAACGGAACACGGCTTAAGAAGCGATCGATACCTGTCGCACTTCACGCAACAAAACGCGGGCGGACGAACCTTTGGGACTCGTGTCGTTCTCTTCGTTCAAAAACTCAGTGTCGCGCCAGGCACGCGGGACGCTTCTTTCCGCAAAATCTCTTCCCACATTCATTCTCCTCCAGAACAATCGTCTCATCTCTGGATGTCCACAATGATCGCAGTCAGCAATCACGCCACCATTCCTTGTGCTCTTGAACTCAAGTGATTTATGGCGGTCTAGTGCGGTTGTTTCTCCGTTGTCCACCCTCCGATCAACTCGATGTCGCGGTGGAATCTATGTTCCGACTCCATGGGAGCAAAGGACCCTGTACGCAAGCCTCACACCACCGCGTTACAATTACTCGGCGGCTGATACCTGAAGTACGATTCAACGGAATATCCGCTACAAGAAAATTTCAAATTAGGCTGAATGCGAATACGTCCCTTTACGATGAGAGTGGAACGACCGAACTCTCGAACCAAATGAATTTGGAAGATACAGGAGATTGTAAGCCAGATGAAGAAGAGCGTTTATTTGGCGCTAAAAAAAACTGTCATAACAAGGGGACGCCCAATCGGCTCGCTCGAATTCCGCCCATGATAGGTGTCGACTCCCTGACTTCCGTTAAAGATAGATTAATGCCAAGCACTCTACACGATTCCCTCTGGCAGCAACCCAACTGGTGCGTCGATACCTGAAGCACGCAAAATCGAGATGTAAGTGATTCTCTGTCCACTCCGCCCCACGGACAGATCCCATGCTAATGTGCTTGTTTCGGTCTGAAACTCGCCAAGAAAGATAACTTCCTCGTCCTCGAGGACGATGTGTACGCATTTTTGTATTATGTTCGAGTAACCCTGCCGCCACTTTTTTTTTTCTTTCTCAATTTTGCTTCGTTGATTCTAATTCTTTTTGCATACCACCACTAACATTGTTGCTCAACATAGAGGCTGGTTACGAGACTACAACTGCAGTCCTATTTCAACAAATTAACATCACAACGAGCTCAACTTGCATCTAACGCTGCTGGATCCAAGGGTCTAATCCAATATCTGATCTCTGGGCGCCGTGTTAGTTAGGCGTTAAATCTTCGATGCCATAACTGTGCCGCCTAGCCTCCAGTCGAGCTTTACACTTCGGCGTCGAAGGGGCGGTGGAACCGGTGCTGCCGGGCGCGGAGGTTTTGGAGATTGGCGAGGCCGTGGTCAAGGTCGAGGTCGAGGTCAAGGTGTGAGTCGTCGAGGTCGTGTGCGAGGTGGCGAAAGTGGTTTTTTTCGTGGTGCTGGTAGTCGTCGGCTTCTTGGTGGCATCGTCGTCGCCCCGCCATCAGACGGGCCGGTACCGTATTTCCATCCACCTAGAGAAAAAGAAAATCATTGAGACCTGGGTGAGTGCGTAAAAAGTAACTTATATAAACTAACTTACCTTTACTTACCCCTCTGCCGTACGTTAACTTAACTTATTTCAAACTCCGCCACGGCTATTAGTGCGCCCGTTCAATCCAGCCCCTCGAGGCAGGGCAGCCTCAAATTCAAAATTAACCAAAACTTTGATATACTCCCCAGAATCCCACACCTCATTGAAGTATTTCCCTCACTCTCCATTCGGCATTGAGGAACCAACCCATGCCATCCATCGGAAGGCCATCGTCAACTGCGGCCGTGGTCCCTCCAAATATGCATACTAACCGATCTTATCCTTTCACTCTGAGACTGATGACTCAGTGGGGAATGAGCAACTGGCTCGACGTGCGATTCACACCTCAGCCTTACACTGGGACAGGCAGTTCCCACGGTTCAATTATTGCCCGCAGATGTCAGTTGCATGCAAATGGGAGTTGGGAGCAGGGAAGTGAACTTGGAGGGCACTAAACCCATTGCTGTGATTTTGCAGCTTCGCCGTCTACGGATGATTAAATGAGTTGATTTCGGTCTTTACCTAGCGGTCAAGACAAAACATTCTTGATTCTTCGTAGGGTCTCTGACAAAAGAACTAGGGGTGAACTAGGATGTTCTTGACTCAAGGTCTCTTGGTTCGGCCTACCTGCAGAGTATTGGTATCACATATAGCTGATTGGCTCATGTAGCTTGATATATTTGCAGGACTTACTTACAGCCAACGACAGTACCGAAGGCGCGGATCAATTTTTTCTAAATTTGGAGGTTTTTGATATCTCTGAAAGAATTAGCCATACCTCACTCAGTTCTGCACTGTTTAGGCTGTAAGTATGCTACATAACTCGGGCTAATTCATATGCAATTACTCATAGAGCCAGAAGAATGAAATAAACTTATTTTCAATGAGCTGGGAAATTGGGCTCGCCGTGCGGTAAATTCGCGCCAGCACTCTCAAATCACCTCGAATCACCGCTATTCTTTGCACAGGGCGAGGCACACGTCCTTTAATTTACATCATAGAAGCAAATGACTGAATATCGCCCCCAGAAGTCTTGAAACCGCAGTACGGGGGATTTCCCTCAGAATCTTGGTGACCATGTTGAAATTGGAATGCTGAGCAAATTGTTCACTCTAACTGGTGAATACCCCATATTAGAGAATGTAATACATCCACTGGGCTCTCTTACCTGCCTAAAACAATTGATATGCGCCACTAAATTAGACGCGTCGCGTCGCGTACCATCAGCATCACACAGTCACTCAGCCACAAGATCTCGGAGTCCGCACTCCTTCCGCATCATTGGACGCGCGTCCTACTTTATCCACTCATCGACAAAGCATGGAACTCGACTTTTAGAGCAGAAGAGGAAAGCTAGGTTGAACTCAAGGTGTGTTGTACAAAGGCTTGCAGATGTTGAATCTCTTTCACTCATCTGCACTCGGAGATTATATTCCTGCAGCAACGACTCTTTTACGTCTAGCAGCTGCGAGAGATGCAGTATTGGCCGGCCATACATGCTACGAGTGGCACGACGCGCGTCTGATGATGCAGAAAGGCGGTGATGTGATAAGAAGTGACATCATGAGGTACGCGACGCGTCTAATTAGTGGTTCGGGACGAGTATTTCGCCTTTTTGAGCAGATGGTTCAGTTTATGAGATCACTTTTATCCTCTAATCGGTGGTATGCGCTGTTCAGATTGACCAAGCTGGTCAACATACCAATTTCAACGTACTCACCGAAAAATCCCCCATACTGCGGTTTCAAGACTTCTGGGTGCGATATTCAGTAATTTGCTTCTATGATGTAAATTAAAGGACGTGTGCCTAGCCCTGTGCCAAGAATAGCGGTGATTCGAGGTGATTTGAGAGTGCTGGCGCGAATTTACCGCACGGCGAGCCCAATTTCCCAGCTCATTGAAAATAAGTTTATTTCATTCTTCTGGCTCTATGAGTAATTGCATATGAATTAGCCCGAGTTATGTAGCATACTTGCAGCCTAAACAGTGCAGAACTGAGTGAGGTATGGCTAATTCTTTCAGAGATATCAAAAACCTCCAAATTTAGAAAAAATTGATCCGCGCCTTCGGTACTGTCGTTGGCTGTAAGTTAACGTCCTCATAAGTTACTCAAGGCGGCACTTCAGTTCGGGGTTCGGTTCAGGTTCGAACCTTGCCTCGACGGCGTGAACGCCGAACCTGAACGCCGGGTTCGGTTCAGCTATTTTCCGAACGCTGAACCTGAACGCGCGTTCGGTTCAGGTTCGGTTCAGGTTCGGACCGATTTGCGAACCGAACCTTGCCACCACTAGATCATGCAGAACAGGGGTTTGTTCTGGGTTCGAAACGGCGCTCCCCGGACAAGTTTCCGAGGCAGCCGAGTCTAAGCCGAACGTGATGGCATCGGCCAACATGTACATCGGCATCACGTACTCCTTCTCCTCTCCCACCGCCATCTCAAATGGCCCACGCGCATGAGCAATCAGTCTCGCCCAACTGTTGTGAAACCTTCTTCACGATACCATAGGACTAATATTGAGGAACAGTCAACTTCCCCGACGCCGACGTTGTCTTCAAATCGTCTGACGGAGTCTTGTTTCGCGTGCACCGCAAAAACCTGGAGGTCTGCACCGAGGGCTTCCCTCCCGGCGATATTGACATCCTGGACGAGGTTATTGAACTCACGGAATAGTCTGCGACACTGGAACTTCTATTCCAATTCATGTATCCTCAACGCCATCCTGCGCTCGATGTAACGCCCTTCAAGATCTTGGAACCTCTCGCCGAGGCGTCTTGGAACCGCTCGCCGAGGCGTCTTAAAAGTACCAGGTCTTCCCCGCGATGAATATTTGCCACATTTGCATGAGGTACGTGCTCATTGTTCTACCATCCTCTTTCTTCGATTGATTTTGACGCGATGACAGAGACATGGTAAACGAACACCCAGTCGAGGTCGCCGTTTATGCGGCGAAACACGACTATCCATACCTTGTTTCCCAGGTCGCGCCGATGATGATCGCTATGGACCTCGTCCAAATATTGCAGACGAAATATCTCAAAGAATGGATGAATGTTTACCACAAGGTTGCCCTTTTTCAGGGCGGGCGGCACTCTTACGATTGATGCAAAGGATCCGCCGAAAACTCGTGGTCGTTTTATGCATGGGGCTGCATGGCGCGTCTTGCGCCCGGTGTCCATACCTTGTGGTCGTTAGACCATGTATTCGACACGGCGCCACAAATGGCTGCAGCGAACCACAAGCTAAACATCGACAGGCAGATCAGCTCTATTCCACCACGCTGCGAGACAGACCTGCAGGTTTGGCGACGCCGAATCGAGGACGGGATCGCAAAAATCCCGGCGTTTAGCACTTTCTTGTAATTAAGCCCCAATCTACTGTAAGTTTACCTTTGCCTCCCTGTCAGATGACCCTTTGAAGCCAAATCCCCGCAGACAAACGAGGCAAGTAACGACGTGGGTGCAACACTGTGTTCAGAGCTAACGACAATTCACCGGAAAATGGGGGAGCTCAGTCGCACGCCGAAACAGATATCAAGATAACTTGTACTGAAGATATAGTTACTGAAGATTGTACTCTTTGTGAGTTACAACCATGAATTTCCTTCTTGACGTTTTTTTCCCTCCACTTCATAATGATCCAGCGAACTCTGAAGACTCTCTATGACGCGTCGCAAACACGAGAGCGCCCAGAGGAGCACGGGGTAGCCCATGCTCGTCCGCGGATTGAGACACGAAGAGGTTTCGAGCGGTTCCCCGTGGCATTAAAGCTTTGATCTCGGGCGTAATTGTGTTTCTTTTACTAATGCCCTCGGTAAACGCGACGTGCTCGAGGGCTGCGTAGTGCTGCGTCGCTAACAGCGCATCGATGAGGGGCCAATCCATGGGGGAGGAATAGCGCATCCCTAAAGTTAGCCTGGTGAGGGACGCCGACATGGGCGTTCTGAGCGTCGTGGGGACAGTCTCAGGGTGCTGTCCAGTAAGCGAGAGCGTCTTGAGCCTCGGAGTGAGTCCAAGAACGCGGTACTCAAAGGACTGGGTGGCTGGGAGCAATCAAAGGGCGAAAAATAGGCGGGGAGGATATCAACGAACGGATTGCCCCATCTACCCGATACGACAGCGAAAGCGACTCAAGGTGAGAACCGGAATGGTGGAAGTATGCCTCGATCGGTTCGATGGACCCCCCGTTTGAGCACCCGCCCAGCGAGAGGCGTGTGAAGACTGGCGGAAATGGTTGGGAGATTAACCAGGCGAAAAACAGGTCGGTTCCCCGCTCCAAAGAGATGTCGAGTGTGTGAACATTGGTAGGAAATGATTTCGAAAGGGGCCGTGTCGTGGACTCGGAGTCCACAAGCCCGTAACCCCGAAGGCCCCCACCGGAAAGCTGAAGCAAGGTAAGCAGCGGTAAGCTTGAGATAATCGCCACGATTGCATGAATCGGAGTGTCGCTTCCCAGACCAAGTTCCAGTCGGCTGACTGTAGCGCCGCCGAAATGCGGGATCTGGAGAGCCAGGTCCAGCAGAAATTGTGTTTGCTGTGTGGAGGTGGCGGCCGGAAGCTTAAGGCAGAGTTCCTCAGGGCCAAGGCGATCCTTTAGACGTGCTATAAGCCCCGTCGGCACCTGCCAGTGTCTGGCAGTCACAGAGCAGATTCTTAACGACCGCACCAAAGGTAGAATCAGCACGGGGGAGTCGTCAACTAAATCCATAAATCGAAGTATGGCCGTGTTGGACATCGCGAGGTGGGAGAAAAGATGCAGCCGGCTGCGAGGCAACCATCGGCTACAGACACTGCCGTACGCCGCGAGATCCCTGGGTTGGGAAAAGGAGGCTACGTCGTCGATGACTTCGTCCACAAGTTCTTGCGGGAAGTCTCGCATGGTGGGAAGGGAGGAAGCTGAGAGGAAAATTTACCTATATGAATTCGCCCCTTGACAAGATCGGTGATGCTAAGGGGCGCTCCACTTATTTGAATTGCTGATTACAGATCTTGATCTAGGAGAGCCTGAGGACGGGAAGTAAGAGATGGATGTGCAAAGGAGCAGGAATGGCGGAGCAGGGAGTCGTGCCAATGGGCGCGCCGCGGAGTTTTCGTTAGGAACAAACCGGGGATTGCGCGTATACTTCGCAGTGGGCACGAGACAGGGGACACAAAGTTTTTGAGGTTTCGGAGCAAAGTTTCCTGAAAATGATGCTATTGCTCGAAAAACACGGAAAGCCGCGGAGAGTAGCGCAGAAAACGATAACCGAAGAAATTTTGAGGGATTTTGGGAGCCGTGGTAGATTACCCTTTTTGGGTGCTTATGGCATCTTCGGCTAGGTCCCGTCCCGACAAAATCAACCCAAACGCGCCAGTCCCGACAAAAAGCCGTAGATTTCAGACCTGCGGGACCTGGCCTCCAAGGGTATAATCCAGGGTCCTAGGTAACATCGTGCCTGTTGGAGTGTTCGACCAAAGTATTACGGGCGGGGGAAAGAAATACTGTACTATTTCGACCGTAGATTCAGCCGTTGTGACCTGTGACCCATTAGATTCAACTTTGATAGGATTCAAGGTGGGCCGGGACCTGTGACCACAATTTTTATCATTCAAACATTCAACTGAATCTTGGTGTAGATTCTACCCATAGACCCGGAGTGAGCTTCTGAGGGCCAATTTTTCAACCAGCAAATGTGCAGGAGGAGGCAATCCTGTGAGGATTTACAATGGATGAGAAATTTTTCACAATAGCATCAGGAAAAACCGAAATGCTATGAAGAGGAACCGGCAGTTATGTGGGTCTATGAGTGTCTTTAGTGGTCTTGGAATTACCGAGTCCCTTTATGTAGTGCTATTGCAGTCTATGATGGACTATCCAGTTGGCGGGGCTAGATACCTTGGTCTATAGGTGTCTTTCATTTTACGGACCCTATCCAAATTGTCGCTCGGGACCAGATGTGCACTACATAGTCAACACGATTCCGGAGCAGTTTCGGCACCCTGGCTTCGCCCGTCGCAGCTATTTACGAGGTAAGAATCTTTTGCTCTAGGCTTCCAAAGTTTCACGAACCTCCAGCGATTGAAAGCTTCGGCAGGCGACGGTGGCTCGGACTCGGACTTGGCAGCGGTTGGGACTTCAGGGTAGACGAAACCGGGACCATACATACATTGGCTTCCCAGACACATAGCATTGAATGTGTCTGTTTTGATGGGATTGATTTGGCGGCCGTCATTCGGCGGAATTTGTGCCGAATGTTGCCGGCTAGGGTTCGGGTTCGAGTTAGCGGTTCGGGTTAGAGGTTAGGGTGGTTAGGGTTTTGGTTAGAGGTTCGGGTTAGAGGTTTTGGTTAGAGTTTGTGTTAGTGGTTAGGGTTCTGGTTAGTGTCGGGTCAGGGAATATCATAAATGTGTTGGCAAAAGGACTTGTGTGTGAATTTCGGAGATTGATGGGCAATCAATCCGCTCAACGCCGGCCCAACTCAAATCTGACACATTCGACAATGTGCCTGGTTTGCGAATGTATGTATGGTCAGGACCCCTGACAATACACTTCGAGGCTAGGTCCCAAAAATCCGGAATCTGGGAATTTTTGTCCGGACAGTTTTTTGGCGGGCTGGGCCGATTTTTGTCCGGTTTGGACCTAGCCCTGGCTGCCGTAAGGCATCCGGAAAGGGTAATTTTGGAGTCCCACGGTCCAAAAAATACAAAAAATTCTTCCGCCGCTTGTTTTTGCAGTGTTCTCAGCGTGTTCTTACAACTGCGTGTCAATACAGACCAGTTGAAGCAGTTGCTGCCCAAAAAATTGACCGAAACTTGTGGTGAACTTCGAAATTTTTGTCCGGTTTGGACCTAGCATTTTGGCCAGCGCCGCCCGTTTTTGTCCGGTTTGAACCCAGGTTTGACGGTTGAAATCCCAATTTTTTGTCCGGTTTCGGACCTGGCCTCGGAGGGTATTGTCAGGGGTCCTGTATGGTCCTGGTTTGGTATATACCCTTGGGACTTGGAGAAAATACCAGCGAGTGTGCCGGCACTGCTGGCACGCTGCCGGCAAGTGCCGTTTACCGGTCGGCAATCTTGAAGGCTGTCACGGCCAAAAGTGCCCGCCGTGTATCTGTCGCCACGTCGTTTTCTTCCTTTCCCCCCCACCACCTTCAACGATTTTCTTCTCCTTCTATGTAGCCCTCCTGCTGAAGGCCATTCTAGGCTCCCCAAAGTCACAGCTCCCTCAAATCATCACCCTCAAGTTGATTCGGCCGCCCACTGTTTTCAAAATCATGCTGTTTCCTCCGACTGGCAACCTCAACACGTCAAGACTTCCAAGTCCCAAACAGATAAGGACCGCAAGAGGGGACCGTCCGCAAGAACTCAAAGCCTCAAACTTCAAATTCCCAACGCTCAATAATCCTCGAGTAAAATCAAAATCAAGGCTGTCCCCACCGTATTTGAAGATCACTCAAACAGCAAATCTCGCGAGATTACACAAGATGCGTATGTCGACTGAAATGAGGTGAGAATTCATCGAACTTGTGTTACATGTATTGTACTTGTACTTCTCCGTAGTTCCCTTGAAATCAAATACTTTTTCCTTCCTACTGTTCGTGTCCCCGGCGAAAATCAACTAACTATCAAGTCTATGCCGACTATGGGTCTACACAACTCCCATGGACCTGGTGGGTTCTATCGTGGTCTCTGAAACAAAAACCGCCCCTCCCACCTTTCTATATAGAGGACCCCTTGCTATGATGTCTCTTATGTCTCTCATGGTCTTTATTGAGCTATAAGACAATTCCGGATTTTCCTGATGAGAGGAATTTTTTAATTTTTGCACCCGGGGGAGGGCAAAACGGTCACTAATTCAAGCTCCCCAGTGACCTGTGACCTTTATTAAATAGGTTCAATTCACCAAGGGCTGTGACCCGTGACTTGAATCTATGGTCGAAATGGTACAGTAGGAGACTCTTCAACTCATTTTCCGCAATTTAACTTGAACCAGATGAAGTGTTGACGGAAGTAGGATATTAACCGATGGTTAGTTGGAACCGTTCCGGAAGTCGTTCAGAAAAGGCAGATGGCTGAAGCGGAGAATCGAGTGTTGACACTGGTTGGGAGATTCAAATTTTTCACCTCAATTTACAGTGAAAAATGTCGTTTGTTTTTCAGACATTTTTCACCGAGAAAAGAGGTGAAAAATTTAAAACTTTTTCACCACTATTTCAAGTGGAATTCAAGGTGAAAAACTTGAAATAAAATTCATAATGTTTTACACCAACTATTCACCCAAAATTCAGCGGGATTTTTACGCATTTTTCACTGAGAAAAGAGGTGAAAAATTTAAAACTTTTTCACCACTATTTCAAGTGGAATTCATAGTGGAAAACTTGAAACAAAATTCATAATGTTTACACCAACTATTCACCCAGAATTCAGTGAGATTTTTATGCATTTTTCACTGAGAAAAGAGGTGAAAATTTTAAAACTTTTTTCACCACTATTTCAAGTGGAATTCAAGGTGAAAAACTTGAAACAAAATTCATGAGTTTTACACCTCAAAATTCACCTCTATTACCACCCGGAAATTGGGGTGGAAAATGTAAAACATTTTTCACAACAATGTTCAGCGGGAAAAGTGCTGAAAAAATTGTGAAAAAAGCGATAAAGAAATGTGGTGAAAAAATTGTGAAAATTTTGAAACTGGGGTTCACATTTTTCACATATTTTTCACATTGTTTTCTACTGTAATTTTTGGTGAAAAATACAATGAAATATACATGTTCTTTTTCAGCCCATTTTACACCAAGAATACAACTGAAAAAGTTAAAACATTTTTCAGACATTTTTCACTTGGAACTGAGGTGAAAAACTTGAAATATTTGAATTCAAGTTTTTCGGTGAAAAATGTGAATTTATTTTAAATTTATTTTCCAGCTCAAAATTCACCAGTTTTTCAGGTGAAAATATTGGTGAAAAACTTGAAACCTAGTCGTTTGAAAATGTCATGCCCTTTTCTCTTCTCTAGTCATTCTTTGAGTGCGCAACAGGGTTTGAGAGGTTGTGCATGTAACTGAAGCATTGAGTTAGAACAGCACATGCATGTTGGTGGTCAGCGGCCGTATGTTTCTGTTTATGACATATACCTGTCCTAGTAGCTGCAGCTCTTCTTGTGGAGGCAAATAGAAAGGGTTTTAAACTGTTTCAAAAGTACAACATATCAAGGGGACAAACTTGGAGAGGTTTTTCTACCGTGGGTCAGATATCGCAAGGAGGGGCATTGATAGGTTCCTAGGGAGCATGGCAATGCGGGTGCCATGTTGGCGGAAAAATCGGTGTGGAATTGCCCCTCATGTGGGCAAAACAATCTCCTCATGCAGGGAGAACAAGCTAATATGGGCAGTTTTCGTAGTTTGGCCCGCAGATTTTCTACCGTAGGTCAGACATCGGAAAGAGGAGCACTGATGGATCCCTGGGGAGTGTAGCAATGTGTGTGGTATGTTGGCAGAAAAATGGGTGCGGAACTGCCCCTCACACGGGCAAAACAAGCTAATATGGGCAGTTTTTGTAGTTTGGCCCGCGGATTTTCTACCGTGGGTCAGATATCGCAAAGAAGGGCACTGATGGATCCCTGGGGAGTATAGCAATGTGTGTGGTATGTTGGCAGAAAAATCGGTGCGGAACTGCCTCTCACACGGGCAAAATAATCTCCTCATGCAGCTAATATGGGCAGTGTTCGTAGTTTGGCCCGCGTATTTTCTACCATAGGTCAGACATCGCAAAGAGGGGCACTGATGGATCCCTGGGGAGTGTAGCAATGTGTGTGGTATGTTGGCAGAAAAATCGGTGCGGAACTGCCTCTCACACGGGCAAAACAAGCTAATATGGGCAGTTTTTGTAGTTTGGCCCGCGGATTTTCTACCGTGGGTCAGAAATCGCGAAGAAAGGCACTGATGGATCCCTGGGGAGTATAGCAATGTGTGTGGTATGTTGGCAGAACAATCGGTGCGGAACTGCCCCTCACACGGGCAAAACAAGCTAATATGGGCAGTTTTTGTAGTTTGGCCCGCGGATTTTCTACCGTGGGTCAGATATCGCAAAGAAAGGCACTGATGCATCCCTGGGGAGTAGAGCAATGTGTGTGGTATGTTGGCAGAAAAATCGGTGCGGAACTGCCTCTCACACGGGCAAAATAATCTCCTCATGCAGCTAGTATGGGCAGTGTTCGTAGTTTGGCCCGCGGATTTTCTACCATAGGTCAGACATCGCAAAGAGGGGCACTGATGGATCCCTGGGGAGTGTAGCAATGTGTGTGGTATGTTGGCAGAAAAATCGGTGCGGAACTGCCCCTCACACGGGCAAAACAAGCTGATACGGGCAGTTTTTGTAGTTTGGCCCGCGGATTTTCTACCGTGGGTCAGATATCGCAAAGAAGGGCACTGATGGATCCCTGGGGAGCATAGCAATGTGTGTGGTATGTTGGCAGAACAATCGGTGCGGAACTGCCCCTCACACGGGCAAAACAAGCTAATATGGGCAGTTTTTGTAGTTTGGCCCGCGGATTTTCTACCGTGGGTCAGATATCGCAAAGAAAGGCACTGATGGATCCCTGGGGAGTAGAGCAATGTGTGTGGTATGTTGGCAGAAAAATCGGTGCGGAACTGCCCCTCACACGGGCAAGACAAGCTAATATTTGGGTCAGATATCGCAAAGAAGGGCACTGATGGATCCCTGGGGAGTAGAGCAATGTGTGTGGTATGTTGGCAGAAAAATCGGTGCGGAACTGCCCCTCACACGGGCAAGACAAGCTAATATTTGGGTCAGATATCGCAAAGAAGGGCACTGATGGATCCCTGGGGAGCATAGCAATGTGTGTGGTATGTTGGCAGAACAATCGGTGCGGAACTGCCCCTCACACGGGCAAAACAAGCTAATATGGGCAGTTTTTGTAGTTTGGCCCCCGGATTTTCTACCGTGGGTCAGATATCGCAAAAGGGGGCCCCGATGGATCCCTAGGGAGCATAGCAATGTGTGTGGTCTGTTGGCAGAAAAATCGGTGCGGAACTGCCCCTCACACGGGCAAGACAAGCTAATATGGACAGTTTTTGTAGTTTGGCCCGCAGGTTTTCTACCGTGTGTCAGATATTGCAAAGCGGGGCACTGATGGATCCCTGGGGAGAATAGCAATGCGGGTGCCATGTTGGCAGAAAAGTCAGTGTGGAATTGTTTCTAATGCGGACAAAATAATCTCTGGGAATCGGGCATTCAGCAGGCAAATTTTCTGCCAGAAATTTGTAGTGAGGGAAATGTCTTGGGCGAAGATCTCAGTGGGTATGGCGGAGGTGTAGTAGCAAGGGTACCATATCCGAAGAAAAATTGGTGTGCAAATGCTTCAGATGCAGGCACGGCTGTGGCCGCTTTGTCTTACTGGAAGAAAAACAGCCTTGTAATAGATACATCTTGTTCAGTGAGTTTTACCTGTGTCTATTACTCAATGGAAAACCCGGCTTTGTTTTACCTTTGTTAAGACTAACCCTCTTTCTTGCGGTAAAAGCTTTCTCCCACCAAGCATGTGGTTAGAGAAAGCTTTTAACCCAACAAAGACGGTTCGTCATGACAAAGGAAAAATTTGGCCCGTTTTTACCGGTGAGGAAAACCCGTTGGGAAACTCACTGAACATCACCTATTTATTACAGGCTGTTTTTCTTGCAGTAAGACAAAGCGGCCACAGCCGTGAGGCGAAACCATTTGAGGTGCCCAAAATTGGGCATTCGGTGGGCAAATTTTCTGCCAGAAATTTATAGCGAGGCAAATGGCTCCGACAAAGATTTCCCTGAGTCCGCAGGAGGTGTAGTGGCAAAGGTGCCATATCCGAAGAAAAATCGCGCGGCAGGTCACATGTCTTGGCCGAAAGTGTCGCTGGGTTTGTAGGAAGTGTAGGAACCACAGTGGGATATCAAAAAAAAATTGGTGCCCAAGTGCTTCCGATGCAGGCCAAACAGCCTGAAGTGCCCAGTTTCAGGCAGATTTTCTGCTGCAGGTCCAATATCTTGGATGAAGATGTCCCTAGGTCCGCGGGAATCATGGTAATGTGGGTGGCATGTCAGCAGAAAATGGGTCCCCAATTGCTTCTGCCGCAGGCCAAACAATCTGAAGTGCCCAGTTTCGGTCATTTGGCAGGCAGATCTTCTACTGCAGGTCAAATATCTTGGAAGAAGATGTCTGTGGGTCCGCAGGAAGCGTAATGATGCAGGTGGTATGCTGGCAGAAAAATCAGCGCTTAATTGCTTCTGACACAGGCCAAACAATCTGAAGTGGTCGATTTTGTTATTGTGCTGGCAAACTTTCTGCAAATTTTCTCCTATGGATCCCGGAAGGTCTAATGTCTCAGTGAAAATGTCCCTAGGTCTGCAGGAAGCAGAGTAACGATGGTTGGATCTCAGAAGGAAATTTGGTGCCCAAGTGCTTCTGACGGAGGCCGAACAATCCAAAGTACCCAGTTACGGTCATTCAGCATGTGAATTTCCTGCTGCAGGTCAAATATTGCAGACAAAGGTCTCTCTGGGTCTGCAAGAAGTGCAGAGACATTGGTGCCCAAGTGCTTCTGATGCAGGCAAAACAATCTGAAATGCTGAGATTCAGTCATTCGGCAGGTGAATTTTCTGGTGTGGATGGGCAGTGAGTCAAATGTTTCGGGTGAAGAGTTCCTGCAAGAGGTGTCTGATCTGCAAACCGAACCCACTATTCCCAGCACCTGCTCAGATTCAGGCATTCGGGGGGGTGAGTTTTCTGCTGTGGATGCGCAGCGAGTCAAATCTCTTGGTCAAAGGTGTCTCTAGGTCCGCAGGAAGCGCAGTGATGCGGGTGGCATGTTGGGAGAAAATTTGGTGGCCAACTGCTTCTGACGTGGGCTGAACAATCTGAAGTGCCCAGTTTCGGTCATTTGATGCCACTACACCTCCTCCCGACCCCGGGAGATCTTTGCCCAAGACATTCAGCACCTCCTCTGAACACAGGGAGATTCTCGCCCAAGACATTTGACTTAGTTCCTATCCACAACTGAAGGTTCGCTGGCCTAATGCTCGATTCTGGGTCCCTCAGATGGTTTTGCTTGCGTCTGAAGCATTTGCAGACCGATTTTTTTTTTCAGAATGGCACCCTTGCCACTGCACCTTCTCCAGACCCAGGCACATGCTAACCCAGGACGTTTGGCTTGCTGCGGATTTACAGCAGAAAATTCGCCTGCCAAATGCCCGATTCCCAGAGATTATTTTGCCCGCATTAGAGGCAGTTCCGCACTGATTTTTGTGCCAAGATGGCGCAAGCATTGCTACACACCCCAGGGATCTATCAGTGCCCCTCTTTGTGATATCTGACCCACGGTAGAAAATCTGTGGGCCAAACTACAGAAACTGTCCGTATTAGCTTGTTTTGCCCGTGTGAGGGGCAGTTCCGCACCGATTTTTCTGCCAACATACCACACACATTGCTATACTCCCCAGGGATCCATCAGTACCTTTCTTTGCGATATCTGACCCACGGTAGAAAATCCGCGGGCCAAACTACAAAAACTGCCCGTATTAGCTTGTTTTGCCCGTGTGAGGGGCAGTTCCGCACCGATTTTTCTGCCAACATACCACACACATTGCTACACTCCCCAGGGATCCATCAGTGCCCCTTTTTGCGATGTCTGACCCACGGTAGAAAATCTGCGGGCTAAACTACAAAAACTGCCCATATTAGCTGCATGAGGAGATTATTTTGCCCGTGTGAGAGGCAGTTCCGCACCGATTTTTCTGCCAACATACCACACACATTGGTCTACTCCCCAGGGATCCATCAGTGCCTTTCTTTGCGATATCTGACCCACGGTAGAAAATCCGCGGGCCAAACTACAAAAACTGCCCGTATTAGCTTGTTTTGCCCGTGTGAGGGGCAGTTCTGCACCGATTTTTCTGCCAACATAGCACCCACATTGCTACACTCCCCAGGGATCCATCAGTGCCCCTCTTTCCGATGTCTGACCTACGGTGGAAAATCCGCGGGCCAAACTACAAAAACTGCCCATATTAGCTGCATGAGGAGATTATTTTGCCCGTGTGAGAGGCAGTTCCGCACCGATTTTTCTGCCAACATACCACACACATTGCTATACTCCCCAGGGATCTGTTATATCCATGCAACCACACCCCTGGACCATGGTCTTCGTCACCCAAGACCACTCCGGTTCTCTATGGGCACTCCGGTCCACTCCGGTGTTTCCGGAGTCAACCGGAAACCCGGAGCCAACCGGAATCCTGGTATTAGTATTGGGATGACTTCTCGCGGTCAGTCGTGGCTGGTATCAAGGGGTAACGACCTCTCCACATGTTCCCTCTTGCCTTCCATCGCCTCATGGCAGATTTCATCACCTCATGTTTCATTTCCCAAGATCAATACTGATACAGGTCGAACTTCTTTTACCGCTTATGGACTTCCTATTCTTTCAACCATATGCTCGTCCACATGTTTCTCCTTTATCTCCTTTACACTAAATTAGGATCCAACACTATTTAATCAGCTAGCATACTCCCTGTTCTTCAGTAGTTTAATAAACCTCGCTTCCCCCTTCCGGAGTGGTGCCAGTCGCTCCTCTCTTCCCCCAGACTCTTCCTCTTCCTCTAGACGATACCTGGCAGTACACGCTCACCCTGCGCCTCAGTGGTGTTGTGTCAAGCAGCTCCGCCGATCCCCTTTGTCGACTCCGGTTACTCCGGACTACTCTCCGGCACCCCGGTTATTCCGGAGTACCTTGTACGACTCCGGCCGACTGTTCCACTATCCCTTAACCCCGCGGCTTGGCATATAACAGTATTAAACTACTCACCTGTTCAGGTCTCGTAGTTCTGCATCAGCATGTCAAATTACCTCTTGCGCTCTTGGCCATCCCCTCGTTCTGCTAGTCGGGGAACTCTTGCCTCATACGTCGTTATGTTGCATGATTCTTCTGCTCCACCGACACCCCAGCACGAGGCTGCGACTAAAACTTCCCTATCCGGTGAAGCTTCGGTAACGCATCGTGGGTTGTTTCCCATGGCGGCGGCATCAATTCCCATGGAGACCTTCCATGTTGGACCGCCTCAGGACGACATCGCGGTGTATCCCGGCACACCTTCTCCACCGGTATCCCGTGACGCCTCCAAGTTCGGGGTTGTCTCCGGATTATTTGTTCATGGACGCTGTTGAAGAGGCTGTCGAGATTGACGATCAACATCTCCAGCAATCCCTTCAGCAGTTGGAGGAACTCGATCAAAACCTTACTCTCGAGTATCTGCCTTCTCCGGTCGTAGCACCGGCTTCCGCCGCGCTCCCGGAGGAGTACGTCCCTGACATTGATAAGTCGCACATGCCTCCTCACGATCTTCCTTATCCATCCAACTATCCCACATCTGCCCAGAATTCTCCCGCCAATCTTCCATCTCCCGCGCTATCTCCTGCTCCGATTACGGACTCCGAAAACTCGGAGCTCCAATATCCGATGTTGTTTGACGGCAAGAAAGAGGACGTCATGCTCTTTCTTTCCCAGTGCTACGCACATCTGGCTGCTCACCCTCGCGAGCACCGGACGGATGACGATAAAATCAGTTTCATACTGACTCGTTTCCGGGGAATTGCCGCAACTATCTACAGGCGTCCAGTTTCTGCCAGCCTCACTTGGCATGGGAACTTTTCCGCCTTCATCTCGGAGTTCTTGGAGATCTTTGATGGATCGGACTCGTACGGCAACGCGGAAGATCAACTCCGCTTGCTCCAGATGAGTTCCACGGAGGAGATTGGGCCGTTCCTTCGCGAGTTCGAAGACTTGCTCAACCATCTCGGTTGGGGCGAGTCCGCGAAGTGCCATGCTCTTCACCACGCGCTTCCGCTGCGATTGAGCATGGAGCTGGATGAATGTGTTTGCTACCCTAGCACCTATCCTGGGCTCCGGGCAATGTTAACACGCCTGGATACCAAGTATTGGGCCACACAGCCTGCTGCAGCTCTCGCCGAAGCTCGGAGGAACGCACGCGAATTCTGGGGCGATCATGGCCCTGGACGCGGGTCTCCGGGTTCCGAGGATAATCACGGAACGCCTTCCGGAAACGATCTCCTTGATCGTGGTGGCTCCGGTCCTCGCGAAGCATCCCCTGCTCTCTCGGACATCTCTCCAAGTATGCCTTCCCTAACCTCCATCCCGGTTTACAACATTTCCTCGCACTCCGGAACACCTGTTCGTCCTACGACGGGTGCATCGGGGTCTGGAGATGCCGGACCTTCCTCTGGCTATGCCAGGAAGGCGGTCGACCCCTCGCGCAAGCGCTCTGCCGAGGCGGCCGGTTTGCTGAACAACAAAGGCAAACTCCGGAAGGAGGAAGCGGAACGCCGGAGACGTCTAGGCTTGTGCATGTATTGCGGCAGTGGCGGACATCACATTGGAACTTGTCAGCACATTACACGCGTTGTTCACGACAAACGCCAGCGCACCGGAGAATCACGCTCCACGGGTAATGATAGCTGATCAACATGCAGAGCTCGAAAACTCTACCCGGAACGTCTGCGTCGTTCCCGGAGAGTCATACCACAACCTATCACGTTTACATTCGCTCAAAATTCACGACCGCTCGCTCTCCGGAGTCGAGTTTTACGATTTCAACAATCATATCTCTCCGAGATTGCCTCGGGATTCAACTCCCGCATACGAACATTTCCTCGACATCCTATATCGCTGTAACTATATAAATATTGGAATTCACTCGGTTTTGGCTTCGCATGCGAGATTTCCGGCAAAATCCCACCGGACAAGCTTTCCCTTGGCAACTCTCTCCATTAATCAACAGTCCATCTGTCTCCTCTTTTTGGTGTTGTTTGTACTCCGAAATCGCGTCAACGTTCTTGATTTCCTTCATTGTTCTGGATAACGGAACCGGAAAACCTCTCAACCGCATTCCGTTGAATGCAAGATGATGGTTTCCACCAATCCAAATCCTTAATCCTTGGGGTTATTAGTGTGCACACGACCGGCAATTATGCCGGATATTGTTTCGGTTGTTCCCATGAGGGACCGGCGTTTACCGCCGACACCGACAGTTCTGACGCCTTCACCATATTTGAAACCTTCGGAATTCCATTCCTGCGGTTTCATTGGCTACTCGCCATTCCTGTTCTTCCGAACATTTCAGGATCGGGACTCGACCCTCCGGAAACTGCCGGAGCCTCGACGTCTGGTCAGGTGTCCAAATGGCCACCAATGGTTTTCGTAAATGGGTCATGGCGTCAAGCCTTTTCCCTTCGATCACCTCTCCGGTATAGCTATGCGCACGCAAAATGCTCCGCTCCGCTACCGGAATCCTTCGTGAAGCTTGTATGCTTCCGATCTCTTGGCAAATTCGACACCTTGTCCCTATACGCCGGAGATCGTTTCTTAGAGATGTTGGACTCGTTCAACATACTCACCTCCTTTTATCCTTTATACCATGTTCATCACGCCTTGGTATTTTGGGGCTGAGCCAATAGTTGGGTTTCACACCTTGAACAGACGCGGAAAACGCTCATCTGGGACGTCTAATAAACGTACTCAACCGAGCCCGCTCAGTTTCGGGTATGGAACTCTCTTTTCCGCACTCCGGTCAAGACTCGCGTATCCGGAATCTATGCTCCGTCGAGATATCGGGTAAGAGCTCACCGGAGGACACTTCACAGTGTTTCCTCCAACGCGCCTCCGAACTCGACTTACGCCTACACCTCCGGAATCGCGTCTCGTCGTGCCCGGTCGCCGGAAAAGCCTCAAAATTCAATATCTCGGCTTCCTCCCGAGGAAATCTCTGCATCCGCTTGCAGCGCCCTGTTGCAGCTACGTCAGAGGCCTCATCACTCCTTCTCCGGTAAAACGGGGCTGGACTCTGTGGTCGTGTTCCGTTCTCCGGTCGCTCGGACCTCCGGAACTCCACTACTGCGACTGTTTTAATATCGAGAAAAGCCGGTCGAGCGTCACCTCGGTGACCTCACTCGTCAGCTTGGTAATCTCGCATGTCGCAGTACGACCACTAGACTTGGGAAAATCTGGAAGAAGCGCTCTTCGACCGGAATAAATCCTTCGTCTCCGAGCATTTCCCTGCCTTCAAGGCAAAATTCCTGGCTTCGTGCCAAATTTCGACTCTATCCCAAACGATTCGCGGTAGCCTGTGGGAAGTCTACCCTAAGAGGGGGATACGCCCATGCAACTCCGCATATGAATCAAAATTTCTCGCACAATTCGGTCGCTGTCTTAAACATTCAGCATTGAAGCAGGAATTACTGGAGTCATTCCATCTTTCCGGAACTTGCTGTCTTTACGTTCATGACAAGCAGGCTTCGTACTGACACCCGCATATGGATCGTTCATCGAAACTCAAGATTACTGTTGACTGATTCTAGGATTCACTCAAGTATAATTCAGGAAGATCATAATCCTGATTCCGAATGCCGGAACGTGTCAAGTCCACTCACCGTTCTACTCCAGCAACCTCCGGTCGTACTCCGGAATATCGGAGACCTCTCGTTGAGGCCAACGAGTAGCCGGAGTTGGCGCATTCAACATTCGGAGAATCCTCTGTCTCATCAGCACATCGGTGTTCAAGTTCCAATTGCAGTTCCCACAAGGTCTTGGCAGATTTCCCTCCATGAATCACCAATCGACCTAAATCCACATGCCACGCACTCTCTACTTCTATTCTTGGCATACTTCCCTCCACTTGACTGACATTGGGATTGTAATCCAGTTCGATCTCCGAACTCCAGATACCGTTATCAGGACCGGAACTCTGAACGGTCGTCTTGGAAAACCTTTTCCGAGGTCACCATCTTCAAACCTTCACTTTACATCTATCCATGACCTTCACATTCTATTCCGGGATCACTACGCTCATGCATGGTCACATATGGGCATTCCGGTAGTGTCCGGAATTCCGGAGTATTCACCGGAGTCCTTAACTCTCGTTGGTCTTGTCCGGACCTCACTCCTCATCACTCTGGTTTGTTTCAAACGAATCATTGTGTATTTACATTTTTTATAGCCCAATGGGCTCCAAGAAAATCAGCAAAAAATACAAGTACAAAAGATCTACATATTCAATCGCTGTCGCTCAGCACAATTATCTCCGCATATCGCTTCACTACATCACCTTCACCTTCCTCCCCTGCCCTTCGCTTCCGCCTAACCTCCAATCGCTGGACGCGGAATTGCCGGGATGGGCCCGGAACCGGAACTGGATGTTCTGGTTGTTCGACCTTTACCTGGGTCGTCGGGCCTCCACTCCCACTCGTTCCGCTCCCGCTTCCCGATGCCTCCATCATCCCCGGTACATCGACATCCATCGCGGAGTCGAGGATATTTCTGAGATCCAACGGGATCTCATCCTCGACTGCGCTGTCGACACCGCCAACCATCTCCCGCTCCTCTGCTGCATCCCGCTCCATCAACTCCCGTTCCTCCGTCGTCCATCTTCCTTCGTTCTCCGTCGATTCCATTCCGGCAGTCGCCGGAGTATCCGGAATAACCGGCTCGACAGGTTCTACCTTCGGGAGAACCTCGACGGCTGGTAGACGGTGCGGGTGGTCGAACTCTTCGACACTCTCGAAGAAGATGGGGGTTCCGGGGACCGGGGTGGGGGAGCCAGAGCTCCGGTTGGTCGCGATCTGACCCAGGGCCGGGGTAATCTCTCGACCCAAGCGCGGCGTCCCGCGCTGGGCCAGAGAACCACCATCCCAATCAGCATCTTCCAGCTGAGGTGGCATCGTGGCGTCCTCCGATACCGACGACTCGCGTGTTCGCCCTCCGGTTCCGAATTCCATTACCGGACCGAAGTCGATAGGCGACCCGAGGTCCATGTCGACGTCTTCATCGTCGGGGTGGTTGTCGTTAGGGGTGGGCGATGGGGAGGTGGACTCCTGCGTTCGGGGAGCCAACGGACCGAGGTCGAACTCCGGTTCCGGAGTCAGCAGGACGTTGCGGAATGAATGCAACGGGAGATTCACCTGCCTCTGGTATAACTCCAGCTCACCGCGGAGTTGGGCGATCACTTCCTGGCTCTTTCTCAATTCCATCTCCACACCCTGCTCCGAATCCTGAGCCTCTTCCATGAGTCTCTTCGCCTTCTCGTATCCCTCATGGAGCCTCGTGTTCTTCGTCTGCTCAACAGCGAGCTCGCTGTTGAGGGACTCATTCTCCTCCTCCAAACCTTCGATCTGCTCCTCCAGTTCATCCACGAAATCGTAGAACTGGCGGACCAGACTGTCGAAAGGACGCTTGGAGGAGGAGGGAGTTGGGACGCGCGAGGTGGTCCGGGGTTTCTTGGCCGGACGGGACTTGGTACCGGAGTACCATTTGGACTCCGGGTTGGTGAAGCCTTCGCCCCGGAATGTCGATTTGAAGAAGGGTTTTCGGTCTCCGTCGCTGGAATTGGCGACGGAGTAACGACGCTTCGTCCCCCGCTGCGAACGCGAGCTTCCGGGACGTTTGGAACGCCCGGAGTCACCGGAAGCTCGGTGAGAGGGGCCGGCTTGGCGCGATACGGATCTCTTGTTGATCCTGGTGGTGGGCGGGTTGAACGAACACTTGGTTCGTTTGCGACGGCATGACGCGCAGGTTTTCTTGCGGGTTTCGCGCAACCGGAGACACGCGTGGTCTTTGTTTTGGCAATTGCCACACCCTAAAAATTCATAACTTTCAGCAAACAGAAAAAATCAAAATAAAACAAAAAATAAAAGGCGTACGTTCATCACCCTCGAAACGAATGTAGTCAGGGTTGGGCCATTCGACCTCCGTGTCGTTGGCCTCCATCCCGTCGTCGGGGTCGGACTCCGCACTCCGGTCGTCACCGGAATCCGGGGCCCCATCCTCGTCCTCCTTCTCCTTCTCATCCTCATCCCTCTCCGTCTCTCCCTCGTCCTCGTCGTCTGCGTCGTCCTCGGCATCCGTGGCACCACCGGGAGCGACCTTGGAGTCGTCCGGCTGCGCCATGGGTCCCGGAGTGTCACGACGGGGTTTGGTGAGCGACTTCACCAATTCCACGACGCTGACATGGGGACCGAGCGCATCAAGCTCTTCTCGTACAACAAGAAGACGTTGAGCGCTCTCGTCCGCCTCCGACCGTGATTCCGCCCTCGGCGCCCGGAGCAGAGCTCTGAGCTGACGCTGCAGCTCAGACCTCCGCTCGTTCAACCGCTGCTGCTCCATGGCGGCCTCCTGCGCCTCGTCGTCCTGGATCTGGCGCGCGGTCGCCTTTCCCTTCCCCTTGCCTCCTCCGACGTTTTCGCCACCGTTTCGCCCCGCTCCCTGCCCAGCACCATCTCCTCCACTCCCTGCACCTCCGTTCGTGTTGCTGTTGGTTGCGGACATGTTGCTGGTGTTGCGGTAGAGTTCCGGGTGGTGGAGGAAAGCAAAAGAGTTGTTGACGTGTCAACTTACGGCACCGAAAACGTGACTCGGCACACGGGCCGGGCACGTGATCAGCTTGGACTTTTCTGTCCTCAACAAAAAATTTCAAAATCTTCATCAAAAAATTTGTTGACGAATTTCCCCAACTTTCAGATCATTCGGCCTTGGTTATTAACCCATACCGGTATCCCTTTGGATTTCTCTTGCTAGCTATTTCCGACTCCGGTTGGAATGTTTGGCATGGGAGCCAAACCCAAGAGGGGGATACTGTTATATCCATGCAACCACACCCCTGGACCATGGTCTTCGTCACCCAAGACCACTCCGGTTCTCTATGGGCACTCCGGTCCACTCCGGTGTTTCCGGAGTCAACCGGAAACCCGGAGCCAACCGGAATCCTGGTATTAGTATTGGGATGACTTCTCGCGGTCAGTCGTGGCTGGTATCAAGGGGTAACGACCTCTCCACATGTTCCCTCTTGCCTTCCATCGCCTCATGGCAGATTTCATCACCTCATGTTTCATTTCCCAAGATCAATACTGATACAGGTCGAACTTCTTTTACCGCTTATGGACTTCCTATTCTTTCAACCATATGCTCGTCCACATGTTTCTCCTTTATCTCCTTTACACTAAATTAGGATCCAACACTATTTAATCAGCTAGCATACTCCCTGTTCTTCAGTAGTTTAATAAACCTCGCTTCCCCCTTCCGGAGTGGTGCCAGTCGCTCCTCTCTTCCCCCAGACTCTTCCTCTTCCTCTAGACGATACCTGGCAGTACACGCTCACCCTGCGCCTCAGTGGTGTTGTGTCAAGCAGCTCCGCCGATCCCCTTTGTCGACTCCGGTTACTCCGGACTACTCTCCGGCACCCCGGTTATTCCGGAGTACCTTGTACGACTCCGGCCGACTGTTCCACTATCCCTTAACCCCGCGGCTTGGCATATAACAGTATTAAACTACTCACCTGTTCAGGTCTCGTAGTTCTGCATCAGCATGTCAAATTACCTCTTGCGCTCTTGGCCATCCCCTCGTTCTGCTAGTCGGGGAACTCTTGCCTCATACGTCGTTATGTTGCATGATTCTTCTGCTCCACCGACACCCCAGCACGAGGCTGCGACTAAAACTTCCCTATCCGGTGAAGCTTCGGTAACGCATCGTGGGTTGTTTCCCATGGCGGCGGCATCAATTCCCATGGAGACCTTCCATGTTGGACCGCCTCAGGACGACATCGCGGTGTATCCCGGCACACCTTCTCCACCGGTATCCCGTGACGCCTCCAAGTTCGGGGTTGTCTCCGGATTATTTGTTCATGGACGCTGTTGAAGAGGCTGTCGAGATTGACGATCAACATCTCCAGCAATCCCTTCAGCAGTTGGAGGAACTCGATCAAAACCTTACTCTCGAGTATCTGCCTTCTCCGGTCGTAGCACCGGCTTCCGCCGCGCTCCCGGAGGAGTACGTCCCTGACATTGATAAGTCGCACATGCCTCCTCACGATCTTCCTTATCCATCCAACTATCCCACATCTGCCCAGAATTCTCCCGCCAATCTTCCATCTCCCGCGCTATCTCCTGCTCCGATTACGGACTCCGAAAACTCGGAGCTCCAATATCCGATGTTGTTTGACGGCAAGAAAGAGGACGTCATGCTCTTTCTTTCCCAGTGCTACGCACATCTGGCTGCTCACCCTCGCGAGCACCGGACGGATGACGATAAAATCAGTTTCATACTGACTCGTTTCCGGGGAATTGCCGCAACTATCTACAGGCGTCCAGTTTCTGCCAGCCTCACTTGGCATGGGAACTTTTCCGCCTTCATCTCGGAGTTCTTGGAGATCTTTGATGGATCGGACTCGTACGGCAACGCGGAAGATCAACTCCGCTTGCTCCAGATGAGTTCCACGGAGGAGATTGGGCCGTTCCTTCGCGAGTTCGAAGACTTGCTCAACCATCTCGGTTGGGGCGAGTCCGCGAAGTGCCATGCTCTTCACCACGCGCTTCCGCTGCGATTGAGCATGGAGCTGGATGAATGTGTTTGCTACCCTAGCACCTATCCTGGGCTCCGGGCAATGTTAACACGCCTGGATACCAAGTATTGGGCCACACAGCCTGCTGCAGCTCTCGCCGAAGCTCGGAGGAACGCACGCGAATTCTGGGGCGATCATGGCCCTGGACGCGGGTCTCCGGGTTCCGAGGATAATCACGGAACGCCTTCCGGAAACGATCTCCTTGATCGTGGTGGCTCCGGTCCTCGCGAAGCATCCCCTGCTCTCTCGGACATCTCTCCAAGTATGCCTTCCCTAACCTCCATCCCGGTTTACAACATTTCCTCGCACTCCGGAACACCTGTTCGTCCTACGACGGGTGCATCGGGGTCTGGAGATGCCGGACCTTCCTCTGGCTATGCCAGGAAGGCGGTCGACCCCTCGCGCAAGCGCTCTGCCGAGGCGGCCGGTTTGCTGAACAACAAAGGCAAACTCCGGAAGGAGGAAGCGGAACGCCGGAGACGTCTAGGCTTGTGCATGTATTGCGGCAGTGGCGGACATCACATTGGAACTTGTCAGCACATTACACGCGTTGTTCACGACAAACGCCAGCGCACCGGAGAATCACGCTCCACGGGTAATGATAGCTGATCAACATGCAGAGCTCGAAAACTCTACCCGGAACGTCTGCGTCGTTCCCGGAGAGTCATACCACAACCTATCACGTTTACATTCGCTCAAAATTCACGACCGCTCGCTCTCCGGAGTCGAGTTTTACGATTTCAACAATCATATCTCTCCGAGATTGCCTCGGGATTCAACTCCCGCATACGAACATTTCCTCGACATCCTATATCGCTGTAACTATATAAATATTGGAATTCACTCGGTTTTGGCTTCGCATGCGAGATTTCCGGCAAAATCCCACCGGACAAGCTTTCCCTTGGCAACTCTCTCCATTAATCAACAGTCCATCTGTCTCCTCTTTTTGGTGTTGTTTGTACTCCGAAATCGCGTCAACGTTCTTGATTTCCTTCATTGTTCTGGATAACGGAACCGGAAAACCTCTCAACCGCATTCCGTTGAATGCAAGATGATGGTTTCCACCAATCCAAATCCTTAATCCTTGGGGTTATTAGTGTGCACACGACCGGCAATTATGCCGGATATTGTTTCGGTTGTTCCCATGAGGGACCGGCGTTTACCGCCGACACCGACAGTTCTGACGCCTTCACCATATTTGAAACCTTCGGAATTCCATTCCTGCGGTTTCATTGGCTACTCGCCATTCCTGTTCTTCCGAACATTTCAGGATCGGGACTCGACCCTCCGGAAACTGCCGGAGCCTCGACGTCTGGTCAGGTGTCCAAATGGCCACCAATGGTTTTCGTAAATGGGTCATGGCGTCAAGCCTTTTCCCTTCGATCACCTCTCCGGTATAGCTATGCGCACGCAAAATGCTCCGCTCCGCTACCGGAATCCTTCGTGAAGCTTGTATGCTTCCGATCTCTTGGCAAATTCGACACCTTGTCCCTATACGCCGGAGATCGTTTCTTAGAGATGTTGGACTCGTTCAACATACTCACCTCCTTTTATCCTTTATACCATGTTCATCACGCCTTGGTATTTTGGGGCTGAGCCAATAGTTGGGTTTCACACCTTGAACAGACGCGGAAAACGCTCATCTGGGACGTCTAATAAACGTACTCAACCGAGCCCGCTCAGTTTCGGGTATGGAACTCTCTTTTCCGCACTCCGGTCAAGACTCGCGTATCCGGAATCTATGCTCCGTCGAGATATCGGGTAAGAGCTCACCGGAGGACACTTCACAGTGTTTCCTCCAACGCGCCTCCGAACTCGACTTACGCCTACACCTCCGGAATCGCGTCTCGTCGTGCCCGGTCGCCGGAAAAGCCTCAAAATTCAATATCTCGGCTTCCTCCCGAGGAAATCTCTGCATCCGCTTGCAGCGCCCTGTTGCAGCTACGTCAGAGGCCTCATCACTCCTTCTCCGGTAAAACGGGGCTGGACTCTGTGGTCGTGTTCCGTTCTCCGGTCGCTCGGACCTCCGGAACTCCACTACTGCGACTGTTTTAATATCGAGAAAAAGCCGGTCGAGCGTCACCTCGGTGACCTCACTCGTCAGCTTGGTAATCTCGCATGTCGCAGTACGACCACTAGACTTGGGAAAATCTGGAAGAAGCGCTCTTCGACCGGAATAAATCCTTCGTCTCCGAGCATTTCCCTGCCTTCAAGGCAAAATTCCTGGCTTCGTGCCAATTTCGACTCTATCCCAAACGATTCGCGGTAGCCTGTGGGAAGTCTACCCTAAGAGGGGGATACGCCCATGCAACTCCGCATATGAATCAAAATTTCTCGCACAATTCGGTCGCTGTCTTAAACATTCAGCATTGAAGCAGGAATTACTGGAGTCATTCCATCTTTCCGGAACTTGCTGTCTTTACGTTCATGACAAGCAGGCTTCGTACTGACACCCGCATATGGATCGTTCATCGAAACTCAAGATTACTGTTGACTGATTCTAGGATTCACTCAAGTATAATTCAGGAAGATCATAATCCTGATTCCGAATGCCGGAACGTGTCAAGTCCACTCACCGTTCTACTCCAGCAACCTCCGGTCGTACTCCGGAATATCGGAGACCTCTCGTTGAGGCCAGCGAGTAGCCGGAGTTGGCGCATTCAACATTCGGAGAATCCTCAGTCTCATCAGCACATCGGTGTTCAAGTTCCAATTGCAGTTCCCACAAGGTCTTGGCAGATTTCCCTCCATGAATCACCAATCGACCTAAATCCACATGCCACGCACTCTCTACTTCTATTCTTGGCATACTTCCCTCTACTTGGCTGACATTGGGATCGTAATCCTGTCCGATCTCCGAACTCCGGATACCATTACTGGGACCGGAACTCTGGACGGTCGTCTAGGAAAACCTTTTCCGAAGTCACCATCTTCAAAACCCTTACCTCATTTCTATCCATTACTTTCACCTTCAATTCCGGGATCACTACGCTCAATTATGGTCACCTATGGGCATTCCGGTAGTGTCCGGAATCCGGAGTATTCACCGGAGTCCTTAACTCTGGTTGGTCTTGTCCGGACCTCACTCCTCATCACTCTGGTTTGTTTCAAATGAATCATTGTGTATTTACAATTTTTATAGCCCAATGGGCTCCAAGAAAATCAGCAAAATACAAGTAAAAAAATCTACATATTCAATCACTGTCGCTCAGCACGATAATCTCCGCATACCTCTTCACTACATCACCTTCACCTTCCTCCCCTGCCCTTCGCTTCCGCCTAACCTCCAATCGCTCAACGCGGAACTGCCGGGATGGGCCCGGAATCGGAACTGGACGTTCTGGCTGCTCGACCTTTACCTTGGTCGCCGAGCTCCCACTCCCACTCGCTCCGCTTCCGCTTCCCGACGCCTCCATCATCCCCGGTACGTCGACATCCATCGCGGAGTCGAGGATGTTTCTGAGATCCGATGGGATCTCATCCTCGACCGCGTTGTCGACACCGCCAATCAGTTCCCGCTCCTCTGCTGCGTCCCGCTCCATCAATTCCCGCTCCTCCGTCGTCCATCTCCCCTCGTTCGCCGTCGTTTCCACTCCGGCATTCGCCGGAGTATCCGGAATGACCGGCTCGACGGGTTCGACCTTCGGGAGAACCTCGACGGCTGGTAGTCGGAGTGAGCGCTCGAAGTCGTCAGCACTCTCGAAGAAAACCGGGGTCCCGGGAACTGGAGTAAGGGAGCCAGAGCTCTGGGCAGTCGCGATTTGACCCAAAGGCGGAGTAATCTCTCGACCCATGCACTCAGCATCGCCCAATTGGGGCAGCCTCACCATGTCCTCCGACATCGACGACTCCCGTGTTCGAGCTCCGGTCCCGATTTCCAACACCGGACCGGACTCGATGGGCGAGCCGAGATCCATATCGACGTCTTCGTCGTCGGGGTGGTCGTCGTTAGGAGGGGGCGTTTGGGAAAATGACTCCTGTGGTTGAGGAACCACAGGACCGAAGTCGAACTCCGGTTCCGGAGTTAGCAGAACATGGCGGAAAGCGGGTAGCGGAAGATTCACCTGCTTCTGGTAAATCTCCAGCTCACCCCGGAGCTGATCGATCATATCCTGGCTTTTCCCCAGCTCCTTCTCCACGCTCTGCTCCGCATCCTGGGCCTCTCCCATGAGTCTCTTCGCCTTCTCATAGCCCTCATGGAGCCTCCTGTTCTTCGTCTGCTCAACGACGAGCTCG